>JAKSZT010054325.1:412227-430681 GCA_026826555.1 Tolypeutes matacus | reverse complement strand
AATTTTGTATGTATTGTGAGAATTTTTATTTTTACCCATAATAAAAAATAAAATAAAATAAAATAAATGAGATATCAGAAGTTAGAATATAAAAATAGTAAAATCACTCAAGTTTTAACACTTTATTAGGCTACACAAAATATGAGCATTTCAGATTTGGTTCAAAGTTTAATCATTTGGGATCTTTGGACAGATAATAACTGAATATAAATCTGCCACTTAGGGAAGTGAGTATAGCTCAGTGGTTGAGTGCCTGCTTCCCATGTATAAGCTCCCTGGTTCAATCCCCAGTACCTCCTCAAAAAAAAAAAAAAAAAAAAATTTATCCCTTGCCAGGCATTTGGCATTTGCTGGAGATATAATGAACAAAATATACACCATCTTAGATTATCCTCCTCTATAATGTAGGATAGTGAAATACGTTGAATACGTACCAGGGTATAGTCCTTATCGTGTTAATATGCTCAGTTCAAAGTCATGAAAAAGAGGGCAATTTATAGCCTACATGTCAATGGAGAAAAAAGATGCCGTTGCAGAAGAGGAAAACTAGTATTCATAAAGAAAAAATATTAAACACATCATATTGGTGGAGGAGAAGATAAAATTTGGAGCGATCCGGATATTGCAAAGCTTTTTTAGTATTCATGGTATGGGCTACCAATAATACTGAATTTAGATACTGTTTATAACTAAAAATGAGTGTAATATTCTTTTTTTCTAGAGGTCATAAGCCTGCTAGAGTTTTCTTTCAATGGCAGGGGGAAACAAGCTTGAAAATACAGGAAGAATAAAAAATGAAGTAGAATTTTGGTCATGTACAGTACGGTTATGTTTGTCTAATAAATCTATTGCATATACCAATTACCAAGATTTTACCTGTTCATCCCACACCAGATGTTGTAGGAGCTCTCTCAGTGATAGACGCTGATGAGGAGATGGAAACAACCAATAACAGCACAGGCAGGAATTTCATCTTAGTGGGCTTCTCTGAGAGGCCTTCCTTGGACCTGATTGTCTCCCTCTTTGTCCTGACATTTTATACCATAACCCTTGTAGGTAATGTAGCCATCATCCTACTCTCTATTCTGGATGCTCGACTCCACACACCTATGTACATCTTCCTCAGAAACCTCTCTGTGCTTGATCTCTGCTTCACCACCACCATTGTGCCCCCAGATGCTGGTGAACATGTGGGGAGGTAACAAGAAGATCAGCTACACTGGTTGCATGTCTCAGTACTGGATGGCCTTGGCACTTGGTTCCACCGAGTGTGTGTTCCTGGCAGTGATGGCCGTTGACTGCTATGTTGCAGTTTGATGGCCTTTGCACTATGCCTCAGTCATGCACCCCAGGCTGTGCCACCTCCTGGCAGCAGCTTCCTGGTCCTCTGGCTTTGCCAACTTCTTCCTACAGTCCTCAATGGCCATGGTGCTGCCTTGATGTGGAAACCGGCGTGTGGACCACTTCTTCTGTGAGCTGCTGATCATTAAAGTGTCCTGTGTGTATACTGGCCTGACAGAGTCCAAGATGTTTATCGCCAGACTAATCATCCAGGGCATGCCCGTCTCCATCATTCTGGCCTCTTATGTGAGTTTCGCCAGGGCAGTAGTGAAAATGCGCTCAGCAGAGGAAGGAAAAGGCCTTTGGGACCTGTGCTTCCCACCTGACAGTAGTCTCACTCTTCTATGGGACCAGCATGTTTTTGTATCTACACCCAAAGGATAACTATTCCCAGGACCAGAGCAAAGCACTAGCTATACTCTACACAATCCTTGCACCCACCCTCAACCCCCTGATATACACCCTAAGAAACAAGGGTGTGAAGAAAGCAATCAGGAAGGTAATGGGGAAGGAGCAAGTATAGGGAGATAAAGAGCTGGAAAAACAGGTGGAGCAATCATAGGAGACACAGTTTGGGGTATGCCTGTTTTAACTGCACTTGTTTCACTTTTCTGTGGTGTAGATGGAATATCTGTCACGTTCTATCTGACTGTTTTTGAAATCCTTGTATGCTGGGGATTCGCCAGAAAGAAACTTAACTATCCCTTAAAGGAAACTCTGGTTAAGGAATTTCTCACTGTCAAGTAATTCTGCATCCCACTGATAATTTCTTTCTATTCTCAATAAATAGGTTGCTAACTATTCAAATACTGCTAAATATACACCCAGATGTTTTAATAACACTGATAATAATTTTATGACATTTATTAAGTAGCTAAATGTCCATAGCGGCTTCTTCATCCTCTTCCTCCTCCTCCTCATCTCAACACTATCAAAACAGTTAGAACATAGAGAACTACAGAGGATTTAAGTCAGTTAACTTAGAATGGAATACATTTCTGTCATGGATAATTATATGTAAAATAAGAACAAAAAGTAAAGAACAGTAGACAGATTAGATACTATATCAACAATTCCTGATTTATGGAACTGAAATGAATCCCATGACTATTCAGGACAAGGCTGTAGAATATGTCAAATTTTATCTAGTTTAGAACACATTTAGGAAAAAGCCATTTATTTGTTGGGGATATGACAGTTTATAAATCACAAGATTACTAAAATGATAACTGAATAAAATAATCTGTGTCTGAAGTATAGAAAAGGTAGCTGATTTCAATGAATCTCCGAACAGAATTATCCCTTTACCATCATGGAAGGAGAGAAATAGAAAGCAAATGGAGTCAGGTGGCTAGATTACATTACTATATCCAGATAGTTTTATGTGACAATGATTCCCTGTTTCCAAGGTCCCCATTGGTATCAACAGATTGCCCAGTGATTCTGTGGCCCGGGATGGAATCTGAGTCCACCTTAATTGCCTGAGGCATGGCTCAGAGATGCAGTAACATATACTTTTAAGGGAGAGAGAGTCTCCATTGATTAACATGGGCCTTGAGAAAACCCTCTCCTGTCATTCCCAGAAGGGCACAGTCTTTTCCTGCATGCTTTTATGCTTAGTTATGATGGACAGGGAGAACTCCTTTTGTCCTTAAATTGCTCATCCATGTGCAAAGAAGGAGACTAATATTTTGAAAATAATAAATATGGGTTGATGAAAATACTTAATAAATGCAGGTTGAATGAGTAAATAGATAAGGAAAGATGTCCATGCCCATGCAAGATGGCAGCACAAGGTTTAGAATGCCTCTGAAACATCTTTGTGCTCTAATATGCAATATTTTATTCATGTAAGATGGGAATTTTGTATTGGCAAGTGACTGAAGGTGTATATTGAATTAAAATGATTAGTGATGACTGGCTGCAGCCACTTCTACCTCTATTGAGCTAGACTGTAATATCCACAGTGGAACATAATTGAAATTGATTAGTTCAAATATAAATCGTTGCTTAAAAGGAGAAACAAACTGTGATGTTTTTATCAGCTTTTTAGTTAGAGCACTCATTCTAAACAGGTCAAATTTTCCTGCAGGGGATATTTGATAATGTGTGGAGGTATTTTTCTTTGTCACAAATTGTGTGTGTGGGATACTACTGGTGTATAGTGGGTAGAGGTTAGAGTTTCTGCTGAATATTGTACTATGCATGGGACAGTCCCCTGCAAAGAATTATTCGGCCAAAAATGTCAGTAGTGCTGAAGTTGAGAAACCCTGAATGAGATAAATAAAAATCACAGATGCTCTGATCAAAGGCATAAAATTTACTAAGGCATCTTATGTATAACAGTGGGGCAAGTTATTGACATCTGAATTTTTATGAGGACAATAAGCATTCTGTCAGAAAGTGTCTGGCTAGGAAAACAATATCCATTTTAAGTATTTACAACAAAAGCTATTTAATGCAGGGAATTGGTGACACAAGTGATGAAAAAGACTGAGATCCAAACAGATGTTGAGGAAGCCCTGAGATTAACAAGAGCATGATGCCACTAACATCCCTAGACTTGAGGGATAAAAAGAGGAGCTGGTGTTACTGGAACCCAAGGGATAGGGTCCCTGGAGAAAACTGCAATCAACATGGCAAGCCAGTCTTGCAGAAGCTGGAGCCACAGAGAGGATTCTGCTGCTACTGTCAGAGGTGCCACCTAAATCAGAGTGGGAGGGAGCAATATACTACTTTATCCATTTTTCCTGTCTTCTTTTCTGTGGATAGGAAAGCCAAGGGAATTCAACCTTCAGAACCATCACTTCCTTGAACTCTGCCCCACTACAAAACTGAACATAAGTTCAAGAAATGTATCCAGGAACAAATAGGTCCAGAACTGGTATCTTTTACCTAAGCTTCCATTATTCTACTCATCATCCATTTTGACTTCTAGACATATTTAACTCCTGTACCTAATTCAGGCTTCCATATAACATAAGGCAACACTCCACCTCTCTCCAGCCAATTGGCCACAATCCTGTCAGTCATTATGTCCGCATCAAGTCTGTGCACTCCAGGTAATCCAGAGACCTTTTCATTAGTCTACAAGTAACTTCTTAGGGCCTCATTGTCTATGAATGAAATAGGAGATGATTGGTTAATATGTACATAAAAACATCCATCCCAACCACAGTCTTCATTTCTTTAATTGGTCAGGAGGCTACTGTTGATGCTGAGTTCATCCACATCATTCTTCTATGATGCAGTACATGTAACCACCTGATGCAGTTGGTCCCGCCTGGTGAGGTGATCCAAACCTTTGTTCCTAGAACACTGTCTTTTTTGGGATGTTGTAGTCTTCCAATCATGTTAACTATCAAACATGGCAGTCCTAAAATTTCCCCAGAGAATTTTAGGGGTTCCAAACATAGTCTTCCCCATTATTTAGAAAAATGCCCATTTCTCTTGATGATACACCACACAGGAAATGACTCCTTTTTACTAATTGTTCGTTGGCGTCATGGCATGAGGAATCCACCATATCGTGTGAAGTCATAACAATTGTTATGTCTCCTGGTGCACACGTTTTGGGAACTAGAACTCAAGACCAACAGAGTCCAGGTTGTGGGGATGGGAAGAAAAACTTGAGTAGGTTATTAGGTAAAATAGAGAGAGGGTTCACACTTGCTTCTGCTCTTTAGTTCCTGGATGCATGTATTCTGGTTTTGGAAAAAATGCACCAGATATATAAAGTGTATATTATATGCGACACAACAATACTACAACCTCAGAAGACATTGTCTCCAAGCTGGTGAGAAAAGTTATATATCATTAAGTGATTCCAATATTCTGTCAGGCCACTGCTTCTACGAATTATGTTATATGGAAAGAGCAATAGCTTTTGTGGACATAAACTCATTGCCACATTTTCCTTATGTTGAAATTAGTTTGTTGGTTGGAAGATTACTGTGTGGAATGAAGTATTCCTTATGTTCACAGATAATGGTGCAGATGCGTAGCAGAGAGAGACGGTAAATCCATATCTAGAATAAGTTCTGTTATAGTCACGAAAATTTTGTGCCCTCTATGAGAGAAGGGGCCGAGTGTAATAACTCTTCTCTCTTAAAATATCTGATATAATATAGTTTACCACCACAGGGTGTGAAAGATATGAAGAGCTCAGTGCAGGCCTCTAGTTTTGGCAGTAAAGGCACTCAGTTCTAGTTTTAGGCAGGTCAGTTTTGGTGAAGAGAAGTCCAAATTGTTGAGCCTATGCATAGCCTCCATTCCCTGCCCCATTGCCAATTTATACTTGGGTATACTGAGTAAGCCCTGAGGTGGATGAGGACAGCCGCTGACTGGCATTCCATAGGAGAGGTTTTCTTGTTCATCTAAATATTGAGAACCTTTCTTGAAGTGGATAACCTTTAGTAATTATTCACATGACCACAAGTATTCCCACCCCCTTTGTCCATTTTAGGAGGTCCATCCATATATTCCTTTTGCCGATATTTACAAAAAGTCACATGGTAAAAACATTAGCTACTTCCCATGAATCATTATATGACCATACCTCTTGACTTGACTCCTGCACAAAGTGTGCATTCAGATATACTGTCCAAAGTTCTGTCCACTTGGGTTGTAGTATGGTTCACTTCCAGCTGGTGCTAGCGTTTCATATAGACCAATCTGCAACCCAGGCTCAAGTTTTTTCTTTCTTCATAATCTGGTCTTTGGTTATTCCTTTTAGGTCACAGGAGTGTCTGGCAAGAAGGGAAGCAATGCAACAGGAGATGGTGTTCTAAAAGACTGTGCCCATACTCATGTAAATTCCTTGTAATTCAGTACTAGGGCTTAATCTTGTACCTACCAATTCTAGTTAATAAAGAATTGCTACTACTGTTCTCCCCCAACTATCTGGATTTGTAGATAAGATTGTACCCAGTTTATAATAGATATTTCAGGTGACATAATCAGTAAGTGTCCCATGATCATGCATTCAATCACTACCAGAGCCCATTGGCATTCTGGGACTTGTTTCTCAAAATGAAATTAGTTACAGATGTGACTTTGCACCAAAGCCCTAGGATACTTTGCTGTGATTTTCCTATTGGGCTTTTTCAGAGAATCTATAGAGGATCCCTATTTACTCTGACACACTGAACATCATTGGGTCTGTTGGTTCCTAAGACCCTTGTGCAGGATAGCTAGCACTGCAGCCTGGACTTGCTGCAGAGTATTTTCTTTCTGTGAGTTCTCTTCAAAACTGGCAGTCACATGGGTTAACTGGTAATGGGCTGGAGCAACCTAACCAAATACAATATACATAGCATTCCAAATCCAAAGTAGTTCAGCACTTATGCCTATTTTGTACAGGTAGCCTGTTCAAGGCATAGTACCTTATTTTCACTTTAGTGGAGATAACTTTACATGCTCTTCATGAACAGATACTGAAAATCTTCATGGATACTGTATGTCCCTGAAATTTCATGGATTCCATTTCTTATCCAATGGCAGGTTAATATCTTAAGAAGACATAGGATATTTGCAATTTTGTGCACAGAAGTTTCATTTGGAATGATATCATCAATTTGTTGGGTCAACATGATTTCCTGAGAGTTCCATATCATCAAGGTTCCTGGAGACAGTATTATGACAAAGCAGAAGAATTGAAGAAAGACCAAACATGTACCCTGCTGTACCTGACAAGTTAAAGTGTACTGCTTTTAATATCATTGTTATTTATATGGAGAAAAACACTTTCGAGCCAAAGGACTGTGCTGATTAGCTTTAGCAAAGATAACAAATCTGGAACAGATGCTACAATATTTGTCACTTCCCAATTAAGTTTGCAATAATTTACAGTTGTATAAGACCTAATTTGTTTTTGCATCAGTAAAACAAACAAGGTAAATTGAAATGGGATCGTGAATATCTTTATTCCATCAATGATGGTGGCTCTAATCCTTGCATTTTTTCCCCAAGGATGCTGTATTGTTTTTCAATTACTATTTTGCAGTGGAAGCATACTTCCAGGGGCTTTGATGGGATCCTTTTAACGTAATAACTTTTGTTCCAATGGAGCCAAGGTGTAGTCATCTGAAAAAATGTTCATTCCAAATATGTGTTTTAGATCTGGGGAAATAACCACAGGATTAATCCATGGAAACACTCTAGGTTCACTGTGAGATGAATTTGGGCCCAATCTCTATTTATCACATGACTTCTATAAGTCCTCCAAATTGACCCTTCTAAACCTGCTTATTTTTCTTTGTCTCCTGAATAGTCACTCCTGTAAATAGCATCCCCTTAAGGAAAGCCGAGAGACCTCTGTGCCTCAGTTTCTTAATCTGTGAAATGCTAATACTTTCCTAATATTAATAGTAGTACTATTAGTAGTACTTTCCTCATAACACTACTGTGAGGTTTATGTTGCTAAATACATGTAAAATACTTAGAACACTGCCTGTGACATGAGTGTTATATAAGTGCTTACTATTATTATTGTTGTTAACTGTTATTATTTATATAGAAATAATAAAATTGATCAAAAATCAATTGTAAAACAAACAAAAAACAAAACAAAACAAAAGTAAAAAAAGAAAAAAGAAAATGAAAAAAAAAAAAGTCAATTGTGAGGTGTAGCTGATTTTGCAAGAAATTAGAGAAACTCCTCAGGGCAAAAAAACAAAAAGGAACCTGAAAAGCAGCATGTTGAGAGATAATTTGGATGCCATGGGGTCTCCTAATGTGATTTTTTTCTTCCTCAGTGTTTGAATCAATAAAAAGGCATGTGGTTTTGTGCTTATAGTGGGAAATATGTTGCAATCCCAATATTATGATCCACTTTTTTAAAATAAAAGAAACTTTTTGTATTTATTTAGAGAGTATTCATTAATTTTGCAATTTTGCACGTTTCATTGTAATATATTCTAAAAGTAAAAAAAGAACTTTGTTTCTGGTGTTTCTCCATTCCCAAATTTCTCTTTTATTTTGAGTCTAAACATATTGTTTTAATTTGATCTATTTAGGCCACATATATATTTGTTCATGGAATATGAGCTTTCTTTTTTTTTTTAAATTTTTAAAAGGATTTATTTATTTATTTATTCACTTTTATCCATTTTTACCCACACCCCCACTCCCATTTTTTTGCTGTTTTGGTGTCCATTCGCTGGGCAACTCTCTGTGTCCGTTTCCTGCCCTCTCTTCTCATCCTTCTCCTGTCTTCACTGGGATTCGATCCTCGGAACCTCCAATGTGGGAGAGAGGCATCCTACTGCTTGCGCTACTTTAGTTCCTGGTTTCTTGGCGCGTCTCAATCTTGACTCTCCCTTGTGTCACTCTCCTGTTACGTCATCATCTTGCTGCATGGCTTGCGGGGCCTTGATGGCGCACCCGCACATGAGGCCTGGGGGGCTCACCCACTCATGGGGCCTGGCAGCACACCCACCCGTGGGGTCTGGCATCCCACGCACCTTCTATATTTTTCTTTTTATCGGGAGGTCCCAGGGATTGAACCCAGGTCCCTCCATGTGGGAGACAGACGCCCAACCATTTGAGCCACATCTGCCCCCCATGAGCTTTCTTTACAAAGTGAAAAGGTGTTCAGTGTATCATAATACCACTGCAGGTTAGGGAAAGTGAAGAAATTCTGTCTATTAATGTGACCTTATGAGATATTAAATGTGAGTTTTTTTCTTTTATTGTTTTAATTAATTATTTTTAGTTTTAAAGAAGCTTTAGATTACATAGATGTGACATAAAAATGTATGGGATTCCTATATGCCCCACTCCCTTGCTCTCCTATACTTTCCCACATTAACAACCTGCTTCATTAGTGTGGTACATTTGTTACAATTGATGAACCCATATTGAAGAATTGCTACTAACCATGGACTACAGTTTACATTATAGTTTACACTTTGTCCCGCATAATTTTGTAAGTTATGACAAAATATAAAATGGCCTGTATCCATCACTGCAATGTCATACAGGACAAATCCAATGTCCTGAAAATGTCCCCATATTACACCCATCCCTCAGAACTTCCGGTGGCCACTGCCTTTACATCAATGATAAGAGTTCTTCCATTGCTAGAATAATATGTCTATAGTAGAATAACAATAAGTCTACTTTAGTCCTTTGTTCATTCCCCAATCTTGAAGATTTTGGGATGGTGATGCCCAGTCTCCTTCTAATTGAGAGGGAGCTAAGATCCCTAGGGCAGATGGATTGAGCTATGTTGCTTGCAGTTGCAAACACTCTCGGTACCTTGGGAAGATCCACTTTTTAAAATATTACTTAAACCGATAAATTTACACACTTATGCAAAACAAGTTTATAAAAATATATAAAAATAGCTTCCCTTTAAGGGCAGGTATTTGTCAGTTGGTTGAGGAAAAAGTATTATTTATGTTCCCCAGGTGGAAAAATTAAAAAGAGGCAATAAGGGAGAGATGGCAATTCCATAGAAATTGCTATTTCAGCCTCTTATCATCGATTACCAGACTAACTCATTGTCCTAATTAGTCTGCCTGACTCTAATCCTTGTGCCTCACATCCCTTCATCCTCTACTCTATGCCAAAATAGTATTTCTAAAACATGAAGCGGCATTTTCCACATGCAAATAAATAAGCATCAGTTCAGTTTTGTATTTCCTGTCAGAGATTACATTGTAGTATTAAAAATTATGAAAATTAAAATGTATTTTACACGTTTTATGGAACAAAGGTATTTATACAACTCAGGCTGTCAAATAGTAAGAAAAGGTTGATCAAAGTTGATGGTGTGTGATGGGTTTTTAAGGTAAATATCGAAAGACAAGTAAATATTTTCCCAGCCAGATATGTATTCAACTTATTGCTACCATAGTATTGTGTGCTTAGCATGGTTAATACAGTGCCTAGCAAAAAATAGGAACTAAAAAATATTTTTGAATATATAGAATTAGATGGAAAAGTTCATTTATAAAGTATTTTTTAACCAATGGAGAATAAAATTGAAGAAGAAAATAAAAGAAAATGGAATTGAGACCATTTATTAACAGTCTCAATATAACAAAAGTACTGTATTTGATTAGAAGCATAATGGGAGACCAGGCAAATAGAAGTTAACAGATAAGAATGTATTGTACTTCATATTTGGCTTTAAATTAAGGTATTTCTGATTCATCTCTCTCCCTCCCTCCCTCCCTCCCTATTTCATTTATAGAATTTTTCCCATTATCCATGTAACAATGCACTAAAATCTTGGCAATTATTGGACCACAAGGAAGTTTTCAATGAATTCCTCAAAGTAGAAATATTTCTCATAACATTCTCTGTTCACAATACAATAAACCAAGAAATAAAACCAGTACTAGAAAGCCTATAATATTTATTAATTGGCTCTTTGAGAAAAATGTTGCCAACTCTTGCTTTAGAATGATTTAACTCCATTTATTCTGTTCAATTTTGCATATTATTATCAGTACCTTACACTCAGCTTGTTTTTAAAGTGTCATACCATTATTACTTTTTAAAATTTTATTGAAATATATCATTCATACATGAACATACATAAACAATAAGTGTATAGTGAAAGTTGTGAACTTACAAAACAAACATGCATAACATCATACAGGTCTCCCATACATCACCCCACCACCAATAGCTTGCATTGTTGTGAAACTTTTGTTAGAAATTATGAAAAAATATCGTCAAAATATTACTACAGAACTAACTATAGTCCATATGTTATATTTGCTGCACCCCCCCCAACCCACTCTATTATTATTATTATTTTAAATTTATTTACTTCTATCCATTTTTACACCCCCTCCCCCCCATATTTGCTGTTTTTGTGTCCATTTGCTGGGCAATTCTGTGTGTCTGTTTCCTGCCCTCTCTTGTCATCCTTCTCCTCCTGTCTTCACCGGGATTTGATCTTCGGTACCTCCGATGTGGAGAGAGGCGTCCTACTGCCTGCACTACCTTAGTTCCTGTTTTTTTTGGCATATCTGGTCTTGGCTCTCCCTTGTGTCACTCTCCTGTCACGTCATCATCTTGCTGGGTGGCTTGGTGGGTCCTGATGGGGCACCTGCACGCAGAGCCTGGGGGGCTCACCTGCTTGCGGGGCCTGAAGGCGCACTCGCGCGCCTTCTATAGTTTTCTTTTTTTTTTTTTTTTTGTCTTTACCGGGACGTCCCAGGGATCAAACCCAGGTCTCTCCATATGGGAGACGGATGCCCAACCATTTGAGCCACATCTGCCCCCCTGCTGTCTCTCTTATGGTTGACCAAAGATACCTAGGGTTACAGTCATTTCCCATATATGATGGTCATATAATAAATCAGCCTTGGTTTATCACCAGCATTCTAAAAACCAGACTTAGGGAGAAAAACTAGGTCTGGGGACACGTGCATGGTTTCTAATATAGCGAATATTTAGCCTACCCTGATTATCACAAAATCAGGACAATGAGAATTTTCGCATCCCTTATTAGTTTTATCATTATTTTATAAACAAGTTTGGTTTAGATTCACATAGAAGTTTACCAATATCTTGGTTCCTCATTCCTTCTTTCATTTCATTGCTTCTTCTGAGTTTAGTTTTCTTCTTAAAGGATAAGCTCTAATAGTTCTTTTAACAGTCCTAGGTAAATTTTTTGACATCTTTTTATATATAAAATTTTACTGAAGTATATCATACATACATGCACATACATAGTAAGTGTATAGTAAAAGTTGTGAACTTACAAACCAAACACGCATATCATCATATGGGACTCCCATACATTACCCCACCACTAACACCTTGCATTTTTGTGAAACATTTGTTGCGAATTATGAACTAACTGTAGCCCATATATTACATTTGATGTGCTTTCCCCCAACCTATCCGATTATTCACACCCTGTATTAGTATTATATATTTGCTATAGTTCATGAGAGAACAGACTCATATTTGTTCTCTTAACTGCAGTCCTCTTCCACCACTGGATTCCCTGTGTTATACAGTCCCATGCTTTGTACAGTCCATCCAAAGTGTACACTCAGTGGCTCTCATTTTCTTCAGAGTTGTACTGTCATCAAGTCATATATAAATTTTATCACTCTTTGCTGTTTGGAAATTTTTTGATTTTTCCCTCATCATTATAAATGTTTTAGAGAGTACTTAATTATATTTGAGAGTTATGTTCCCTAATTTTTATCCCATTATTTTCTCTTATCACTGCCATAAAATCTTTTGTGAGACTACTATTTTTTGTTCCTTTGTTAGGTAACTTATTTTCTTGTCCTTTTTATTTTTTCTGTATTTCTATATTTCTTTTTGATGTGACTTATTTTCATGTAAATTATATATAATTTTCATAAAAATAAATTTGGTTCAACTATAACATCACTATTTTCTGCCTGCTGTATATGTCAATTACCAATAGAAGGGGTATTCTCACTATAATACTGGATTTCTCAATTTCTCTTTGCAGTGCTCTCAGTTTCAGTTTTTGCCTCATGTATTTTTTTTAAGAGAATTTTTTATTCCCTTCCCCCCACCAAGATGGCTCCCTTATCTGTTTGCTTGTTGTTTTTTCTCGTTGTTTTTGCTTGTTGTCTGCTTGTTTTTACTTTAGGAGGCACGGGGAACCGAACCTGGGATCTCCCATGTGGGAGGCGGGTGCTCAACTGCTTGAGCCACATCTGCTCCCTGCTTGTTTGTTTTTGCTCATTGTCTGCTCATTTTTGCTCAATATCTGCTTGTTGTTTTTGCTTGATGTCTGCTTGTTGTTTGTCTGTCTTCTTTAGGAGGTACCGGGAACTGAACCTGGGACTGCCCATGTGGGAGGCCAGTCACCCACCTGATTGAACCACATCTCCTCCCTGCCTCATGCATTTTGATATTCTGTGTTTAGGTGCATACACATTCAAGATTGTTATGCATTCTTGGCGAGTTGACCCCATTATCATTATGCAATGTCCTTCGTTATCCTTGATAATTTACCTTGACCTGAACTCTGCTTTGTCTGAAATTAACATAGCTATTTCAGCTTTATTTTTATTAGTGTTAGCATGGAATGTTTTCTCCATCTTTTATTTATTTTTATTTTTTTTTATTGTGGGTAAAAATCAAATTTTTCATAATACATACCAATATTTGTAAAATGATATATAAATATATATGCATATATGTGTGTTTGTTTACAAAAAAGTTATTTATATATATATATATATCTTTTAAAAAGGTGCTTAGATTACCTAAATATTACACAGAAACTACAGGATTCCCATGTTCCCCACCTCCCATACCTCCCACCACATCCCACACAAACATCTCCCACAGTGTGGCCCACCACCCTCAATGGACCTACACATCCTGGGGCCTTGCCATCAACCATAGACCACAGTTCACATCGTAGACCACACTCTCTCCCACACAGTTCTGAATGGTGTTTGCTGATTTAAAATGGCCTACATCCGTTGCCACAACAGTACTCAGGACAACCCAAGTCCTGAAAAAGTCCCTGTATTTCAACTGCACTTCCCCTCCCTGCCCCGAAAGTGTCCAGTGGCCACCGGCTCCACCTCACTGTTATAATTTCTTCTATTGCTAGAATCATCATATGTGTACAACAGAATACCATCAAGTCCACTGTAGTCCATAGTTCTTCCCTCAATCCTGAGGGGACTGGGATGGTGATGTCCACTCCTCCTCCAAGTGAGAGAGGGCTTATATCCCATGGATATGGTAGGTGAGATTATCCTGCCTGCAACTGCAGGCCCTCTCCATTCCCTGGGATGGCCGTTACCCATCGTTGTCCCTCGCCAGGTGACTTGGATGAGTCCATTGAGCTGTAGGGTAGGAGTTGCAGCTCCCCCGAGATTCCACGCACACCTGGCACATAGGTGGGCCAGAGGCTCCAGTTTCTGGAAGTACACCTAAAAACTCCAGCATCAGATATAGGTTTGAATAGAAAGGACTGATGAACCATGTGCAGGGAGGACTTATTTGAGTCCAACTCTGTCACTCTCAGGAGCACAGATTCCAAAGTAGAGCCCACTGATAAGGCATCAGTCTCTGGGGCTATCCCCCCTTATCTAAGACTTGGGTGTCTCTAGAGCTCTCAGGAGCCCCTCTGTGTGGGGTGATATGCACTTTGGTGTTCTATGAGATCCTACTGAGGTGTGTGTAAGCGTTACCTCTGGGATGACCTCCCGACTCTCTTTGAAGTCTCTTAGCCACTTGAACTCATTTGTCTTTACCTTTTCCCCCTTTTATTCAAGGTCTTTTTCCAGTCATGTTGCCAGTTGGCACTTGGTATTAATCCCTCGTTGCCAGGGAGGCTCATCCCCGGGAGTCATGTCCCACATTTGGGGGAAGGTAATGCATTCATATGCTGAGTTTGGCTTAGAGAGAGGCCACATTTGAGCAACAAGGAGGCTCTCAGATGGCAACCCTTAGGCACCCCATAACAGTAGGATAAGTTTCAGTTACAAGAGCAAAGACTCATAAGGGTAGTCATCAATAACAAGAACTCATTAGTGGGCCATCCTCTTTCGACAGACACTGTTCCTGCACTCAGTGGACTGTTGCTGCTCCCTTGGAGAATGTGGCAGAGCTCTCAAGGCTGGGAATTCAGATTCCCTCATTTATTGAGTGATTGTCTACCCACCGTGATCGTGCCCCATCCTTTGATCATTTGAACAATTTTGTAGATCTTTCATGTATATTCAGATGAACTTACTCCCATGAATCCCCCCTCCCAGACACCCCCCACCAATAATCCTCTGCAGCACCCATTGTAACCCTTCTGTGATCTAAATCTTCCCTGATCATGTAACCCATATAATAACCAAATATACTTAATAGGAAAAAGAAACAACAATGGTAAGCTTAAATGCAAGAGATAAACACAAGGAAACTCAGGAGAAAAAAAAAAACAAAAACAAACAAAAACAAAACAAAACAAAATATAATTAGCAGATTGGGACATTAAAAAAAATGAAAAAAAACAAAAGAAATTCCTTTTTTTAAAAAAAATTATTCTTTTTTCCTTTTATTACTGTATTTTTACTTTTTACTTTTTTCACTTTTTACTTTTAAATCTATCTGTTTATATTAAAAGTGGATTTTGTGTTTTGTTTTGCCTAATTTCTATCTGGTTGCATCATCGTCTTTTTGGTGTGTTGCTTCGCCACGCAGGGGCCTGTGCCTCTCCATGCTATGCAGGTCTGGGACACCTTTTTTCTTTTTTTTACCAAGAGGTCCTGGGAATGAACCAAGGTCCTCTATATGGTAAACTGGAGCTCAATTGCTTGAGCCACAGCTGCTTCCCTAAAGTGGATTTCTTATATTCAACATATGCCTGGATCTTCTTTTTAATTTTCCCTTTCATAGTCTCTGTCTTTTGATTGGTGTATTTAGACCATTCATAATTAAAGCGATTATTGATATAGTTGGATCAATATTGACCACATTTTGTAATTGCTTCCCATTCAATGCCTTTGTTCTTCTTTGTTTCTTTTTTTGTCTTTCACTTTCTTTCCCTGATAACTCTGGTTTTAACCGAGTATTTTTTTTTTTTTTTTTTTTACCGGGAGGTCCCGGGGATCGAACCCGGGTCCCTCCATATGGGAGACGGACGCCCAACCAGTTGAGCCACATCCGACCCCCCCTAACTGAGTATTTTATATGATTCCATTTTCTCTTAGTATATGAAATATACTGATTTTTCTTGGATTCTTTTAATGATAACCCTAGAGTTTTCAGTTCACATTTACAATTGATCTAAGCCCAGTTTCAAATTATAGTATACCACTTCATGGATAATTCAGGTACCTTTTAACAGAGTATTCCCATTTCCTCCCTCCCGCTCCTTATAATATTCTTAACTTTCTTTTCTCTTATCCAGATGATATAATCATCCAATATATTGTTGTTAGTATCATCTTGAACAACTGTTATCTGTTAAATCAGTTTAGAATATGATAAATGGAAGATTTTTAAACTTTCATTTGTTCCTTATCGAATGTTCATCCTTTCTTTATGTAGAGCTGAGTTTCTGACCTGTATAATTTTCCTTCTTTCTGAAGAACTTCTTTTAACATTTCATGCAAGACAAATCACCTGGTTTCAAATTCCCTCAATTTTCCTTTATATGAGAAAGAGTTTAATTCATCACTTTTGAGGGATACAGAATTCTAGTTTAGTGTTCTGTTTTTTTTTTTTTTTCTTTCAACACTTTAAATATTTCACTCCATTCTCTTCTTGCTTGCATGGTTTCTGAAGACAAGTGATATTTAATTTTTACCCTTGCTCCTCTAGAGATAAGGTGTCTTTTTTTTCTCTGACTTTTAAGATTTACTTGTTGTCTTTAATTTTCGGAAGCTTGAATATGATATACCTAGGTATAGATTTCAAGTAACTATCCTGTTTGGTGTTCTCTGAGCTTCCTGAATCTATGGTTTGTTGTCTGCAACTAATTTTTGAAAAATTTTAAACATGATTACTTCAAACGTTTCTTCTCTCCTTTGCTCTTTCTTTTTGTTCTTGTATTAGCATTATGTGTATGTTGCATTTTTATAATTGTCCCATAATTCATGGATATTCTGTTTCTTTTTTTTTTCATTCTTTTTCCCATTTACTTTCCCGGTTTTTAAGTTTCTGTTACCATACCCTTCAAGCTTGCTGATTCTTTCCTTAGCTATATCCATCCTACTAATGTGCTACAAAAGCATTCTTCATTTTTGTTGCAGTGTTTTGAAAATTCTAGCTGATATTTTTATTCTTTCTTAGTTTTCAACTCTCTGCTTCCATTATCTGTCTGTTCTTGCATGTTGTCCACTTTTTCCATTAGAGATTATAGCATGTTAATCATAGTCATTTTAAATTCCTGATCTTATGATTCAAAATCTATGCAATATCTCAGTCCAGTTCTGATACTTGCCCTGCTCTGCAGATTTTGTTTTGGCCTTTTAGCATGTGTTGGGGATTGAATCATGTCCTCCACAAGAGGCTTGCTCAGGTTCCAGTTCCTGGTCCTGCAGGTGTCAACTCATTTGAAGATGTTGTTATAGTGTGCACAAACTAAATGAGGTTGGGCCTTAATCCAATATGACTGAAGTCCTTATAAACAAAGCAAATTGGACACAGAAGAGAAGCCACTGAGAGTAGCCAGAAGCTGGACATTAACAGGGCTGGAAGAGAAAGGAGATGCTGCCGCCATGTGCATGCCATATGACAGAAAGGCTAATGGTTCCCCGTAGCCAGAACACCACGACCTTTGGGAAGAAAAGCACTGTGTTGCTGATACCTGAACTTTGGACTTCTCCTAGCCTCAAAAGTGTAAGCTAATGAATTCCCATTGTTTAAGCCATACCATTGTATGGTATTTGTCTCAACAGCCAGGAAACTAAAACCACATGCCTTGTATTTTTGTTGTTGTTGTTGAAAGCCAGAAATGATGTATCAGGTAAAAGGAACTGAACTTATTATGCCTGTAGTGTAAGCATTTATGCTTATCTGTCAAGGAGTTAGGCTATGTATCCAGTTTACTGTAGCTGTGGTGTCAGAGTTAGGCTATGTATCCAATTTGCTGTAGCTGTGGTATCAGTCTAAAAAATTTCCTCTGGTATTCTTTTTTCTGAGTTTCACTAGATACTATTTCTTAAGTGTGTCTGAATTTGGCATTTCTTTTCAGCTGTAAATCCCTGTTATTATATAGTAGCTCTGTTGATGCTGTGGTAAAATGTCAGGGGAGGGGTGGAGAAGTATCCTATAATCCATGATCGGGTCTAAGACTTTTAGTGAGCCTGTTTTCCCTGGGTTGTGACCTTCAGAAGTGCTTCTCAGCTTCTACCTCCCACCCCCACCCTGAAGTGAGACAGGAACGCTAGAGGGGGCTGGAGTATGATATTTCCCTTCCCCCATGTCAAAGGCTTTGGGGAGCTGAAATTGGACATTTCCTTTTCCCATGTGAGTTAGTTTCTGGTAAAACCCACATTGACTAATCTCTGGTAAAATAGTTTCCCTTAAGGGCATTTGTTAAAGGGAACAGACTGCTCTGAGTGTATTTTATTTTATTTATTTATTTATTATTTTTATTTTTATTATGGGTAAAAATAAAAATTCTCACAATACATACAAAATT
>JAKSZT010054325.1:345453-407227 GCA_026826555.1 Tolypeutes matacus | reverse complement strand
TGTACCACCAAACCCAGGAACACCACCGCTCATCTGCCCCATCCCCCAACATGCAACCACACTCTATCCCTTTACCATAGATTATGTCCATATGGGAGATGGCTCAAAGCCTGCTCTTCTCTTACTCTCCTTTGTTAACCTATCTTTCAGACAATGGTTCTCAGAGACTGCTCACTTTCCTCAGTTCAGATCAGTGAGGTCATATACTGTTCATCCTTCAGTGCCTGGCTTGCTTCACTCAACATAAGGTCTTCAAGATTCATCCACGTTATTCCATGTGTTAGCACTTTGTTCCTTCTTACCGCTGAGTAATATTCCATTGTATGTATGTGCCACATTTTGCTTATCCATTCGTCTGTTGATGGGCACCGGGGCTGATTCCAACTTTTGGCAATGGTGAACAATGCCGCTACTGATTTTTGAGCTTTGATCTTATAGCCTGCAACTCGGAGTGTATTTTAAATGATTATTTTCCCCTTCCCCTGCCAGAAGCAAGAATGCTTTTAATTAAATGAAAATACAACTTATCAAAATTTGTAAGCTTGAACAATAATAGTGTGGAAAGAGAAATTTATAGCATTGAATACATATGTTCAAAAGTAAGAAAGATCTAAAATTAACCATCTAACCTTCCAACTTAGGAAACTCAAAAGCGAAAAGCACAGAAATCCAAAGTAAACAAAGGGAAAAATAATAAAAATTAGAGCAGAAATCAATTAAATTGAAAATGGAATATTAATAGAGGAAATCAATGAAAGTACAATCTGGTTGTTTAAAAAATTAACAGAATTGATAAACTTCTATTCATATTAACCAGCTAAAACTTCTATTCATGTTAAGACAGAAATGAAAAAGAGACCTTTACAACTGAATCCAATGACATTTAAAAGATAATAAGGAATATTATGAACAACTCTATGTCCACAAATTTGATAATTTGGATGAAAGACACAATCTATGAAAATTCACCCAGGGAAATAGATAATCTGAATAATTTTATATCTACTAAAAAGAAATTGAATCAACAATTAACAACCTTTCTATCAGAAAGCACCAGTACCAGATAATTTCACTAGTGAAATCTATCCAGCATTTAAGAAGAAACTATGTCAATTCTTTCATCTCTTTCGTAAAATGGAAGCATAAGGAACACATCCTAAATCATTCTATGAGGTCAGCATTACCATAATTCCAAAACCAGAAAATGTCATTACTAGGAAGGAAAATTAAAGAGCCATATATGTCATGAACATAGATGCAAAAATCCTCAACAAAATATTAGCAAATTTAATGCAATAATGTGTAAAAAATTATAAACCATGACCAAGTGTGATATATTCCAGGTATGCAAAGTTGGTGTATCATTCAAAAATCAATTAATTTAAATCATCACATGTACAGGCCAAAGAAAAAAAGTTGATTGTATTAATAAATGCAGGAAAAGCATTTGACAGAATCCAATACCAATTCATTATAAAAATGCTTAGCAAAATAGGAATACAGTAGAACTTCCTTGGCTTGATAAAGAACATCTACAAAAACCCTACACCCAACATAATACTTAATGGTGAGAAACCAGATGCTTTCCACTAAAATTGGGTACAATTTTCACCCTCTTGTCACCCCTATTAATATCATACTAGACACCCAAGACAATGCAGTAAGACAAGAAAAAGAAATGAAAGGTATTCAGACTGGGCAGACAGAAATAAAACTGATCAGAGATGACATGATTATCTCTGTAGAGAATATCAAAAGACTGACATAAAACCCAACTGGAACTAATGAGTAACTGTAGCCAGGTTACAAGATACAAAGAATAAAACTCTTATCACAGATGACATGATTATCTATGTAGAGAATACCAAAAAACTGACAAAAAAACCCAACTGGAACTAATAAATGAATATAGCCAGTTTACAAGATACAAAATTATTATATATAAGTCAAAAAGTCAATTCATGGAAGTGGCTGTGGCTCAATTGGTGGGCACCTGTTTACCATATGGGAGGCCTAGGGTTTGATTCCCAGGGCCTCCTGGTGAAGGCAAGCCGGCCCGTGTGGCTCAGTGAGCTGATGCAGCAAGATGACCCAACAAAGGGAGACAAGCCAACACAGAAAAATGCAAAGCAAAATGGACACAGTGAGCACAAGCAGCAAGGGGGGGTGGGATAAATAAACAAATAAATCTTAAAAAAAAAAAAAAGTCAATTCTTTCCTATATAATAGCATTGAGCATTGGAATTTAAAATTTAAAAGACAACACCATCTGCATTATCAAATAATGAAAATGAAAATCTTAGGTATGAACCTAACAAAATATGTTCAAGATCTATGAGGAAAACTACAAAACTCTGTGAAAGACGTAAAAGCAGATCTAAATAAATGGAGAGCTATTCCATGTTCATTAATAGGAATAGTATATATTATTAAGATGTTAGTATTTCTCTATTTCTTCTATAGATTAAATGCAATCCAAATCAGTGTGGAGAATTGTGGGAAGATGGTAGATGTGGAAGCTGCAGGAATCAGTCCCTTAACCAGAACACCTATTAAATAGGCACAAACTGCCTTAATCAACGATTTCAGAACTCCAGAATCCAATAGAACAGTGTGCAGCATCCAGGGAAGAGCAAAGGGAAGAATCTTGTGTATCAGAGTAAATACAGTTGAATTGCACTCTCTGTGCAGCAGCAACCATCACGAATCTCCCAGATGGGCTGCAATTGCTGAACAGGGGCCAAATCAAGAAAGTGTAGCTGAGAGAAGGGTGTGGTTGGTGCATGTAACAGAACTGGTGGACATTTGGGCCTGTGGTAAGACCCCAGAATGCCATGTTGATATGGAACAAGGTCTTAAGATTTGTTGAGTGTTCTCCAGGTGCAATTGCAAGATGAACTCATGTTCGACTCCTAGCAACTCTAAGATGAATTCTGTTTCCACAGATCCTTGGATGGTAGAGACTGTCTCCTTCCTGTTTCAGCCCTGGTCAAATCTATGCATCCATGTTAGACTCATCTTTCCAAGGCAAGCACCAAAGATCCCACTGAGAGAAGATTACTCATCTCCCTTTGAGGACAAGAGTACATTCTGATCTCGACTTCTCCTTTGGATTGCTCCAATTTAATTTCGGCACCCATATGTGGATGGAAGAAAGAAAGAAGATAGACCCAACTGTGCACCTAGAAGTTTCCAGATCCCAGATAAACAACTAAAAACATGTTCTATCAAATAAGGGTATTTGTAAGGGATTAAGTTTTTATTAAATTTAAAAATAAATATAACAGTTAAAATACAGTAAAATGATCCCATTCACAAGATAAAGAAAAAACAGAAAATAACTGGCAATAAACTCAAGATATGTGCAGAACCTAGATGAAGAACACTATAAAACTTCATTGAGGGACATGAAAGAAGACTGGAGTGCATGAGGAGATGAACTATATTCCTGGATTAAAATACTAATCTTGTGAAGTTGCCAGTTCTCTCTCAATTTATATTTATATCTAATGCAATCTCATTTTAAACTTAACAAAATGAATTTAAATTTCATATGAAGAACATATGTGTACAATACTGGCCAAGAAACATTTGTAAAAGGAAAATGATACCTAATATGAAAATGCTACAATAAATAAGCACAATGAATGACACAAAAATGAACTCTGTGGTCCAAGTAAGAAATAGATCAAATAGTACATGAAATCAAAAAAGAAAGTGCAGCTTTGGAGAGGTGTTGGGGAAGCTCCTGGTGCCCTTTCTGGGCCCTCCCTCAATCCCTCTTCAAGGAATTTTGGAACTGGCCAGGGATGCCTTTGTGGGACCCTGGCTTTTTCTGGCTGGGAAAGACTGACATGGAAAACTCCTTTCTGACAAGGTCCACCCTCCCAAATTTGCCCTCCAGGTCAAAGCAGCTTGATAATGAATGCAGAGTGAGAAACAATTGAGTTTGCTGGCCTAGAGAAAAGGCTTTCCTGCTTTAAATCCTGCAGTTGGAACAGCTGGAGAGGGGGAGGTCTCTTTCCTGAGGAGTAGAGGGGATATTCAAATTCCTTTAAACAGGGATACTCTTAAGTTCACCAGTAGGCACAAGTCCAAGATAAGATATAGGCCTAGAAAATACAGGGAAGACCCTGCATTTTACATTCTGCTTGGGCTCACTTTCTTGATAGGAGAGCTACACTATGAAGGAAAGCACCAGTCAATGCAAAGCCAATTTGCAAAGATGTGAAAAGCTTTGTTTTTTGACTTAGGTTTGCTTGTTTCTTTTGGCTCTTGATATTCAAGAAAATCTCTGTCATATCACTAGCTGGGTACAAACTCATGAAACAGACATCTCAGGGAATAAGTCTAAAAATGAACATTTAAAAATATTAAAATATACAATGTACAGAAATATTATAAGACAAAGAAACAAGAAATGAAGGCTCATCCAAAGGAAGAGGATAAAAATCAAGAAAACATCAACAAAGAAGACCAGAATGTGGACATACAAGACAAAGACTTAAAAAAGTTATCTTCAGGGAGCGGCAGAAGATGGCGTCGATTTAGATGGGCACCCACCATTTCTCTCACATAAGATGGCTGATTGGGGACAGGATCCTGCCCAGGTGGTCTCTTCTAGGAGTCTGCAGAGCGAGAACCTTGGGGACATCGATCTGGAGGAGCTGGATAGTGAGGTGGACTGCTCAATATAAAATCATAAGATTTTTTCCCCAGCTAGAAATAGTGGATGCAGATGGCTAAGCCCCACCCTTCTGGCAACCCGGTGAGAGGGAGCACTCTCTGAGAGTGGGAGGGTCCTGGCAAAGGGTTAGAGGGGTTTTTTCTGTTGGTTTGGCTGCCTGGACCCCCTTGCAGCTTTTTGGGAGCAAACTAGCCGGCTAGAAGTGGTGCCGAGCTGAGGGGAGAGGTGAATCTAATGAGGAAGCCTGATTTACCTGACAACAGTGGGACACAGAGGCTTGGCTCTGGAGGGGGTGGAGCCAGCCAGTTTTGTAATTCGGCGCTGAGTGTCAGAGTCTCAGCTCCCCTGGGGGGGCTAGGCATTAGGAAGTGTTTGATAAGTCTCCACAAGCCTATTTAGGGTCCCGTCGGTGGAGGGGGTGGTCCAGAAGAGGGCTTCCTTTGGGTCCCTTATTTAAAAAAAAAAAAAAAATTTTTTTTAACTTAATTTAATCACTACAATCTGCCTCAAAACCTGCAGAGAGAAGACTGCAGGGTAATTGATTGATGAACGCAGGCTGAGAGGCTCCACAAGGGCCCAAGAAGGAATGCTGTTCTTCCTTAGCTTTGTTTGATTGCATGCTTATGTGTTTGTTTGGTTTTCTTTGTTTGTTTGTTTCTTGCTTTTCTTTCCTATTTCCTCCCTACCCCTCCCCCCTTTTTTAAAATTAGGTGCTGCTACCTTGTTTCTTCTTTGCTGTGCTTCTTCTTCCTTGATTTTCCATTCTCTGTGTATAATTGATTTTGTCTAACAACACTATCTCTTTTCCCTCCTTCATCTTTCCACCTTCTGCTTTCTGTTGTGATTCTTACATTCCACCTTTTTTCATTAGTCCTCAACTTCACGGGTGTCGATTTCTATCTTGTCTATTCTGTTTTCTTTTTTTAAATTATTATTAACTTTTTCCTTTCAGCCCTTTCTTTACTCTTTCCCCTCTCTCATCATCATTCTGGCCTTTTAAATCATTCTATATATTTTTCTCTATTTGGTTTCCCATTCCATTATAAGAACACCACTTCTCCCCCCCCATTACTCTACACTGCCTACATGAGTTAAATATTCATTCCACTAAATCTGATGCAGCCACTCTTCTAACTTTTATCAATATTACTGTTGTCATTTTTCTTTTCTTACCTCTTTCAATTCCTCTGGTCCTAATCTTTTTCCTTCAAGGGAACATAGAAAGAAGCAAGGAAATACAAGAACAAAGTGTCAAAGAGGAAACTTAAAACACACACAGAACCACCAGCTAAATAAAACTCTAAAGCAGAGAGAGAAGCTAATCAACCGAATAAACCCATCAAGATAAAATGATGAATAGAGGGCAACAAAAAATTACAAAGCACACTGAGAAACAGGAAGACATGGACCATTCCAGTGAACAAACTAAAAACCAGGAAGAGATGCAGAACATCGAACAACCAATCAAGGCATTCCAAACAAATATCATGGAGCAACTTAATGAAGTGAAGGAAGAGATTAAGGATATTAAGAAGACACTGGGAGAACATACTGAAGGAATTGTAAACATACCTAAAAAGATAACGAATATGATGGTGATCAATGGCACAATGCAAGAAATAAAAAAAACTGTGGATTCACATAACAGCAGATTTGAACAAGCAGAAGAAAGAATTAGTGACGTGGAAGACAATACATCTGAAATCAAACAGATAGTAGAACAGATAGATAAAAAGATAGAAAAAATCTGGCAGGTATTCAGGGATTTAACCGACAACAAAAAATACACAAACATACACATTATAGGCATCCCAGAAGGAGAAGAGAAGGGAAAGGGAACAGAAGGAGTGTTGAAGGAAATAATGGCTGGAAACTTCCCAACCCAATTGAGAGAGATGAATATACATGTCCAGGAAGCACAGCACACCCCAAAGAGTATAAATCCCAACAGGCCAACTCCAAGACATATACTTGTCAAAATGTCCAATGCTCAAGACAAAGAGAAAATACTCAAGGCAGCAAGAGAAAAGAGACCCGTCACATAGAAGGGAAGCACAATAAGAATAAGTGCTGATTTCTGATCTGAAACCATGGAGGCAAGAAGACAGTGGTATGATATAGTCAAAGTACTAAAAGAAAAAAACTTCCAGCCATGAATTCTCTATGCAGCAAAACTGGCATTCAAAAATGATGAAGAGTTCAAAATATTCACAGATAAACAGAAATTAAGAGAGTATGCCAATAAGAAACCTGCATTTCAAGAAATTCTAAAGGAAGTTCTACAAATTGAAAGGAAAAAACAAGGGAGAGAGAATTGGAGGAGAGTGTAAGAACAACTAAAAAGACAAAAAGAGAAATGAAAACCACATATGACATACATTAACCCAAAGAAAATATGGCTGAAGTAAGAAATTCATCACGAGTAATAACACTGAATATTAATGGATTAAACTCACCAGTCAAGAGTCACAGATTGGCCGGATGGATAAGGAAATATGATCCATCTATATGCTGTCCACAAGAAACCCACCTTTGACCCAGGGATTCAAGCAGGCTGAAAGTGAATGACTGGAAATCAATTTTACAAACAAACAATAGCCAAGAAAGGGTAGGAGTAGCTATCCTAATATCAGACAAAATGGACTTTAAATGCAAAACTATTGTAAGAGACAAAGATGGACACTACATATTAGTAAAAGGGGTAATCTCTCAAGAAGAGAGAACAATCATAAACATTTATGCACCGAATTGGGATACCTCAAAATACATAAGGCAAACTCTAGAAAAACTAAGTGGAGAAATAAATGACTCTACAATTATAGTGGGGGACTTTAATTCACCATTATCACCATTAGACAGAACATCTAGAAAGAGAATCAATGAAGAAACAAAGATTCTGAACAATACATTAGACAACCTGGACCTAATAGATATATACAGAACACTACACCCAAATACAGCAGGATTTACATTCTTCTCGAGTGCACATGGATCATACTCCAACATAGATCACATGCTAGGCCACAGAACAATTCCCAATGAATTCAGAAAAATTGAGATTATACAAAGTATTTTCTCTGACTACAATGGAATGAAATTGGAAATCACTAAGGGCCAGAGAAACAGATTAGGCACAAAGATATGGAAGTTAAAGAAAACACTCTTAGACAAACAGTGAGGTAAAGGAGGAAATCTCAAAAGAAATCAGTAACTACCTTGAAACTAATGAAAATGACAACACAACATTCCAAACCAATGGGCTGCAGCCAAAGCTGTCCTGAGAGGGAAGTTCATAGCCATAAATAAATATTTTAAATAAGAAGAAAGAGCTAAAATTGAAGACATAACTGCACACTTGGAGGAATTGGAAAAACAACAACAAACTAAACCTAAAGGAAGTAGAAAGAAGGAAATAACAAAGATTAGAGCAGAACTAAATGAAACAGAGAATAGGAAAGCCCTAGAAAAACTAAACAAAACCAAAAGCTGGTTCTTTGAGAAGATCAACAAAATTGACAAACCTTAGCCAGACTAACAAAGAAAAAGAGAGAACAGATACAAATACACAAAATAAGGAATGAGCAAGATGTTATCACTACTGACCCCACAGAAATAATGAGTACCATAAGAGGATACATTGAAAAATTATATGCCAACAAGAATGATAATTTAGAGGAAATGGAAAAATTTCTAGAAACTCACAAACAGCTTACATTGACGAATAAGAAATTGATGAACTCAACAGACCAATTACAAGTAAAGAGATAGACTCAGTCATCAAAAACCTCCCAACTAAGAAGAGCCCAGGACCAGATGGCTTCACAGCCGATTTCTACCAACCATTCTGAAAAGAGCTAACACCAACACTGCTTAAGCTCTTCCAAAAAATAGAAGTAGAATCTTGTCTAACTCATTCTATGATGCCAACATTACCCTAATACCAAAGCCAAAGAAAGATACCACAAGAAAGTAAAATTACAGTTCAATTTCTCTAATGAACCTAGATGCTCAAATCCTCAACAAAATACTTGCTAATCACATTCAACAACATATCAAAAGAATTACACACCATGACCAAGTGGGTTTCATCCTGGGTATGCAAGGATGGTTCAATATAAGGAAATCAATCAGTGTAATACACCACATAAACAGACTGAAAGAAAAAAAATCACATGATCATCTCAATAGATGCAGAAAAAGCATTCAACAAAATATAGCACTCTTTCCTGATAAAAACACTGCAAAAGATAGGAATAGAAGGAAACTTTCTGAATTTGATAAAGGTATATATGAAATACCCAAAGCTGACGTCATCTTCAGCGGTGAAATCCTAAAAGCCTTCCCTTTGAGATTGGGAACAAGACAAGGATGCCCACTATCACCACTCCTATTTAACATTGTCTTAGAAGTACTTGCTCGATCACTGAGGCAAGGAAAAGATAAAAGGCATCCAAATTGGGAAAGAAGAAGTAAAAATTTCATTATTTGCAGACAATATGATCCTATACATAGAAAGTCCTGAGAAATCTACAACAAAGCTTCTAGAACTTATAAAGGAGTTCAGTAATGTCGCAGGCTATAAGATCAATGCTCAAAAATCAGTAGCATTTCTGTACACCAATAACAAGCTATCTGAGAAGGAAATCAAGAAAAAAATGCCATTTACAATAGTAACTAAAAGAAGCAAATACCTAGGAATAAATTTACCTAAAGATGCAAAAGACTTATATACAGAAAACTACACAACACTGTTAAAGGAAATCAAAGAAGACTTAAATAAATGGAAGAATATTCCCTGCTCATGGATAGGAAGACTAAACATCATCAAGATGTCTATGCGACCCAAACTAATCTACAGACTTAATGCAATCCCAATAAAAATCAACACTGTATTTTTTAAGGAACTGGAAAAATTAACTACAAAATATATTTGAAATGGTAAGTGGCCCTGAATCACCAAAGACATATTGAAAAAGAAAAATGAAGTTGGTGGTATCACACTACCTGACTTTAAAACATACTACAAAGCTACAGTGCTCAAAACTGCATGGTATTGGCACAAGGATAGACATACTGACCAAAGGAACCGAATTGAGAGTTCTGATATAGATCCTCTCATATACAGTCATCTGATATTCTACAAGGCCATCAAGCCCACTCAGTTGGGAAAGAATGGCCTCTTCAACAAGTGGTCTTTTGAGAACTGGATATCCATATCCAAAAGAATGAGAGAGGAATACCATCTCACACCTTGTACAAAAATCAACTCAAGATGTCTCAAAGATCTAAATTTAAGAGCTAAAATCATAAAGACCTTGGAAGATAATGTAAGGAAGCATCTAGAGGGTCTTGCAATAAGATATGTTTTCATGAACTTCACACCCAAATCATGAGCAGCAAATGAAAAAATAGATAAATGGGATCTTCTCAAAATAAAAAACTTCGGAACCTCAAAGGACATTATTAAGAAAATAAAAAGGCAGCCTACCCAATGGGAGAAAATATTTGGCAACCATATATTTGATAGGAGCCTAACATCCTACATGTGTAAAGAAATCCTTCACCTCAAAAATAAAAAGACAAACAATGCATTTAAAAAATGGGCAAGTGACCTGAAAAGACACTTCTCCAAGGAGGAAATACAAATGGCTAACAATCACATGAAAAAATGCTCGACATCGCTAGCTATTAAGGAAATGCAAATCAAAACTACAATGAGATACCATCTTACACCCATCAGCATGGCACCTATTA
Organism: Tolypeutes matacus; assembly: GCA_026826555.1. Lineage (NCBI taxonomy): Eukaryota > Metazoa > Chordata > Mammalia > Cingulata > Chlamyphoridae > Tolypeutes > Tolypeutes matacus. The sequence continues at coordinate 396,786 of JAKSZT010054325.1, read as the reverse complement.
TAAAAACAGCAGACTATAAGAGTTGGAGAGGATGTGGAGGAATAGGAACCTTCATCCACTGCTGGTGGAATTGTGGAATTATCCAGCCACTGTGGAGGACAGTTTGGCAGTTCCTCACAAAACTAACAATAGATCTTCTGTATGATCCAGCAATTCCACTGCTGGATATATACCCAGAAGACCTGAAAGCAAAGACATGAACAGATACATGCACACCAGTGTTCTTAGCGGCATTGTTCACTATTGCCAAAAGTTGGAATCAACCTAGGTGCCCATCAACAGATGAATGGATAAACAAAATGTGGTACATACATACAATGGAATATTACTCAGCTGCAAGAAGGAATAAAGTGCTAACACATGGGATTACATGGATGACTCTGGAAGATCTTATGTTGAGTGAAGCAAGCCAGGCTTTGAAGGATGAACTGTGCATGACCTCACTGATCTGAATTAAGGAAATTGAGCTCTCTTTGAGAACTCTTGTCTGAAAGATAGGTGTACAAGAAAGAGAAAGAAAAGAGAAAGGTGAGCCATCACCCATATGGACATAACCTATGGTAAAGTGATAGAGTATAGTTGTGTATTGAAGCAATAGGACAGGAGGTTAGTGATATATTGGGTTGGGTGGTGCAGGGTTGACAGATGGATAGATTGGGAAGGTTGGGGTAGAATACCCAGGATACTGAGGGGAGAGTCAAAATAGACAGGTGAGCATCTCTGGAGAGCAAGGGTGGTTCCTAATATTGGAGGACAAGCCAGTGTTTCATGGCCTCTTGTTGCATGTAACTATGAACCTTGTCATCCAATGAGTCAAGCCAGGGGGTCGTCATGGGGCCCAGGGGGATTGTGAGGGAGGAACAGAATAGATCAAACGGGGCATTTAGTGGTCAATGGAAATGTTTTTCATTACCTGACAGTGATGGACACAGGACATGGTAAATATCATCAAAAGTTATAAAAGTATATGATCCAAAATATAAACCATACTGTAAACCATTGACAATGTTTAGTATCTATGTTTCACTATCTGTATATCAATTATAACACATACAAAAAGGTTTTAATATGGGGTGAGGAAAGGAGGAGGAGGTTGGGTATATGAGAGTATCTTGTATTTGGTGTGTGACTTTGCTGTGACCTAAAACTTCTTTGAAAATTAAATGAAAAATAGTGAGAGACTGGGGAGTGAGAAGGGGAAGGTGCCACGGTACAGACTGGACACCAGATAGTGCAGTGATAAAAGGCAAAATGTCAAAAAAAATTTTTTTTCTAATATTAAAAAAATTTTCTCATTTTTTAATAACCCAATTATTTTATTTTATATTTAGTTTTTTTTTTTAAAGTTTTCATGTAGTTTATCTCTTACATTTAAACATCATTATTATTTCATTTTCCTATTAATTGTATTTGGCTATTTTATTAGCTGCTTCTTTAAAGAAGATTTGGATCACAGAAGGGTTACAACTGGTGTGGGAGAGGATCATTGGTGTGGGGGGGTGTCAGGGATGACGGATGCATGGGAGGAAGTTCACCTGAACATACATAAAAGATATATAAAATTGTTCAAATGCTCACAGGGCATGGTCACAGTGGGTGGAGAACCACTCAGTAAATGAGAGAATAATGAATTCCCATCCTGGACAGCTCTGCCATATTCTCCAAGGGATTAGCAACAGTCTCCCAAGTGCAGGGGCAGTGTCTGGCAAAGGAGGATGATCCACTGATGGGTTCTTGTTATTGATGACTACCCTTATGAGTCTTGGCTCTTCAAATTGAAACTTAGGTTATTATTGTTATGGGGTGCCTAAGGGTTGCCTCCTGAGAGCCTCCTTGTTGCTCAAATGTGCCTCTCTCTAAGCCAAACTCAGCATATGAATGCATTACCTTCCTCCCAGTGTGGAACATGACTCCCGGGGATGAGCCTCCCTGGCAACAAGGGATTACTAGTAAATGCTAATGGGCAATACAACTGGAAAAAGAACTCATATAAAAGGGGGAAAAGGTAAAGACAAATGAGTTCATATGGCTAAGAGACTTCAAAGAGAGTCGGGAGGTCATCCCAGAGGAAACACTTATACACATCTCAATAGGCCCTCGTAGCCTTCCAATGTGGATACACCCCAAACAGAGGGGATCCTGAGGGCTCTGGAGACACCCAGGTCCTATATCAGGGTGGATAGCCCCAGAGTTTTGCGCCTTATCATTGGGCCTTACTTTGGAATCCTTGCTCCTGAGAGTGACAGAGTTGAACCCAAATATGTCTTCCCTGCCCATGGTCCATCTGTCCCTTCTATTCAAATCTGTATGTGTTGCTGGAGTTTGTAGGTGTACTTTAGAGACCATAGTCTTTGGGCTGTCCCTTTGCCAGTTGGGCCCGGAATCTCAGTGGATCTGCAACTCCTACCCTACAGCTCAATGGACTCACCCTGGACACCTGGAGGGGAGATGATGATGGACAACAGCCATCCAGGGAATGGAGAGAGTCTGCAGCTGCAGGCAGGATAATCTCATCCATCTTATCCATGAGATATAAGCCGCCTCTCACTTGGAGGTGGAGTGGACATCATCATCTCAGACTCCTCACAATTGGGGAAGAAGTATGGACTAGAGTGGCCTTACTGATATAGACATATTGTGATTCATGCAGTGGAAGTTATTACAACATTAATGTGGAGCCAGTGGCCACTGGATGCTTTGGGGACAGCAAGAGGGAAAAACACTTGTAATAAGGGGCTTTTTTGGGACTTGGGTATTATCCTGAGTGACATTGCAATGACAGATATAGGCCATTTTATACCATTATATAACATGCAGAACTGTGCATGAAAGAGTGTGGTCTACTATGTGAACTATGGTCCATGCTTAGTGGCAAAGCCTCAAGATGTGTATACCTATTGCAGGTGATATGCCACACTAATGAAGGATGTTTATGTGGGAGGTTGTGGGAGGAGTGGGAGGTGGGGCATATGGGAATCCCTACAATTTTTGTGTAACATTTATGTAATCTAAGTATTTTTTTAAAAATAAAAAATAAAATTGTTATTAAAAAAATGTTATCTTCAATATGTTCAGGGAGATGAAGGAAACTGCAGAGAAAGAGCTAAAAGATATCAGAAAAACAACGAACCACATGCAAATCTCAATAAAGAGATAGAAATTTAAAAAAGGAGTCACACAGACTAGAGTTGAAAGCCACAGTAACAGAATTAGAAATTCCCAGGAGAGTTTCAACAATAGGTTGGAGCTGGTAGAAGAAAGAATCAGTGAACTCAAAGAGAAGACAATTGGCATGAGTCAGCATGAAGAACAGAAAGAAAAAAGAATTATATAAAGTGAAAATTGACTAAAACTTCTCTGGGAAACCATAAAATGTACCATATATGCATTATGAGAGTCCCAGAAGAGAAGAAAGAAAAGGGTGGAAGGAATATTCAAGGAAATAATGAGTAAAAACTTCCCAGTATGAGTAAAGGGCATGAATATAAACATCCAAGTAGCCCAACAAAAACAAAACAGGATAAATGTGAAGGGAAATACACTTAGACACAGAGTAGTCAAACTGTCGAATGCAAATGACAAGGACAGAATTCTGAACACTGCTAGAGAAAGCAATGTATTATGTACAATGTAGTACCAATTAGATTAAGCATCAATTACTCCTCAGAAACCATAGAGGCAAGAAGCCTGTGGATTGAAATACTTAAAGTGCTGAGAGAAAACAATTTCAAATGAAGAATTTTGTATTCAGTGAGACTTTCAAAAATGAGATCCCTCTAAGATTGGGAACAAGAAAAGGATGCCCACTGTCACCACAATTAAACATTGTACTAGAAGTTCTAGCTAGAGCAATTAGGCAAGAAAAAGAAATAAAAGGAATCCAAATAGGACAGGAAGAGGTAAAACTTTTACAACTTGCAGATGACATGATCCTGTATTTAGAAAACCCTGAAAAATAGCAATGAAACAACTAGATCTAATAAACAAATTCAGTGAAGTAGTGGGATACAAGATCAACATGTAAAAATCAGGAGTCTTTCTATACAGTAGAAATGAACAATCTGAGGAGGAAATCAGGGAAAAAATTCCATTCACAATAGCAAGTAAAATAGTCAAATATCTAGGAGTAAATTTAACCAGGTATGTAAAGGACCTGTACACAGAAAACTACAAAACATTGTAAAATAAATTAAAGTGGAAATAAATAAATGGAAGGACATTCAATGTTTGGGGATTGGAAGACTAAATTAAAATGTCAATTCTACCCAAATTAATTTACAGATTCTACGCTATCCCAGTCAAAATTTCAGCAGCCTATTATACACTGTTGGAATTTGTAGAAATGGAAAATCCAATTTTCAAATTTATTTGGAAGAAGGGACACCGAATAGCCAAAAGTATTTTAAAGTAGAACAACATCATTGGACTCTAATTTCCTCACTCTAAAGCACATTACAAAGCTATGGTGATCAAAACAGCATAGTATTTGCATAAAGGTAGACATATAGATCAATGGAATTGAATTTAGAGTTCAGAAATAGATCCTCACCTCTATGGTCAATTGATTTTTGACAAGGCTACCAAGCCCACTCAACTGGAACAGAACACTCTCTTCAACAAATGGTGTTGGGAGAACTAGATATCCATATCCAAAGGAATGAAAGAGGACCTGTATCTCACACCTTACATAAAAATTAACTCAAAATGGAGCAAAAAGCTAAATATAAAAGCCAGGATCATAAAATTCCTAGAAGAAAAATTTAGTAAAGCATCTTCAAGATCTTGTTGTAGCAGGTAGTTTCTTAGACCTCATACCTAAAGGAAAAAAATAGATAAATGAGACTTTCTCAAAATTAAATGCTTCTGTACTTCAAAGGACTTTCTTAAGAAGGTGAAAGAGAGCCTACTCAATAGGAAAATGTATTTGGAAACCACATATTTCCTAACTGGGAAAAGGGGGCTGCTACGAGAAAAGTCTGGAGAACTGTCTCAGAAAGTTTGAATCACAGGGCTCTTAGCCCCCAGACAGGAAGCTCTATCACATTGATCTGGTCTGTGTCACAACAAATACGCTCTGACCAGGCATTGAATTGAGAGCTGCCAACAAGCGCCATCTCCTGGCAGACCAAGGAAGTGCACATAAGAAAATTAATAAGAGAGGCTTTTCCTGGCCTCTATAGCCTCCCTGCCCAAGGCCCTAGGAAACGACTCTACAACCAATTACTGGGTCTAGTGCCCAGTTTTGAGCAATAAGCAGAACAATCCTAACAGTCAAGGTTGAGCCAAAAATCAAAGAGCTGTGGTAACTCACAGCCTCCTGCCACTAAAACCCCATAAAAGAGAAAGAGATAGAGCATCTAAGTAAAATACAAACTAACCAGATGCCTAAGTACCAGTGAAAAATTACGAGCCATACTAAGAAAATAGAAGACATGGCCCAAGAAAAGGAATACAGCAATGTCCCAGAAGAGATGCAGAATTTGAGAGAACTAATCAGTGAGATGAGCACAAATTTCCAAAATCAAATTAATGAGATGGAAGAGAATATAATCAAAGAGATAAATGACATCAAGAAGTCATTGAGCGAACGCAAAGAAGAATTTGAAATCCTGAACAGAAAAGTAACGGAGTTCATGGGAATGAAAGACACAATAGGTGATGTCAAAAATACATTTGAGGGAAGCAGCTGTGGCTCAATCAGTAGGGCTCCCGTTTACCATATGGGAGGCCCCGGTTTGGTCCCTGGGGCCTCCTGGTGAAGGCAAGCCCACCCGCACGGCGTGGTTAGCTGACCCAGCGAGCACGAGCAGCAAAGGGGGGATATATGAATAAATAAATAAAATCTTAAAAAAAAAAAAACCCAACTACTTAATTAAAAAAAAATACATTTGAAGCATACAACAGCAGACTCGAAATGATAGAAGAAAGAATAAGTGATACTGAAGACAGAGCAGCTAAAATTGAAGAGAGAAAAGAGCAGAGAGAGAAAAGGATGGAAAAAATTGAGCAGGGGCACAGAGTGTTGAATGACAACACAAAACGCAAGAACATACGTGTCATGGGAGTTCCAGAAGGAGAAGAGAAAGGAAAAGGAGCAGAAAGAGTATTTGAGGAAATAATAGCTGAAAATTTCCCAACTCTCATGAAAGAAATGAACTTACATGTCCAAGAAGCACACCGTACCCCAATGAGAATAAATCCAAATAGACGTATGCCCAGACACATATTATTCAGAATGTCAAATGTAAAAGATAAAGAGAAAATTCTCAGAGCAGCAAGAGAGAAGCAAACAATCACGTATAAAGGACGTCCAGTAAGACTTAGTGCAGATTTCTCTTCAGAAACCATGGAGGCGAGAAGATGGTGGTATGATACAATTAAGAAACTGAAAGAGAAAAACTGCCAGCCAAGAATTCTTTATCCAGCAAAATTGTCCTTCAAATATAAAGGTGAATATAAAGTATTCACAAACAAACAGAAACTAAGAGAGTTTGCAAAAAGGAATCCATCTTTGCAGGAAATATTAAAGGAAGCCTTAGAACCGGAAAGAAAAAGACAGGAGAGAGAGGCTTGGAGGAGAGTATAGAAGAAAGAAAAGCAGAAAGGATAACTAAAAGAGTAAAAAGAAAGACAAAAATAAGATGACATATGAAAACCAAAGAATAAAATGGAGGAAATAAATAGTGCATTTTCAGTAATATCATTGAATGTGAATGGATTAAATTCCCCAATCAAAAGATACAGGCTGACAGAATGGATAAAAAAACATGAGCCATCCATTTGCTGCTTACAAGAAACTCACCTCAGACCCAAGGATACAAACCGGCTGAAAGTCAAAGGTTGGAAAAAGATACTCCACGCGAATAGTAAACAGAAAAGAGCAGGAGTAGCTATACTAATATCAGACAAAACAGACTTCAAATGCAAAAAAGTGATAAGAGATGCAGAAGGCCATTATATATTAATAAAAGGGACGATCCTCCAGGAAGATATAATGGTCATAAATATCTACGCACCTAACCAGGTTGCCCCAAAATATATGAGACAAACTCTGGCAAAACTGAAGGGAGAAATAGACATTTCTACAATAATCGTCGGAGAATTCAACACCCCACTCACATCATTAGATAGAACAACTAGACAGAAGATCAACAAGGAAACAAAGAACTTGAACAATATGATAAACAAGTTAGACCTAACAGACATATACAGAACACTGCATCCAAACTCAGTGGGTTATACATTCTTCTCAAGTGCCCATGGATCTTTCTCCAGGATAGACCACATGTTAGGTCACAATACAGCTCTCAATAAATATAAAAAGATTGAAATTATACAAAGTACCTTCTCAGATCATAATGAAATGAAACTAGAAATCAATAACAGACCAGAAAAAAGTAAATTTGCAAATGTGTGGAGACTGAACAACAGACTCCTAAATATTCGGTGGGTCAAAGAAGAAATTGCAAGTGAAATCAGTAAATATATTGAGACAAATGAAAATGAGAACACAACGTATCAAAACTTACGGATACAGTGAAGGCAGTTTTGAGAGAGAAATTTATAGCCCTAAATGCCTATATTAAAAAACAAGAAAGAGCGAACCTCAAAGATTAAACTGAACAACTTGAGAAACTAGAAAAAAAAAAAAAAAAAAAAAACAAAAACAAAAACAGCAAACCATTCCCAAAGCAAAAAGAAGGAAAGAAATAATAAAGATTAGAGCAGAAATATATGAAAATGAGAACAGAAAAACCATAGAGAAAATCAACAAAACCAAAAGCTGGTTCTTTGAGAAAATCAATAAAATTGACAACCCCCTCGCTAGACTAACAAAGAAAAAAAGAGAAAAGATGCAAATAAATACAATCAGAAATGAAAGAGGGGGAATTACAAATGACCTCACAGAAATAAAAAGAATCCTAAGAGAATATTATGAGAAACTATATGCCAACAAACTAGACAACCTGGATGAAATGGACAAATTTCTAGAAACTCATAACCAACCTACACTGACACAACAAGAAATACAAGAACTTAACAAACCAATCACAATTAAGGAGATTGAATCCAGCATAAAAAATCTCCCAGCAAAGAAAAGTCCAGGACCAGATGGCTTCACAGGTGAATTCTACCAAGCATTTCTAAAAGAATTAACACCAATCCTGTTTAAACTCTTCCAAAAAATTGAAGAGGAGGGAAAATTACCCAACACATTTTATGAAGCCAACATCACCCTAATACCAAAGCCAGATAAAGATTCCACAAGAAAAGAAAATTACAGACCTATCTCTCTAATGAACATAGATGCAAAAATTCTCAACAAAATACTTGCAAAGCGAATCCAACAGCATATCAAAAACCTTATACATCACGACCAAGTGGGATTTATTCCTGGTATTCAAGGCTGGTTCAACATAAAAAAATCAATCAATGTAATACACCACATTAACAAATTGAAGGAAAAAAACCACATGACCCTCTCAATAGATGCAGAAAAGGCATTTGACAAAACCCAGCATCCTTTTTTGATAAAAATACTTCAAAAGATAGGAATAAAAGGAAAATCCCTCAATATGATAAAAGGCATATATGAAAAACCCACAGCCAACATCACACTCAATGGGGAAAGGTTGAAAGCTTTCCCCCTAAGATCAGGAACACGTAAAGGATGCCCACTGTCACCATTGTTATTCAACGTTGTACTAGAAGTTCTAGCTAGGGCAATTAGACAAGACAAAAAAATTAAAGGCGTCCAAATAGGAAAAGAGGAAGTAAAACTCTCACTGTTTGCAGATGACATGATCCTGTATTTAGAAAATCCTGAAGTATCCATAAGAAAGCTACTTGAACTAATAAATGAGTTCAGCAATGTGGCAGGATACAAGATCAACACGCAAAAATCAGTAATGTTTTTGTTCACTAGTACTGAACAATCTGAGGAGGAAATCAGGAGGAAAATTCCATTTTCAATAGCACCAAAAAGACTCAAATACCTAGGAGTTAATTTAACCAAAGAAGTACAGGACCTATATGCAGAAAACTACAAAACAATGCTAAAAGAAATTTCGAAAGACCTAAACAAATGGAAAGACATTCTGTGTTCATGGATTGGAAGAATAAATATCGTGAAGATGTCAATCTTGCCCAAACTGATTTATAGATTCAATGCAGTACCAATCAAAATCCCAACAGCTTACTGTACAGAATTAGAGAAGGCAATCACCAAATTCATCTGGAAGGGTAAGTGCACCCGAATAGCCAAAAGTATTCTAAAAAAGAAGAGCAATGTGGGAGGAATTTCACTGCCTGACCTTGAAACATATTACAAAGCTACAGTGACCAAAACAGCATGGTACTGGCATAAAGATAGACATATTGATCAGTCGAATAGAATTGAGAATCCAGAAATATACCCTCACCTATAGAATCAACTGGTTTTTGACAAACCTACCAAGCCCACGCTAATGGTAAAAAAAACAGTCTCTTCAACAAATGGTGTTGGGAGAACTGAATATCTATAACCAAAAAATGAAAGAGGATCCCTATCTCACCCCCTATACAAGAATCAACTCAAAATGGATCAAAGATCTAAAAATAAAAGCCAGGACCATAAAACTACTAGAAGAAAATGTAGGGAAACATCTTCAAGACCTTGTAGTAGGTGGTGGTTTCTTGGACCTTACTCCCAAAGCACGTGCAACAAAAGAAAAAGTAGATAAATGGGACCTCCTCAAAATTAAACACTTTTGTACCCCACAGGACTTTGTCAGAAGGGTGAAAAGGCAGCCAACTCAATGGGAAAAAATTTTTGGAAATCACATATCTGATAAGGGTTTAATATCCAGGATATATAAAGAGATGTTACAACTCAACAATAAAAAGACAAATGACCCAATTGAAAAATGGGCCAAAGACTTGAATAGACATTTCTCCAAAGTAGAAATACAAATGGCAAAAAAAAAAAAACACATGAAGAAATGCTCAACATCACTCATGATTAGGGAAATGCAAATCAAAACTACAATGAGGTATTATTTCATACCTATCAGAATGGCCACTATTAAAAAGAGAACTACAAGTGTTGGAGAGGATGTGGAGAGATAGGAACACTTCTTCACTGTTGGTGGGGATGCAGGATGGTACAACCACTATGGTGGACTGTTTGGCATTTCCTAAAGAAGTTGAATATAGACTTGCCATGTGACCCTGCAATACCTCTACTGGGTATATACCCAGAAGAACTGAGAGCAGTGACACGAACAGACATCTGCACACCGATGTTCATAGCAACATTATTCACCATTGCCAAAAGTTGGAAACAACCCAGGTGTCCATCAACAGATGAATGGATAAACAAACTGTGGTCTATTCACACGATGGAATATTATGCAGCTGTAAGAAGAAATGAAGTCATAAAGCATATGGCAACATGGATGAACCTGGAGGACATTATGTTGAGTGAAGCAAGCCAGACACAAAAGGACAAATATTGTATGAATGCGTCACTATGAACCAAATATATTGTGTAATATATTGTTTGATTTAAAAAAAATTATATGTATCCATTACATTTAATTGAGGAATGTATATATTTATTCATCTGTGTTTACTTTTTAGTTTTTAATTGTTTATATTTTCAATTATTAAATGTACAAAATAAAGTTAAAAAATGTTAAAACAAACAAACAAACAGAAAACTACAAGTACTGGAGAGGATGTGGAGAAATAGGTACACTTATTCACTGTTGGTGAGAGTGTAGAATGGTGCATCCACTGTATGGAACACTGTATGGCATTTCTTCAGGAAGTTAAATATAGAACTGCCATACAACTGGCAGTTGCATTTCTAGGTATATACTCAGAATAACTGAAAATAGGGACATGAATAGACATGTGCATACAGATGCTCATAGCGGCATTATTCACAATTGCCAAAAGGTGTGAAGATAAATGAGGTATCTGTACACAGATGAATGGATAAACAAAATGTGGTATATGCATAGAATGGAATAGTATTCAGTTGTACGAAGAAATGAAATTGTGATGCACATGACTACATGGATGAACCTTGAGGATATTATGTTGCGTGAAACAAGCCAGACATAAAAGGATAAAAAGATCTTACTAATAGGGACTAAATACAATGAGCAAAGTCATGGAGTTTTAATAGCTAGAAGATTGTTCAACAGAAGATAGAATGAGGATAGAGAATGGAGAGCAGTGGCTTAATTTGTGCAGAATTGGTAATGAGGTTGATTGTAAATGCTTGGAATTAGAGGTGATGTTAGCATATTAGAGTAAATGTAATTAGCGGCACCAATGTGGGGGTATGATAGTGGTTGAAAGGGAAAGTTTAGGGTTTTGTTTGTAATAGAAGAAAAGCTGAAGGATGAAACATGAACCTGCATAGCATAGTGAACCCTGTTCACTATGATGATGAGTGTGATTAATAGTACAAATTGAAGAATGTTCTTCAATAAAGCAGAACAAGTGTACATTAAGGTTGTAAGATGTTAATAATAGGGTGGTATGTCAATTATAATGCACCCTAAAGCAAACTATGGACTATAGTGAATAGTAATATATAAATGTTTTCCATCAATTGATAAAAAAGGGAGAAAATTATCATAAGTGACAGAAACCAGACACAAAGTACTGTATATTATTTAACTCCATTTATATAAAATATAAATATAAATAAATTTATAAAGATAGAATTAGATTAGTGGATATATATGGCAGGGAATGGCTAAGGGATGGGAGGCTTTTCTTTTTGGTGTAATGAAAATGCTGTAATAGTGATTGTGATGATGAATGCAGAATTCTGTGATCATACAAAAACCCATTGAATGTATACTTTGGATGGAATGTGTGGTATTTGAATGTATCTCAATAAGCTTGCTTTAAAAATAAGGAAAGAGATTAAAACATTCCTAAATAAACAAAAGCTGAGGGAGTTCATTACCACTATATTTTCCCTACAAGCAATCCTAAGGGGCTTCTTCAGACTGAAAGTAAAGGACATTAGACCGGGGTTCAAAATGTCATAAAGAAGAGGGGACGGGCAAGATGGCAGCTGAGTAAGGAGCTCCAAGAGTCAGCTCGCCCTTCAGGGCAGTTAGTAATCTAAGCAGAGCTATCTAAAGCACTTGTCTGGGTGGCCCAGGAGACCAGAAGAGCATCCTGCAACATCCTTGAAAGAAAGGAAGGAGGAGACTGCCCACCTGCAGTGAAGTTGCATGAATAGAGTATTCCATGCTGTGGAGGATGGTACCCATCCTTCACTGGTGGCACAAGCCACCTTGGGAGCTATTCTGTGGATGGAGTTGGAAGCTCCATTTCCCAAAAATGGGAGAGGAAGAGACAGTTGGCCACGAGTTTCAGCTACTGATTAGTAAATTTGGCTGGCTAAGAACAGCTAAAGTTGGAACCTGTCCAAGTTGGAAAGAGGCCAGTAGCCATGATTTTACCTCTGCATCTGGCATGAGGGGAAGCAGGGCTGATTGAAAATCACAGTGATGATAGGGACAAGCTCCTTCCACCCTGATTGGACTGTAGCCCTTGCCTAGCTACAGCCCCAAATCTGGCATGGAGGAAGCTGGGGGTACCTACAGTAGCCTCTCCGTGTAACTGCAGGTATGTTGATCCAGACTGAATAGTTGGACACCTCTTGCTCCATCCACGAGCCACAATAGGATAGGAGATGAGCTGTGTTTCCTCAGTCTTTCTGGACAAGGGCAGGCACTTTTGGCCTACACAGAGTAGACTGGTGGATACCTGCAAGTCCAACCCATCCCCCAATAGGATAGGAGGGGCCTGGTGTTTCCTCAGCCTTTCTGGGCAATCGCAGACACATACGGCCAGCACGGACTGTTGGGTGCCTGTGGATCCACCCACAGCCCCTGAAAGAATTGGAGGGGAGCTATATTTCCTCAACCTCTCTGGGCAATGGTAATACTTTTGGCCTACAGGGACTGAACTGTTTGGTGCCTGTGGATCCACCCCCACGTCCCAATTGGATAGGAGGGGGCTGGTGTTTCCTCAGCCTCTCCAGGCAGCAGAAGGCACTTTTGGCCTACATGGACTGAACTGTTGGGTGCCTGTGGTTCCATCCCCACCCCATAAAAGGCAGAAGTGACAGTACTCCCTATGCCGCTTAGTGCAAGTGCAGGCACATTTGGCCACCATGGATTTGATTTTTGGGCCTTCCAGAGGGTCCATCACTTGCCCTGGCAGGGGAGGAAGGGGGTTGTGCTATGTCAGTCTGCTTGCTGAACTGTGGTCATTTTGGACCTGCATGGCATAGATTGTTGACTGTACCTGCAACTCCATCCCCACCCCAGTCAGGGGAGGAAGGGCTGTGAAGCTTCTTCAGTGTCTTTGGGAAGCTACTGATGTTCTTGACCTTCATGATTTGGACTGTTCCTTATGGCTGCGGATCTGTTCCTATCCCTGGCAGAGGAGAAAGGTGGGAGAAGCGTCATCAGTCCCTGGGCAATGTGGACAGCATCACCTCCAGAGCTTACAGTACAAATCAACAAGAGGTGGAAAAAGGGAAAATTCATAAATATTTGGAGATTACACAACACACTCTTAAATAATCAATGGGTCAATGAAGACATTTCAAAAGAAATCAGTTAATATCTTGAGCTGAATCTAAAGGAGAACACAACATATCAGAACTTATGGTTTGTAGCAAAGGCAGTGCTGAAAGGGAAAATTACAGCCCTCAATGCTTACATTAAAAAATAAGAAAGTTAAAGCATATCATGGTGTTTGTAACTAGCAATGCTATTGTATGGATATGACAGTGGTTGAAAGGGAAAGTCTGAGGTGTTATGAGAAGGTAAGCTAAAAACTGTAACATGGGACTGTATAAGATAGTAAAATCTCATGTAAAACACGAATATGGGTGATAGTGCATATATAAGTCTCTTTTTTACAAAATATAAACACAAATATATTAGAGAGAAGGAAAAAGAATAGCAACTATGTATGGCAGGGGAAGCAGAGAGAGATCGAGAGCTAATGAGTTTTGTTTGTTTTATTATTGTTGGAATAATGAAAGTGTTAAGAATGATTGAAGGGATGAATGCACAAATATGTGATTACACTGAATACCACTGATTGTACACTTTGGATGGATTTATACTTCATTAATATGTATCAATAAAATTGATTTATTAAAAAAAAAAAGCTGAATGCAATGACTTAACTGTACAGTTTGAGGAACTAGAATAAGAACAGCAAACTATTTCCAAAGCAAGCAGAAGGAATGAAATAACAAATATCAGAACATAAGTAAATGAAATTGAGAACAAAAAAAAAAAAAAAAAAGAAAAATAAAGAGAATTAACAAAACCAAAAGTTGGTTCTTTGAGAAGTTTAGCAAAACTGACAAACCTTTAGATAGACTAACAAGGTAAAAAAGAGAAGATGCAAATAAATGAAATAAAAAATGAAAATGGGGACATTACTACTAACCACACAGAAATAAAAGAGGTCATAAGAGGATACTATGAACAACTGTATGCCAACATACTAGACAATGTAGATGAGATGGAAAAATTCCTATCTGGGAATGTATGAACAACCTAAACTGACCCTAGAAGAAATGGAAGATCTCAAAAAACCAATCACAAGTGAAGAGATTGAAACAGTCATCAAAGAACTCACCAAAGTGAAAAGCCTAGGACAAGATTGTTTCACAGGTGAGTTCTACCAAGCATTCAAACTAGATTTAATACGAATATTACTCAAACTCTTCCAAAAAACTGAACAAGAAAGAATGATACCAATCTCATTTTATGTAGCTAATATCACTCTAATACCAAAGCCAGGTAAAGATATTATGACAAAAGAAAGTTACAGACACGTTTCCCTAATGAATACACATGCAAAAATCCTCAAGAAAATACTTGCTAATTGAATCCAACAACACATTAAAATAATTATCCACCATAAGCAAGTGGGTTTTATACCTGGCATGCAAGATTGGTTTAACACAAGAAAATCAATCAACTTAATACACCACATTAATAAATCAAAGTAGAGAAATCACACAATCCTATTGATTGATGCAAAAATGGGTTTGACAAAATGCAGCATCCTTTCTTGATTAAAATACTACAAAAAATAGGAACTGAAGGAAACTTTTTCAACACAATAAAGGCCATATATGAAAAACCCATAGCTAACATTTTGCTTAATGTGGAAGACTGAAAGATTTCCTGTTGACATCAGAGACAAGACAGGGATGCTCATGGTCACCACTATTTTTCAGTATAGTGTTAGAGGTTCTAGTTGGAGGAATCAGGCAAGAAAAAGAAGTAAAAGGCATCCAAATCAGAAAAGAAGAAGTGAAGCTTTTTCTGTTTGCAGATGATATGATCCCATACGCAGAAAATCCTGCAAAATCTACAACAAAACTGCTAGAGCTAATAAAGGATTTCAGTACAGTGTCAGGATACAAAATCAATATGCAAAAACCAGTAGTGTTTCTAGACAGTCAAAATGGTCAATCTGAGGTGGAAGTCAGAAAAAAATTCCATTTACAATACCAACTAAAAGAATCAAATATTTAGGATAAACTTAACCAAAGATATAAAACAGTTTGAAAAAATAAAGGAAAAAAGAAAAAATAAAATAAAAGAAGAAAGAAATGAAGGAAAAAGAGGGAAAGAAAGAAAAAAATGGAAGAGTAGAAGAGAAATGGAAAGCAAACAAGCAAGCAAGCGAGCCATCCTCTTAGGGCACAGGCTTCTTACTAAGCTCCTCCTCATTGGCTGCCTGCGCCTGCCAATCCATCACCCTGTGGCCCACCTCTCTGTGGGTACCCAGAAGAGGAGAGAATGAGAAAGGGAGGGAGGGAGGGAGGGAGGAAGGATGGAAGGGAAGTAGGAAGGAAAGAAGGAAGGAAACAAAGAAACCAGGCTTCCTTTTCAGGCCACTCATGAGCAAACACACTCCTCCTCATTGGCAACCTGTGCCCACTAATCAATCACCCCACAGACTGCCTCTGCACAGGTTCCTGGATGAAGAAAAGGAAAAAAATACTGGGCCTCCCTCTCAGGCCACTCGTGTCCAGCTAGGTGCCCCCTTAATGACTGGATCACCCTGTGGCTGGCTGTTCCTCTGGTTTCCATCTGGGCACTCTTACACTGCCCTGATCACCCAGCAGTCCACTGCTTGCCTGATGTCCAACTGGGCATCCTGTTGCTAGCTGGATTGTCCTGCAGCTTCTTTCTCCTTCACTGTGTGGCTGATCTGTCCCCCCCAGGCACCCTCTCCAATTGCCCCCACAGCCCTGTGGCTTCCCCTATTCCCAGCAAGCCTGCCTGCCTTTCTGAAGCTTCTGGAGGAGAAGTGCAGCCTGCCATTCCCTGCTTCACCATCATAGATCTCCTAGATCTGCATTTTAAAGTTTGTGCTGAAGTAGTGGTATTCACGTATAAGGACTGGAGGAAATGGTGAAATTAGTCCATCTACAACCTCCTGGTCTTCTGCAGAAAGGTGCTGATGAAAACCTGACAGGTCTCTCCCAAGGCCTCAGTGAAACACTGCATTCTCAAAAAAAAAAAAAAAAGAAAATCTCCACTTGTCTTTGGAAAACATTCTGTTCTTATGCCTAGTTTATGTAGGTACTGCCAGTGTTTCAAGCCAACTGCTGAAACTAGCCTGCGGTGTCCCTTCTCAGTCAGCTGTCCCAGGCATCAGACCTGATGGCTGAGTACAATGCCCTCTCACAACTACTTTATGACTCTCATATCCTTACAGGGTGGGATTAATTCTTTTGAATACAAAGTCCTTTCTAGCAGCAATGAATAGGAGACCCTCTAACTTTTCCTTGGCTCTTGCCACTAGTATTTGGCCCAATTATGGCACAAAAGGAGGGTTCCCGTCAAAGATCTGGAAGTAAAGTGCCTTACTTTCTCAGCCTATCCTGAGAGCCCATCCTTATGCCAAGGATAAACTGCATAAAATGGAATATCAGCAGATGCTTGAGGTACAAAAAACAAACTAAAAAAGCTGAAAAAAATGAGGGAGTTTAAAACATTCACAGATAAATGGAAACTGAGGCAGTTTGCCACCAAAAGACCTGCCCTACAAGAACTGGTAAAGGGAATCCTTCAGGTTGAAAGAAAAAGACAGGAGAGGGTACCTTGTTAAGAAATGATCTTCATAGGCTACACATTCACTATATTAAAAACAATGTATGTGTCCCCAGACCTAGTTTTTCTCCCTAGGTCTGATTTTTAGAATGCTGGTGATAAACTAAGCCTAATTTATTGTATGACCACCCTGTATGGGAAGGGACTGTAACTTGATATCTTTGTTCAACCTTGAGAGATGTGGCAGGGGGACAGATATGGCTTGCATGGTTGGGCATCCATCTCCCATGTGGAGGGACATGGGTTCGATCCCCGGGACTTCCTGGTAGAAATTAAAAGGAAGAAAAATGTGGAAGGCACATGGACCACCAGGCCCCTTGTGCGGGTGTGCCACCAGGCCCCATGATCAGGTGAGCCGCCAGGCCCCATGCGTGGGTGCTCTGTCAAGCCCCGTGAGTGGGTGAGCTGCCAGGCCTCACATGCAGGTGTGCTGCCAGGCCCCGCAAGCCACACAGCAAGATAATGACATAGCAGGGGTGTGACGTGGGAGAGCCAGGATGGGACGCACCAAAAGGCCAGGAGCTAAGGTGGCACAAGTGGTAGGATGCCTGTCTCCCACATCGGAGATTCCAGGGTTCAAGTCCCAGTGAGGGCAGGGGGAGAAGGATGAGAAGAGAGGGCAGGAAATGGATACAGAGAGTTGCCCAGTGAATGGACACAGAAACAGCAAAAACGGTGGGGGGCAGGTAAAAATGGATAAAAGTAAATAAATAAATAAATCCTTAAAAAAATGTATAGAGGAGGAAGATATGGACTAGTAATACTTTGATGATGCTCTTTCATGATTTGTTAACAAATATTTCACAGCAATGCAGGGTGTTTGGGGGGTGGGGTGATGTATGGGAGCCCTGTATGATGTTATGCATGTTTGTTTTGTTAGTTCATGATGTTTTCTGAAAACTTATAGTTTATGTATGTTCATGTATGAATGATATACTTCAATAAAATTAAAAAAAAAGAAATGATCTTCAGTAAAGGTAACTGAGAGGGAAAATGCAAAACCCAATAGAGGATGTCATCAACATGGCAATGTAAGACATTCCCTGAAAAAATCTCCCCAGAGATTCAGCAAATAAAAGGGCAAATCCCACTTGCTTAGAACTCTGGAGGATAGCAGAGACTTGAGAACGACTCCATAAGTGCTGAATCAACGAATAAGAAAAATATCATGTAGGAAATTCCCATCCTGGATGTAATAGTCCACTTCGTTCCCTCTCACTCATCCTGCACACTTGGAAGTTGTTCAGAGGTGGTGACCCAGGTCCCTCCACTAGGAAACAGATTATAGAGCCACCCAGCAGCAAGGTAAAACCACATGCATATCCAGGCACAGGACCCATGTCCACAGACACCCAGGGCCAAAAAAAAACCCTGCTTAGGAATGCTGCATATAAAAGGTGTGTGTGTGTGGGGAGACTGTGGTAGAATGATGGCTGGTAAGTGGTGCACTAACTCAATCCAGTTTTTGTTGGCTGGACCACCTAAACACAAAATGGACTTTTCTGGAGTGACCTATCTTTCTGGATTGACCCCATTGGGCTCTGTGGGGTGTGGGATAGCTTAACAGGGAAGAAACTGGAGGCAGAGTAGCCTCCCAGAGAAAAAAGGGGGTGCTTGTTAAACTAATCTGCTGTGAGACAGGATGGTCCCAGAATGGAAAAGTGCAAGAAAATGGGGCACTGAATGAGGGAGAGAATTTAAAGAAAAGAAAAATGGAGAAAATTCTGCACAAAAACAAAACAGATGAAGATTCACAGAAAAGGAAAAGAAGAAAGGAAGCTTTCTCCTGGAGGTGAAACAATTGCACAAAAAGTGCAATCTTAAAAATTGTATCACATATCCAGGGCAAGAATGAGATGATGAAGAGCTGAAAAAATCTGGTCAATTAAACACAGGCTATTATAAAGATCTAGAATAAGTTGGACCCATATATACAGATAAACAGCAACTGAGAGAGTTTGTCATCAAAAGAGCAGCCTTACAAAATATACTAAAGAGAGTCCTGCAGCCTGAAAAGAAAAGACGGGAGATAGTGGCTTAGAGAATTGTGTAGAAATGGAGTTTGTTAGTAAGGCTAACTAAAAGGGTAAAAAGACTATAATAAAAGATGTTGTATTAGTCAGCCAAAGGGGTGCTGATGCAAAATACTAGAAATCTGTTGACTTTTATAAAGGGTATTTATTTGGGTTAGAAGCTTACAGTTTCCACGCCATAAAACATAAGTTACTTCCCTCACCATTGTCTGTCACCACATGTTGGAGCAAGACGTCTGCCAATATCTGCCAAGAGTCCAGGCTTCCTGGGTTCTTCTCTTCCTGGGGTTTGTTTCTTTCCAGATTCAGCTGCTCTGCTCCTCTGTGTACTTACTTCCCCAGGCTCCAGCATTAAAACTATAGCCTCCTTTCTCTGTGGTGCATTTTCTCTGTGAGTCCCTACCCACCAAGGGGGTGGGGACTCAATGTCCTACTGACATGGCCCAATCAATGCCTTAATCATCATTTAATCAAGTAAAAGTAAACCTCTGAATCCAATACACTCTAATACAACCAGAGGAAAAGCCAGCTAACAAGCACAATCCAATATTTCTTTTTGGAATTCATCAATAATATCAAAATACTACAGATGTCAATAGAAAACCAAATGAAAAAAATGGATGAAATAAGTAATGCTTTTACAGTAATAACATTGAATGTTAAAGGATTGAACACCCCATTCAAAAGTCACAGAGTGGAAGAATGGATAAAAAAATATGAGCCATTTATATGCTGTCTACAAGGGAGTAAGCTTAAATGCAAGGACACAAATAGGTGGAAAGTGACAGGTTGGAAAAGATATTCCATGCAAATACTAACCAAAACAGTTGGAGTAGCTACACTAGTATTGAACAACATAGATTTTAAATGCAAAACTGTTATAAGAGATAAAGAAGGTGATTATTTATTAATAGACAGGAAAATTCACCAAGAATAAGTGACAATAATAAATATTTATGTACCTAACCTGAGTGAACCCCAAAATAAGAGACAAACACTTGTAAACCTGAAGGGACAAATTGATGACAACACAATAATAGTTGAAGACTTCAATACATTACTCTCATCAATGGATAGAACTTCTGAACAGAGGATCACTAAGGAATAGAGAGCTTGAATAATATGATAAATAAACTAGACCTACCGACATATACAGAACTTTGCATCCCAAAAGAGCAGGATGTACATTCTTCTCAAGTACTTATGGATCTTTCTCTAGGATAGACCATGTGTTGGGTCACAAAACAGGTCTCAGTAACTTTAAAAAGGCTGAAATTACACAGAGCACGTTCTCTGTTCATAATGTAATGAAGCTGGAAATTAATAACAGCAGAAAAAGGGAAAATTCACAAATACATGGAGATTAAAAAACATGCTTTTAAACAAACAGTGGGTCAAAGAAGAAATTTCAAAAGAAATCACTAAATATCTCGAGACAAAACGAGAACAACATATCAAAACCTATGGGATACAGTTAAGGCACTGCTGAGAAGGGAATTTTTAGCTCTCAGTGCTTACATTAAGAAAGAAGAAAGCTAAAATCAATACTTAACTGCACACCTGGAGGAACTAGGAAAAGAACAGCAAACTAATCCCCAAAAAGTAGAAGGAAAGAAACAAGAAAGATTAGAGCAGAAATAAATGAAATTGAGAATAAAAAAACAATAGAGAGTATCAACAAAACCAAAAGTTGTTTCTTTGAGAAAATCAATGCCATCAACAAAACCTTAGATGGACTGATAATGAAAAAAGTGAGCAGGTGCAAAAAATTAAAATCATAAATGAGAGGGGGGAATATTACTACTAACCACACAAATAAAAGAGATCATAAAAGTATACTGTGAACAAGTATATGTCATCAAACTTGACAGTGTAGACAAAATGGACAAATTCCGAGAAACATACAAACAGTGTACACTGGCCATAGTAGAAATAGAAGACCTCAACAAATCAGTCATAAGTAAAGGTATTGAAACAGTCATCAAAAATCTGCCCCAAAATGAAAAGCCCAGAACCTCATGGCTTCACAGGTGAATTCTAACAATTATTCAAAAAAGATTCAATACTAAACTTGTTCACACTCTTCCAAAAAATTGAAGAGGACGGAACACTACCAAACTGATTCTATGACATCAACATCACCCTAATAATAAAGCCAGATAAAGATGCTATGAAAAAAGAAATTTACAGACCAATTTCTCTAATGAATATAGATGCAAAAATTCTCAACGATATACTTGCTTAATTGAATCCAAAAGCACATTAGAAGAATTATACATCACGATCAAGTGGGTTTTTATCCCAGTTATGCAAGGGTAGTTCAACACAAGAAAATAAATCAGTGTAATACACTACATTAACAAATCAAAGAAGAAAATCACACGATCAACTTGATTGATGCAGACACGGCATTTAACCAATTCCAGCATAATTTTTTTTTGATAAAAACACTCCAAAAGATAGGAATAGAAGGAAACTTTCTCAACATGGTAATGTGTTTATATGGAAAACCCACAACTAACATTATACTCAATGGTGAAAGACTGAAAGCTTTCCTACTGTGATAGTGAATAAAACAAGGACACCCACTGTCACCACTGCTATTCAGCATTGTGCTAGAAGTTCTAGATAGAGCAATTAGGCAAGAATAAGAAATAAATGGCACTGAAATAGGAAAGGAAGAAGTAAAACACTATATGCCAATGGTATGATATACCCAGAAAATCCTGAAAAATCCACAATAAAGCGACTAGAGCTAATAAACTAGTTCAGCAAATGTCTGGATACGAGATTGATATGTAAAAATTAGTAGTGTTTCTATACATTACTAATGAGAAATCTAAGGAGGAATTTTTAAAAATTGCATTTACAATAGTGACTAAAAGAATAAAAAATTTAGGATTAAACTTAATCAAGGACATAAAGTACCTGTATTCAGAAAACTACAAAACATTGCTAATAGAAACCAAAGAAGATCTAAACAACTGGAGGGAGATCCCATGTTCACAGATTGGAAGACTAAATATTGTTAAGATGTCAATTCTGCCCCAATTGATTTACAAATTCAATGCAATCCCAGTAAAAATCCCACAACTTTTTGCAGAATTGGAAAAGCCAATTATCAAATTTCTTTGGAAGGGTAAGGGGCCCCAAATAGCCAAAATATTTTTTAAAATAAGAATGTATTTGGAGGACTCTCACTTTTTTACTTTAAAGCATATTGCTTAGCTAAAGTGGTAAAAACAGCACAGTACTGGCATATAGACTTATTGACCAATGGAATCAAACTGAATGTTCAGAAATTGACCCTCACATCTATGGTCAAATGGTTTTTGACAAGCTATCTAACCATCAGCTGGATCAGAATAGTTCTGGGAGAACCAACAAATGGTTCTGGGAGAACTGGATATCCATATCCAAAAGAAAGAAAGAGGACCCCTACCTCACACCTTATAAAAATTAGCTTAAAATGGATCAAAGACCTAAATATAAAAGCGAGAACCATAAAACTCCTTGAAGAAATTGTAGGGAAACATTTTCAAGATCTTGTGATTTCTTAAACTCAAAGCATGAACAATAAAAGAAAAAAATAGATAAATAGGATCTCCTCAAAATTAAACACTTGGTACTTCAAACGACTGTGTTAAGTAGGTAAAAGGGCAATCTTCTCAATGGTAGAAAATATTTGTAATCCACATATCCAACAAGAGTTTGGTATCTGTGTTATATAAAGAGCTCATACAACCCAATGATAAAAAGAAAAGCAACCCAAATAAAAAGTGGGCAAAAAAAGTTGGAAACAATCCAGGTGTCCATCAACAGATGAGTGGATAAACAATTTGTGGTCCATTCACACGATGGAATATTATGCAGCTGTAAGAAGAAATGAAGTTGTAAAGTATATGACAAACATGGATGAACCTGGAGGACATTATTTTGTGTCTGGTGAAGCAAGCCAGACTCAAAAGGACAAATAATGTATGATTTTATTACTATGAACCAAATATATTGTGTAACATGTTGTATGACTCAAAAAAAAATTTGTATGTATCCAGTATATTTGAGAAATGTATGTTTTTATTCAACTGTGTTTTCTTTTCTTTATTTATTTATCCCCCCCTTGCTGCTTGTGCTTGCTGTGTCCATTTGCTTTTTTGTGTGTTTTTCTGTGTCTGCTTGTCTCCCTTTGTTGAGTCATCTTGCGCGGGAGCCAGCTTGCCTTCACCAGGAAGCCCCAGGAACCAAACCTGGGGCCTCCTACATGGCAAAAGGGAGCCCAACCAATTGAGCCACAGCTTCTTCCATCAACTGTGTTTTCTTTTTAGTTTTTAATTGTTTATGCTTTCAATTATTAAATGTACAAAATAAAATCTCAAAAAAAAAAAAATAGAACAGTAAAAAAACCAAAAAAAAAAAAAAATGGGCAAAAGATTTGAATAGACATTTTTCCAAAAGAGAAAGTAAAAATGGCAAAAACCACATGAAAAGATGTTCAACATCACTAGCTATTAGGGAAATGCAGATCAAAACTACAGTAAGATATTTCACACATTACCGAATGGATATTTTTTTTAAAACCCCAGAAAACTACAAGTGCTGGAGAGAAGGTGGAGAAATAGGAATAGTTCTTCTCTATTGGTCAGAATGTAGAATGGTGCAGGGTCTGTGGAAGAGAGTTTGGCAGTTCCTCAGGAAGCTAAAATATAACTGCTGTATTATCTGGCCATCCTGCTATGAGGACTATATTTGTAAGTACTGAAAGCAGAGATGGGAACAGATATTTGTACACCCATGTTTATAGCGGCATTATTTACAGTTGCTAAAAAGGAAACAACCCACATGTCTATCATCTGAAGAAGGAATAAACAAAACATGGTATATACATATGATGGAATACTATTCAGCTGTAAGAATAAATGGATTTGTGATGCACATGACAGCATAGATGAACCTTGAGGGCATTATGTTGAGTGAAATAAACTGTAATGTAAATGTGTGGAAATTGATAGAATTGATGGAAACATTAGAGAGAGTATAACTAACACTGCTGACTTATAGATGAGGTTGTGGCTGAAAGTGGTAGTCTAAGGACGTAAATGTCAGTTTAAAGAAAGCTAGAGGATAATCTAGGGACTGTATAACAAAATGAACTTGGTAGTGGATGAGGATTGTTGTTACAAGTTCAAATACAAGAATGTTTTTCTATGAATTAGAACAAATGTATGTCATTATTACAAGGTGTTAGGAATATGGTGATACATGGGAAAATACAACTAATGTAACTTCTGGACTATATTTACCAGTAATATTGTAATATTTTTGCATCAATGGCAAAGAAGGTACTATAGCAATGCTAAGGGCCAATGATACAGTGATATAAGGGGGTATAGGATTTTTCCTTTTGGAGCATTGAAAACATTCTAAAATTGACTGAGGTGATGACAGCACAATTCTGTGATAAAATTGAGAGTCACTGAGTGTACACTTTGGATGGATTATACAAGTTAAGGCATGGACCGTAAAGCACAGTGAACCCTGTGGTGGATGATGGACTGTGGTTAACAGTACAAATATGAGAACATTCTCTCATAAACTGTAACAGATATACAATACTAATATATGGTGCCAATAATAGGGTGGTTTATGGGAAAATACACCAAATGTAAACTATGGAGTATAGTTATCAGTAATATTTTGATGATGTTTTTCATCATTTGTAACAAATGTTCCACAACAATTTTTGGTGATGGGGGGATACATGGGAATCCTGTATGTTATGCATGATTGTTTTGTAAACTTTCTCTAATTAAAAAGAAACTATTACAAAGCTACAGTGGTCCTAACAGCATGGTAATGTCACAAGATTAGGTATATAGACCAAGAGAATCAAATTGAGAGTTCAGAAATAGACTCTTACATCAAAGGCCAACTGATTTTTGACAAGGCTGCCAAGTACACTGAATTGGGGTAGAAGAGTCTTTTCAACAATGTTGTTGGGAGAACTGTAATCCATATGTAAAAGAATAAAATGAACTGAACATGGATCAAAGACCTGAGTATAAGAACCGGGACTGTAAAAATGCTAGAAGAAAAATCAGGAAGCATCTTTAGTACCTTTTGTTAGGCAGTGGTTTCTTAGACTTTATACCCAAAACACAAGCAACAAAGGAAAATATAGATAAATGGGACCCCAACAAAATTAAAAACATTCAGGTATCAAAGGAAAGTGAAACAATAACCTCCTCAATGAAAGAATATATTTGGAAAAGATATATTCTATAAGGGTTTAATATCCAGAATACATAAAGAAATCCAACAATTCAACAATAAAAAGCAAAAACCCATTTAAAAATGGGCAAAAGACTTAAGTGGACATTTCTCCAAAGAAGATATAAAAATGGATGAAAAGCACTTTGCTCAAAATCATTAGCAATTAGGGAAATGTAAATTAAAATCACAGTGATATACATTTCACATTCACCAGAACGGCTGCTATTAAAAAAACAACCACCAGAAAATTAAAAGTGTTTTAGAGAATGTGGAGAAAAAGGAACACATTCATTGTTTGTGGGTATATTAGTCAGCCAAAGGGGTGCTGATACAAAGTACCAGAACTCTGTTGGCTTTTGTAAAGGGTATTTATTTGGGGTAGAAGCTTACAATCATAAGACCATAAAGAGTAAGTTACTTCCCTCATCAAAGTCTGTTACCATGCTTTGGAGCAAGAGGGCTGCTGTCTCTGCTAGGGTTCAGCCTTTCTTTTCCTCTTAAGGCTCCATGGTCCTAGCTTCTTCTGATCTCAGCTATAGGCTGGCATAAGGCTCGTCTTTCTTCCAGGGGTTCATCTCCTTCTGGGCTCAGCTGCTCTGGTCTCTCAACAAGCCCAGCTGTAAACTATCAGGCAAACGACTTAGGGCTCTAGCATCAAAACTAAGCTCTCTCCTTTGTCATGTCATTTTCTGTGTGAATGTCTGCCCACCAAGGCGGTGGGGATTCAACATCCTGTGATGTGACCAAATCAAAGCCCTAGTCTTAATTTAATCAAGTAAAAGTGAAACCTCTGAATTTAAAACAATCAACGTGTATCATTCTCAGAGGAACACACCAGTTTACAAACATAATATTTCTTTTTGGAATTCATTAGTAATATCAGACTGCCACCATGGGAATGCAAAATGGTGCAGCCACTGTGGAAGAAGTTTTGGTGTGTTTCAGAAAGCTAAGTATAGAATTATCATATGACCTGACAATCTCACTTCTAGGCATATAATCCAAAGTATTTGTATTAGTCTGTCAAAGGGTTTCTGATACAAAGTACCAGAAATCCGTTGGCTTTTATGGCAGTTTATACCAAACTCAGCAGGTCTACCACAATCTCTCGCTAGAGTTAAACAACAGCATAAAAGAACTCAAGGAAGAATGCTATGTCCCATCAGCTTTGGGAGGATGCACCATTTCACATTCCCACTGTGGCAGTTTGATATTGCTGATACATGCAACAACATGGATGAAACTTGAAGACTTCATATTGAATAAAAAAGCCAGATACAAAAGGACAAATACTGTTTGATCTCACAGATATGAAATAATTAGAACAGACCAAAGGGTCTGTGGAAAGAGTTCAGGGGTCTGTGAGCTTGAATTGAGAAAAATCAACTTATCTTTATTTTCTGACCTCTAACTGAAATCCAGCATTTCCTTCACTTATGAATGTATGTAATAAATAAATTACAGTAGTATTCATTTTACTGGACTGGCAAAGGGGTCTGTGGAACAAAAAATGTTAAGAACCCCTGAATTAGAAAAAGCAAATTCATAGGGTCAGAATCTAGAATATAGGTTACCAAGAGCTGGGTTGAGGGGTGGAAAATAGGGAGTTAATGTTTAAATTGTACAGTTTCTGTGTGGGTTTATTGTAAAATTTTAGTAGTGGATGGTGGTGATTGGTAGCACAACATTTTGAATGTAATTAACAACAGAGTTATGTATTGTAATGTAGCTTAAGGGGAAATTTAAGTTGTATGTATGTTACTAGAATAAAAATTTTAAAATGACAACATAGGACTGTACAAAACAAACAGTAAGCCCCATTGTGTATTATGGAGTATAATTGATAGTACAATTATAGAAATATTCTTTCATGAATTGTAACAAATGTACCACACTAATGCAAAATGTTAACAATAGGGTGGTATATGAGAACTCTATTTCAGGTATTTTATGCATGATTTTTCTGTAAACCTACATTTTTCTAATAAAAATTAATTATTGGTCTACCTTCTTGGGCTCCCATCTATAGTTTCAGAGTTTAATAATATCTCCTCTGGAAAATTGCTCATTTGGGCAGCTTTTCAAGTTTTCAATCTGCCTTCTCAGCCACACGCTTCCATCAAACCCTGGTGGTTTTTTCTTTCCCCCAGTTCATCCCCAGAATTATTAGCAAATACCCCCAGGACAGCAAATGTCCAGGAATCACGAGCTGACCTCATGAGGTGCTTGCATTTCTGGAATTCCAATCAATCCTATCTTCATTCCTTCCACAGATCTCTTGTGTCTTAATATAATTTTACAGTTTATTGGGATATTTCTAATTGTTGGAGTGTAAGTGTAAGACTGCCACAACTTAGTACTTAGCCCTTTAGAGATACGATTACATTTTCTTATGATTTATGACTTTTTCTTTTGAGAATTTGCTGTTATTTTTATTGCTGTTCCTTTTGTGGTAATGTGTCTGTTTCTCTGGCTGCTGTATGAGCTGTCTTTTTTATTTTCTTTTTCTACAGTTTTCCATGATATCCTTTGATTGATTTTCTTTGTACATACCCTGATTGTGATTTAAATGAATTTTCCTTTCTGGAGTTTGATGTGTTTTTGTTAATTCTGGAAAACTTTTTGCCATTAACTCTTCAAATTTGATTCTGCTCCATTCCCTGCCTTCTATTTTTCTGTATATTATCATCTTTTCTGAATTTTTCATCCATTTTGCCTTCCACATATCTGACTCAGTATTTTCTACCTATCAGTATTCTGGTCTACTGGTACTCTCATCTACTTTTCTCAATTTGTTTTTAAATTTATCTGCTATTGATCTCTCATTTTTAATTACTGTGTTTTCTTCTTTTTTTGACGTACAGGGGGCCAGGGATTGAACCAGGGACTTATATGTGGGGAGCTGGCGCTCAACCACTGAGTAGCGTTGGCTTCCCTGAGTTGGTTTTTTAATTTGTTTTGCTTGTTGTTTGTTTTTGTTTTTTCTGGAGGCACCGGGAACTGAACCCGGGACCTCCCATGTGGGGGGTGGGTACTCTACTGCTTGAAACATATCTGCTCCCTTACTGCATTTTCAATGTTAGAATTTTCATTTCATTATTTTTATGTGTTTTACTTTTTTAGTCAAGTTCTCTATTCTCTATCTTGTCATTTATTTTGTTGAACATATTAATCACAGTTATTTTAAACTTCCTATCTGATAGGTCATGTGAGTATCATATTTTATTGTCTCTTGTTTCTTCCTGGGCCTGTTTCTTCACATGCTTTTTATTTTTTCCTATTGAATGTGAACAGTTTTTCAAGAAAATATTTTAAAATTTCTGGATGATGATGTATGTTCTCAGACAGTATTCACAAATCCTCTCTTGGGAAGACAGTGTGGGCATATCACCATAAACTAATCAGAAATGGAACTGAATCATGACTAATGGAGGGAAAATACACATAATAATATAAATAGATGCAGAAAAAGCATTTGATAGAATCTAATGCCTTTTCATGATAAAACACTAAAAAAAGCAAACAAACTAGGAATAGAAGGGAATTTACTCAATCTGGTAAAGGACATCTGTAAAAAAACTGAAGCCTAGAATGTGAGTTAATGGTGAAAGACTGAAAGCTTTCCACTTAAGATCTGAAACAATATGAGGATATCTGCTCTCACAAATTCTATTCAACATTATGCTGAAGGTCCTAGCCAGGAAAATTAGGCAATAAGAAGAAATTAAAGGAATCCAGATTGGAAAGGAAGTAGAAAAACTATCTCTATTTACAGATGACTTGATCTGTTATATAGAAAATCCTAAGAAATCAACAAGACTCATAATAAATAAGTTCAGCAAGTTTCCAGAATAAATGAGTAATATAAAAACCAGTCATACTGAATTAATACACTTGTAAGTGATTACAGTGGGAAATTTTGAGTTGTATATCTATTACCACAATAAAACATTAAAAAAAAAAAAACCTTATTGTACTTACATACACTAAGTGTATTAGTTAGCCAAAGGGGTACTGATGCAAAGTACCTGTTGGCATTTATAAAGGGTATTTATTTGGGGTAGCAGCCTACAGGTACCAGGCCATAAAGCATAAATTACTTCCCTCACCAAAGACTGTTGCCACTTATTGGAGCGAGATGGCTGCCGATGCCTGCAAGGGTTCAGCCCCCCTCTTCCTCTGAAGGCTTTGTGGTCCTAGCTTCTTCCAATATCCGCTGTAGGCTGGATTAAGTCTTATCCCTCTCCCATGGCTTATTGCTCTCTGGGCTCAGCTGCTCAGGGCTCTGGGTTCTGCAGCTGCAAACTATCAGGCCAATGGCTTGTCTCTCTCCCCAGGGCTTCTGCCATGTCTAAGAAGCCATCTCTATTCCTCTGTGTTCTCCTGTGTGTTTACTTCCCAGGGTTTGCATCCAAAAACTCTCAACTCTGTCCATTGCCATGTCTTTTCACTGTGAATCCCCATTCACCAAGGGGTGGGGACTCAATGCCCTATGGATGTGGCCCAATCAAAGCCCTAATGATAATTTAATCAAGTAAAAGAGAAACCTCAGACTGACAAATTTACAGACATAATCCAATATCTATTTTTGGAATTCATAAACAATACCAAATTGCTACAGTAACAATGAATAACTGAAACATTAAGAAAATAATTTCATTTACATAAAAAAGAATTAAATACTTGGGAATATATTTAACAAAAGAATTACAATATTTGTATTTAAAAATACAAATCTTTGTTGCAAAAATTTAAAGAATACCTTCACAGTGGAAAGACATCCATATTGATGGAGGGGAAGACTTAATGTTGTTAACATGGCAATACTCCTAAAATTGATCTACTGATTCAATGCAATCTACATCAGAATTCTATCTGGATTCTTTGTAAATTGAAAAGATTTTACTAAAATTCCTGTGGAAACTCAAGAACTCATAATTGCCAAAACAATCTATAAAAAACAATAAAGTTGTAGGACTCACACTTCCTAATTTCAAAATTTACTAAAAAGCCATAGTAATCAAGAGAGTGTGGTACCTACTTAAGGATAGGTACATAGATCATTGGTATAGAATTGAGAGTCCAGAAATAAAACCATACATTTATGATAAAATGATTTTTGACAAGGGTGCCAGCACAATTCAGTGGTGGAAAGAGAAGATTTTTCAAATATTGCTAAGATACTGGATATCCACATGAAAAAAAATGCAGTTGGACTCCTACCTCAGACCACATACAAAAATTCACTCAAAATTGATCATAGCCCTAAATATAACAGCTAAAAGTATAAAATTTTAATGACCTTGGATAAGGCAATAGTTTCTTAGATGACACTAAAAACCACAAATGAAAAAAAAAACAAAAAAGATAAATGGGACTGGGTGGACATTTTACAGGAGCTGTCTACCTTTGATTCTGCCATGTCTAAGAAGCCATCTCTATTCCTCTGTGTTCTCCTGTGTGTTTACTTCCGTTTGATTCAACCGTTTCTCATGTTGTAGCCTTCCAAGGGACCAATAAGAGCCTCATTTTTTTTAAAAGCCCCTTCTTAATGAATGCCAACCTCAAAATTTGACTCCTGAGTACCATGGGGCTGGCAAACATTTTTCTGAAATGTTCATTGACTCTCTACCTAGCTCTTTAGTCTCTTTCCCTATACTCTGTAAGAATATTGCCATTCCTTAAGGGGAAACTTTCTGGATTACTTCTCTGAAATACCTAATATTTGGAAATTTGGCCCTCATGTCATGTATGTCTTAGGAGACTGACCTCAAGTTTTATCTCTCTGGCTATATTAAGGTTACCAGAGGTTCTCTTGGCTTCTCTGCCCTTTGGAGGAGACCCTCTGTCTATCAGTCTCTTGTCTTATGTCAATGATTGGCATCATTTTCATAGGGTAGATTGCTGATAGATTACTAGACTACTGCTGTGTTTTCCTTCCACTCCATGATCTTGACCTTTCAAATTAGTCATCAACAATTCATTCAAATATTTGTGTGTGTGTGTGTTTTGTTTTTATCGTTTCTAGTTGGGAGTGTTTTCCTTCTAAAATTACTCCATCATAGACAGAAGCAGAAGACTATCCATTATTTCTGACAATTTTTAATTCAATTTTAGATATTTTTCAGATTTTCCCATATTTCCTGTCTAATAATATCACCAATATAATGATTATAAGTGATGTGATTTGCTCATATTTATACTGGTTTTGGAGAGTGTGGCAGTTCGAGATTATTTATGAATCTCAGACTATGAATCTCAGACTATGTTTGTAAACTGGTCTGTTCCTCTGGGTGTGATACCCTTTGAATGCATTAGATTCAGCTTACACAACTTGATTATATTACCTGATAAGATTAGGGCTTTGATTTGACCATGTCAGTAGGGTGTGACTCAGAGTTGAGTCCCTGCCCCCTTGGTGGGCTGTTATAAATGGACATTCACTCAAGAAGACACATGGAAGAAGACACGGAAGAGGAGAGAACTTGGTCATTTGGTCCTGCTATGTGACGGAAAAAAGAAGGCTCAAACAACTAAAGCCCTAGGAAGAGAGATGAACCATTTGCTAGATAGTTTAGAGCTGAAGAGAACAGTACAGCTGAGCAGTTGAGAAGGCCCAAGAGACCAGGCACAGATCACCGGCCATCTTGCTTCAACAAGTCTCAACAGACTTTGGTGAGAAAGCAGCCTTGAGTTGGACTCTTTAGGGCCTTATAATTATAAACTTTTACCCCCAAATAAATGCCCTTTATAAAAGTCAACAGATTTCTGGTACTTTGCATCAGCACCCCTTTGACTGACTAATACAGAGGGCAACTTATTACTTATTGTTATCTATACCAATATCTCATTAATTCATACTTATCAGAAGTTCACAGAGAAGAATTGAACCCATTTGACTTTTGCTAATATAATTATAATTTTAGAGGAACCCCAGGGACTATGTGCGAGTATATACCTATTTTGGATTTATAAATGTTCTGGATAATTTTGAGTGTAAAGTGGCATTGATATAAATTTTTCAAGTGGTACAGGGACTTTCTGTCTGAGCAACATGCTTCCTTGATATATTCCAGACCATTACCATCAGTCCCAGCAACATCTGCTGAGCATGGATCAAACCAAAGCATCTGTTCTTTTTTTCCTTCTTTTCTCTTCTTTTGGACAATCAACATACTAATTAACACCATAGACTTACAAAATAGTGTGGCTATAAAAATTCTCTTATTGAGCAATGAAATATTATTTATTAGCTGAGAATAATGTTGATTTTTAAAGAAACATAGTTATTTGGATCTTCTCTTTATGTTCTCCATGGTCTGGACTATGTCTGGTTCTCTTGTACAGACATGAAAGAAATTCCAAGTATTGCATAAGAACAAGCATACTCAGAAATCCCCCTCAAAGAGTAAAACCTCACAAACTATGAGGTTTTGCCTTGTGATAGATTTTGTTTTCATTTATTTAGGCAATTATTTCTTCATTTTGCTCTTGTTATTTGCATTGAAAAATTGTCTTCTGTCTGCCTTTTACAAGTCCATTGTTGCTAATCAACAGTGACAACAGGATTCTCAAAACCTGTACTATTCTTATTAGGATTTGAACTCTCAAATCCAAGTACCAGTGTCCAAAGTAGCAAGGTGATGGATGCCATACCAAGACTTTTTGTTGCGTCTAAAGATTCCATGAGAAAACTTCCTTTTCAAGGCAAGACCTGCTTTTTGAATTTAAAATGAATCAGCTTCTTTCACTTCTTTCACAGCAGTATACATTTAAGACTCATCCATGATTGCATGGATTGATAGCTCATTCATTAAAAAAAATGTGTAACTTTATTTTTTATATCAATGTGATAAGTTACTCAGTTAACATAAGATAATAACTACAGTAACAGTAAATCTGCATTAGTCAGTGGTTACACTCCCTACTTATTTTTGTTCATTCCACTGTCTTGAGAGATTTCGTATAATGTCTGCTCTGCTTCAGCCTAAAAGGGGATATAGATATTGTGGCGTAGAGGAGTAGAATTGTTTTGCTTGTGGTCAAAGATACTCCTTGCTCTTGGATGGGTCTGGTCCATTGTCATCATTTTGTTAGTTGTCTAGGGGAGGCCCAAAGAACTGGAGAGTTGGCCACATGTTGTGTTTTAGGGCTTAACTGGCACAGGAACAATCTGAAGTCTTTAAGTCTGTGAGAAATATACTTAACAGGTAAATTAAAAATTACAGGTTCAAATAAAAGAAGTAGAAGAATCATAATTAGGGGATTTATAAATGAGTATAGCTATGTTATACTGGGGAAATAGCTTTTCATATATTTACAGTTAGACCCCGCTAAGGGGTTGTTGATTTCATGTGGCCGTGTGGCTTGCCTAAGGTGGCCAGATGTCCCTAAGGGCCTTAGGAGCACTTTTGTTTGAGGCTTTGTTTACTGTGGCACCTACCTAAGGATAACCTATGGAATGACCTCCTGACTCACTTTGAAATCTCTTAGCCATAAAAAAATCTAATTTGGGGAAGCGGATGTGGCTCAAGTGTTTGGGCTCCCGTGTACCATATGGGAGGGCCTGGGATCCCCGGGTTCGATTCATGGGGCCTCCTGGTGAGGGAAAGCCAGACCACATGGCACAGTGAGGTGGTGTGGCATGGTGATGCAACAAAGGGAGACAAGTAGACACAGAAAAATGCATAGCAAATGGATACAGCGAGCACAAGCTGCACGGGAGGTAGGATAAATAAATAAAATAAATCTTTCAAAAAAAACCAACAACTCAATTTTGTTTAATATTTCCTCCTTTGGTTTTTGTGTGTACATAAGTTTTCAGTAAATACCAAGTAGCATGATAATTGTACCATATGGTAAGACTATGTTTAGCTCAGATTTTTATTTTTTAAACTGAAAATATATACTTAATTGACTGAGGTCAGCTTATTTTTTTAACCTAGGTATTTGCATGCATAGTGAATATTATCTCCCAATTCTTAATCCAGTGGAATTAGTTGTATGAGAATAAATGAGAATAAAAGTATGCTAATAGTCAATGTGTAAATTAAATGACATAGCAGAAATTTTGCAGTTGAGTTTTATTTTAGTGATCTTTCCCCTCAAACTATCTTTGGGTAAATTCAGCCAAGAATCACCACTATAAATACCATGATCCTTATTATTATTATTATATACAATAGCACCCTGAAATCTATTCCATATGAGGAGTCTGACTTCTTTTATTTTTGGTTTTTCCTTTCCTGTTTCCCAACAGAGGTTACTCTTCCTTGTATTTGGGCTTTGATGACCATTTAAATACTACTGATGACCTTTTAAATACTACTAAGCATTTAATAAAATGTTCATTCACCTGAAGAATATTAAAGTTCAGGAGAAATGTGAAGAAAAGCATTAGTGCCTTAGCTGCTTCATCCCCCTTGCTATTTATCACTTCTCTCCAGGGTCCTTTACTTTTCTGCACTAATTGATCACTTTGGGACACTTCAGAGATGTTGCTGCTGAGTAAACAAATTAATACTTGCTTGTGGATTTGACTCATAAGGTTACCCTTTTCAAAGATCCAAGGGCACTTACTATGAAAGCTTCCTGCAATAATAGACTTGGTCTTTTGAACTGATCACAAGAACTCCCCACCATTTGGTTGGACATAGTCTTCTGGTTCTTTGGGCACAGTGGACAGATTCTCAGCTGAGAGGTGCCAGAAATTGATTTAGCTCTATATTCTGGGTGTACTAGATATAAATTTCCCTGTAATCAATTCCATATTTTTTTTCATAAGACTATATAGCATGATGCCTTGTTCTACTTTTTAAGGGAAAAGTTAGAGAAGAGGACAAAGTTACTATTTGAGTAGGATAAATAATCTGTTCCTGAAGCAGGAAGAGTAATAGGAAGCAAAGGAAGGCCTAGGCAGTTTTGTTGAATCCCAGTTCATTTTCCTGGTACTAATTTGTTGTTGTGGAAGATAAGTTTTATAGTTTGAAAGTTTGATAAGTACTTTTGACAAAGAGAACACATGGTTGTAGGTCTGTGCTGCTTAGGCGGTGAAGAGAACCATGTATCTTGAAAAGCCCATATAATAACTTCTCTTATTCTCTTCCCCCAAATTTCACATCTCTTGCCCCATATTAGGACTTTAAATGGATGAGAAAGAACAGGAGAAGGGTGAGTTGTGTCCCTTTGCTTTGAATCTATAGTTGCTATATGTTATCTGGAAATATCTGGAAAGATGAGATACAGTTTTGCTCATAAGTGCCCAATTCAGGCCCTACATTGGCATGAAATTGGGCTGTTAATGCTTTCAAAGTTCCAGGGAAGTTTTTTTTTAATTTAAGAAGACATTTCAGTATTTAAAATGACTTTGTGGATGAACACTTGAAATTTCCTCTTCTCTTTCCAAAATCCTGAGTTATCAGGATTGGCAGTGCTTTTGTTGACAACATCTCTGGCAACTCCACCTTTTTTCACTCAGCAAACATTTACAGAGTGCTTGCTATGCTGCAGGAACTTGGAGATAAATTACAAAGGTATAATATGCAGAGCTCCCTAAAATAGTGTCTTATATATCAACAGACAATGTGTTTGGTAGTTACGAGCTCATGAGCTTTGGGATCAGCAAATTCCAACTTTGAGTCCTACTTTTACCAAATAATGGGGTTGTGGTCTTTGGCTTTAGACCTATGTCTACATTATCTTTACATTTCTACTCTGTAAAATGGGGCAGTGATAGTAACAATCTCAGAGACTATGGATGAATATAAAATGAGGCAAAGCATGTAAATCATTTTTCATATTGTTAACCATTTACAGTGCACTGAGAAATATTAGCAATATCTCTATTACTACCTTAATTATTATTTATCTAGTGATAATTAGTAATAGTTGAATGAGGATTTATTCTCATTTTATGTCCAATATTCTAGAATCTACATCACAACATTCTCAAGTTCTCTGAGTTATTAATCCAAACAAGAAAAATTAAGTAAACTCACCCATCATTGATTATTTCAAATTTAGAACCCATAGAGTCTTTGTTTTATCCAATTTCAGCAGTCTCTCCCAACTCCCCGATGGATTAACTCCTTTTTATTCCAATTAATCCTTTTCCCTTCACCATTACCACTTTTCTCTTATCTTCTTTTTTCTCCCAGTAGAGAATGAGAACAGTTCTTGTATGGAAGATATTGTGTGGAAGAAAATGGAAGGGGATTATAGCTAGAAGACCTGGATTCTCTACCACTTATATGCTATTTGACATAATATAAGCCACTTAATCATTTCCTCAGTTATAATATGAGGATGTTAATATCTTCTCTAACTACTTTCTAGTGTCATTGTGAGGTCAACTATAATATAAAAAAGTAAAAAGTGACTGCCAAATATTTTTATCACAGCAGGTTATTGTTATATTGAAAGACTAAGGTGGTCAAAGGAAATGAAAAATTGAGGTCTCTTCTCCACACATCTGTGTTTGCCACATTCATATTATTCATCATGCCTTTACCACATTCATATAATTCAGATTTATAGTATATGCCAAGCTTATTTCCAAGAGGAACATGAAATAGTTTGCAACAAAAAGCATAGACACCTGCAGATTCTTCATTGGCCTGGCTGGGGCCATCTGGAGATGATAGTCATGAGCCTGCTGGAATTTTCTTTCAATGGCAGGGGGAAACAAGCTTGAAAGTACAGGAAGAATAAAAAATAAAGTAGAATTTTGGTCACGTACTAAGGGGTTATGTTTGTCTAATAAATTCTTTGCATATGCTAATTACCCAGATTTTACCTGTACATACCACTCCAGATGGTGTAGGAGCTCCCTCAGTGATAGGTGCTGACAAGGAGATGGAAACAACCAATGAGAGCACAGGTGGGGATTTCATCTTAGTGGGCTTCTCTGAGAGGCCTGACTTGGAGCTCATCCTCTCCCTCTTTGTCTTGACATTTTATACCATAACCCTTGTGGGTAACGTAGCCATCATCCTACTCTCTATTCTGGATGCTCGACTCCACACACCCATGTACTACTTCCTCAGAAACCTCTCTGTGCTTGATCTCTGCTTCACCACCAGCATTGTGCCCCAGATGCTGGTGAACATGTGGGGAGGCAGCAAGAAGATCAGCTACACTGGCTGCATGGTTCAGTACTGGGTGACCTTGGCACTTGGTTCCACTGAGTGTGTGCTCCTGGCAGTGATGGCCATTGACCGCTATGTGGCGGTTTGCTGGCCTCTGCGTTATGCCTCAATCATGCACCCCAGGCTGTGCCACCTCCTGGCAGCAGTTTCCTGGTCCTCTGGATTTGCCAACTCCTTCCTACAGTGCTCAATGGCCATGGTGCTGCCTCGATGTGGAAACCGGCGTGTGGACCACTTCCATTGTGAGCTGCTGATCATTGTTAAACTCTCCTGTGTGGATACTGGCCCAACAGAGTCCAAGATGTTTATCGCCAGACTAATCATCCTAGGCATGCCCGTCTCCATCATTCTGGCCTCTTATGGGAGCATCGCCAGGGCAGTAGTGAAAATGCGCTCAGCAGAGGGAAGGAAAAAGGCCTTTGGGACCTGTGCCTCCCACCTGATGGTGGTCACACTCTTCTTTGGGACCATTATGTTTTTGTATCTACAACCAAAGGATAACTATTCCCAGGACCAGAGCAAAGCACTAGCGATACTCTACACAATCCTTGCACCCACCCTCAACCCCGTGATATACACTCTAAGGAACAAGGATGTGAAGAAAGCACTCAGGAAGGTAATGGGGAAGGAGCAAGTATAGGAAGATAAAGAACTGGAAAAACAGGTGAAGCAATCATAGGAGACACAATTTGGGGTATGCCTGTTTTAACTGCACTTGTTTCACTTTTCCATGGTATAGATGGAATATCTACAAGTTCTGTTTGACTAATTTTGGAATCCTTGCAGGCTGGGGATTCGCCAGACGAAACTTAACTATCCCTTAAAGGAAACTCTGGTTAAGGAATTTCTCACTGTCAAGTAATTCTGCATCCCAC
Source organism: Tolypeutes matacus (assembly GCA_026826555.1). Classification (NCBI taxonomy): domain Eukaryota; kingdom Metazoa; phylum Chordata; class Mammalia; order Cingulata; family Chlamyphoridae; genus Tolypeutes; species Tolypeutes matacus. Next base: position 358,288 of record JAKSZT010054325.1, on the reverse strand, counting down.
TGCTAATTTCTTTCTATTCTCAATAAATAGATTGTAAATTTATTAAAATGCCACTGAATATACAACCAGATATTTGAATATCACTGATAATAATTTTATGACATTTATTAAGTAGCTACATGGCCATAGCATCTTCTTCATCATCTTCATCCTACTCCTCATCTCATCACTATCAAAACAGTTAGAACATAGAGAACTACAGAGGATTTAAGTCAGTTAACTTACAATGGAATACATTTCAATCATGGATAATTATATTTAAAACAAGAACAAAAAGTAAAGAAACAGATTAGATACTATTTCAGCAATTCCTGTTTTATGGAACTGAAATGAATCCCATGACTATTCAGGACAAGGCTGTAGAATATGTCAAATTTTATCTAGTTTAGAACACATTTAGGAAAAAAAACATTTATTTGTTGGGGATATCACAGTTTATAAATCACAAGATTACTAAAATGATAACTGAATTAAAAGATCTGTGTCTGAAGTATAGAAAATGTAACTGATTTCAATGAATCTCCAAAGAGAATTATGCCTTTACCTTCATGGAAGGAGAGAAATAGAAAGCAAAGGGAGTCAGGTGGCTGGATTTGCATTACTACATCCAGATAGTTTTATATGGCAATGATTCCCTGTTTCCAAGGTCCCCATTGGCATCAACAAATTGCCCAGCGATTCTGTGGCCCAGGATGGGAACTGAGTCCACCTTAATTGCCTGAGGCATGGCTCAGAGTCGGTAGCAACATATACTTTTAAGGGATAGAGAGTCTCCATTGATTAACATGGGCCTTGAGAAAACCCTCTCCTGTCATTCCCATGAGGGCACAGTTTTTCTCAGCATGCTTTTATGCTCAGTTAGGATGAACAGGGAGAACTCCTTTTGTCGATCTTAAATTGGTCATACATATGCAAAGAAGGAGACTAATACTTTGAAAATACTTAATAAATATGGGTTGATGAAAATACTTAATAAATGCAGATTGAATGAGTAAATAGATAAGAAGAGATGTTCTTGCCCATGCAAGAGGGCAGCACAAGGTTCAGAATGCCTCTGAAATATTTTTGTGCTTTAATATGCAATATTTCATTCAAATAAGATGGAAATTTTGTATTGGCAAGTGACTGAAAGTGTATATTGAATTAAAATGATCAGTTATGACTGGCTGCAGCCGCCTCTATTGAGCTAGACTGTAGTAACTACACTAGAACGTAGTAGAAATTGACTAGTTCAAATATAAATCATTTCTTAAAAGGAGAAAGAAACTGTGGTATTTTTATCAGCTTTTCAGTTAGAGCACTGGTTCTAAACAGAGGTCAAATTTTCCGACGGGATATTTGATAATGTATGGAAGTATTTTTCTTTTTCACAAATTGTGGGTGGAAGATGCTACTGGTGTATTGGGGGTAGAGGGTAGAGATGCTGATGAATATTGTATTATACGTGGGACAATCCCCCACAAAGAATTATTTGGCCAAAAATTTCAGTAGTGCTGAGGTTGAGAAACCCTAAATTAGATGAATAAAAATCACAGATGCACTCATCAAAGGTATAAAATTTCCTAAGGCAGCTCATGCATAAGAGTGGGACAAGTTGACATCTGAATTTCTATGAGGACAATAAGCATTCTGTTTCAGAAAGGGTCTAACTAGGAAAACAAAAACTACTTTAAGTATTTACAACAAAAGTTATTTAGTGCAGGGAATTGGTGACAGAAGTGATGAAAATACTGAGAATACAAACAGATGTTGAGGAAGCCCTGAGGTTAACAAGAGCATGATGCCACTAACATCTCTAGACTTGAGGGATAAAAAGAGGAGCTGCTGTTCCCGGAATCCAAGGGATAGGGTCACCTGGAGAAAACTGCAATCAACATGGCAAGAGAGTCTTGCAGAAGCTGGTGCCACAGAGAGGATGCTGCTGCTACTGCCAGAGGTGCCACCGAAATCAGAATGGGAGGGGGAAATATACTGCTTTATCTATTTATCCTGTCTTCTTATCTTCTGGGGATAGGAAAGCCTAGGGAATTCAGTATTCAGGATCATTACTTCCTTCAACCCTGCCCCACCACAAAACTGAACATAAGTGCAAGAAATATATCCGCGAACAAATAGGCCCAGAACTAGTATCTTTCACCTAAGCTTCCATTATTCTACTCTTCATCCATTTTACCTTCTAGACATATTAACTCTTGTACCAAATTCAGTCTTCCACATAACATAAGGCAACATTCCACCTCTCTCCAGCAAAGTGGCCACAATCCTGTCAGTCATTATGTCTGCATCAAGTCTGTGCACCCTAGGTAATCAGGGACCTTTTCATCTAGTCTATAAGTAACTTCTTAGGATCTCATTGTCTATGAACGAAATAGGAGATAATTGGTTAATATGTACATAAAAACATCCATCACAGCCACAGTCTTCATTTCTGTAATTGGTCAGGAGGATACTGTTGATTCTGAGTTCATACACATCATTATTCTATGATGCAGTACATGTAACCTTTGCTCTCAACCACCACTTCAGTTGGTTCCACCTCGTGAGCTGATCCAAACCTTTGTTCCTGGAACACTGTCATTTTTGGGCTGCTGTAGTCTTCCAATGATGTTAACTATCACCCCAGAGAATTCCATGGGTTCCAAACATAGTCTTCCCCAATATGTAGAAAAATGCCCATTTCCATTGATAATTAACCATGCAGGAAATGATTCCCTTTACTAATTGTCAGTTCAATCGCATCATGGCATGAGGAATCCACCATACCATGTGAAGTCATAACCATTGTTATATCTCCTGGTGCACAGATTTTGGGAGCTAGAACTCAATATCAACAGACCCCAGATTGTGGGGATGGGAAGCAAAACTTGAGTGGGTTATTAGGTAAAATAGAGAGAGGGTTCACACTTGCTTCTGCTCCTTAGTTCCTGGATGCATGTATTCTGGTTTTGGAAAAAATGCACCAGATATATAAAGTGTATATTGTATGCTACACAATACTACAACCTCAGAAGATATTGTCTCCAAGCCGGTGAAAAAACTTATTTTTCAGTAAGTGATTCCAATGTTCTGTCAGGTCATGGCTTCTAGGAATTATGGTACATGGAAAGAGCATTAGCTTTTATGGGCATAATCTCATTGCCACATTTTTCTTATGTTGAAATTAGTTCATTGGTTGGAAGAATATTGTGGGGAATACCATAATGGTGGATGAAGTATTCCATATGTTCACAGATAATGGTAGCAGAGAGAGAAGGCAAATCCATATCTAGAATAAGTTCTGTTATAGTGATGAAAATTTTGTGCCCTCTCTGTGATAGAAGGGGCCCAATGTAATAACTCTTCTCTCTTAGAATATCTGGTATAATATATTTTGCCTTCACAGGGCATGAAAGATATGATGGGCTCAGTGTGGGCCTGTAGTTTTGGCAATTAAGGCACTCAGCTCTGGTTTTAGTTAGGTCAGTTTTGGTGAGGAGTAGTCCAGATTGTTGAGCTTATGCATAACCTCCATTCTCAGCACCATCACCAATTTATACTTGGGTATATTGAGCAATCCCTGAGGTAGATGAGGACAGAGGCTGACTGGCAATCCATAGGAGAGGTTTTCTTGTTCATCCAAGTATTGAGAATCTTCCTTGAAGTGGATAACCTTTAGTAATTATTCACATGACCACAAGTATTCCCACCCCTTTTGTCCATTCTGGTAGGTCCATCCATGTATGCCTTTTGCCAACATTTAAAATTCACATGGAAAAAACATTAGGAACTTCCCATGAATCATTATATGGCCATACCTCTTGACTTGACTCCTTCTGCACAAAGTGTGCATTCAGATATACTGTCCAAAGTTCTGTCCACTTGGGATATAGTATGGTTCACTTCCAGCTGGTGCTAGCATTTCATATAGACCCATCTGTAAATCAGGCTCAAGTTTTTTCTTTCCTTATAGTCTGGTCTTCGGTTATTCCTTATAGGTCATAGGAGTGTCTGGCAAGAAGGGTAGCAATGCAACAGGAGATGGTGTTCTAAAAGACTGTGCCCCATACTCATGCAAATTCCTTGTAATTCAGTACTAGGGCTTAATCCTGTACCTACCAATTCCAGTTGAAAAAGAATTGCTACTACTGTTTTCACCCAACTTTCTGGATTGGTAGATAAGATTTTACCCAGTTTATAATAGATAGTTCAGGTGACATAATGAGTAAGTGTTCCATGATCATGCATTCAGTCTGTACCAGAGCCCATTGGCATTCTGGGGTTTGTTTCTCAAAATAAAATTAGTTACAGCAGAAAGTGATGTGATTTTGCACCAAAACCCTAGGATACTTTGCTGTGATTTTCCTGTTGGGGTTTTCAGAGGGTCTATAGAGTATCCCTATTTACTCTGACACATTGAACATCATTAGGTCTGTTGGTTCTTAAGACCCATGTACAGGATAGCTAGCACTGCAGCCTGGACTTGCTGCAGAGTATTTTCTTTCTGAGAGTCCTCTTCAAAACTGGCAGTCACATGGGTTAACTGGTAAATGGGCTGGAACAACCTAACCAAATACATTATACTTTGCATTCCAAATCCAAAGTAGCTCAGCAATTATGCCTATTTTGTACAGGTAGGCTGTTCAAGGTATACTACCTTATCTTCACTTTAGTGGAGATAAATTTACAAGCTGTGCATGAACAGATACTGACAATCTTCACAGATACTGTAGGTCTCTGAAATTCCATGGATTTCATATCTTATCCAATGGCAGGTTAATATCTTAAGAAGACATAGGATATTTGCAATTTTGTGCACAAAATTTTCATTTGGAATGATATCATCAATTTGGTGGGCCAACATGATTTCCTGAGAGTTCCATATCATCAAGGTTCCTGTAGACAGTATTATGACAAAACAGAAGAGTTGAAGAAAGTCCAAACATATACTGCTGAACCTGACAAGTTAAAGTGTACTACTTTTAATATCATTGCTATTTATATAGAGAAAAACACTTTCCAGCAAAGGACTGTGCTGATTACCTTTAGGAAAAATAACAAATCTGAAACAGATACTACAATATTTGTCACTTCCCAATTATATTTACAATAATCTGCAGTTGTTCTGTAAGACCTAATTGATTTTTGCATCAGTTAAATAAACAAGATAAATGGAAATAGGACAGTGATAATCTTTATTCCTTCAATAATGGTTGCCCTATCTTTGCATTTTACCCAAGGATGCTGTATTGTTTTTCAATTACTGTTTTGCAATGAAAGCATACTTCCAGGGGCTTTGATGGGACCCTTTTAACATAATAGCTTTTGTTCCATTGGAGCCAAGGTGTGGTTATCTGAAGAAATGTTCATTCCAAATATGTGTTCAAGACCTGGGGAAATAACCACAGGATTAACCCATGGACACGCTAGGTTCACTGTGAGATGAATATGGGCCCAATCTCTATTTATCAAATGACTTCGATAAGTCCTCCAAATTGACCCTTCTAAACCTGCTTATTTTTCTTTGTCTTCTGAATAGTCACCCCTGTAAATAGCTGCAGATCCCTCTAAGGAAAGCGGAGAGACCTCTGTGCCTCAGTTTCTTAATCTGTGAAATGCTAATACTTTCCTAATATTAATAGGAGTACTATTTGTAGTACTTTCCTCATAGCACAATTGTGAGGTTTATGTTGCTAAATATATGTAAAACACTTAGAACACTTCCTGTGACATGAATGTTATGTAAGTGCTTACTATTATTGCTGTTGTTACTATTATTATTTATGTAGAAAGAATAAAATTTATCAAAAGTCAATGGTGAGGTGTAGCTGCTCTTGTGAGAAATTAGAGAAACTCCCCAGGGCAAAAAACAAAGAGAAACCTGAAAAGCAGCAGGTTAAGAGATAATTTGCAGGGCAAGATGGTGTCAGTTTAGGAGGGCACTCGCTGACTCGCTCTCTGACAATGGCTGATTGGGGACAGGGTCCTGTCCCAGGGCTCTGTGCTGGGGGCGTATGGAGCAAGAACCTTGGGGACATTGATCTGGAGGGAGCTGGATGATGAGGTGGATTGCTCGGGAAAGATTCGTGAGTTTTCCCCCTGCCTGTGGTGGTTGACACAGATGGCTGAGCCCCACCCTCAGGGAAAAAAGGCTGGTTTGAGCCCTGACTCCCACTGGCAACCCGGTGAGAGGGAACATTCTACAAGAGTGGGAGGGTTCTGGTGGAGGGTAGAGAGGGGTTCCCTTTCTGTGGATTTGGCTGCCTGGAACCCCTTGCAGTTTTGGGGAACAAAATAGCTGGTTTGAAGTGGCACCAGGCTGAGGGGAGTAGCAAATCTGCTGGAGAAGGTTGATTTACCTAGCTGCCGAGGGATACGCCCCAACTCCCACTGGCAACCCAGTGAGAGGGAGCATTCTCCAAGAGTGGGAGGGTTCTGACAGAAGGTGAAGAGGTGTTTCCTTTCTCTGGATTTGGCTGCCTGGACCCCCTCATAGCTTTGGGGAGCAGAAAAGCCAGCTGGAAGCAGTGCCAGGCTGAGGGGAGAGGTTAATCTGCTCAGGAAGCCTGGTTTACTCAACAGCCCAGTGATAATGAGGCTTGGCTCCAGAGGGGGTGGAGTCAGCCAATTTTATCGTTTTCGCACTGACAAGCATCAGAGCTTCAGCTCCCCTGGGGAGGCCAGGAAGTGGGAAGTGCTTGATTAGTTTCCCCGAGCTATTTAGGGTCCCCTTGGTGAAGGGAGTGGTCTAGAAGAGGACTTCTTTTGGGTCCCTTATTTTGCCAAAAGAAAAAAAAAAAAAAAAAAAAAGAAGACAGTCACTTTAAAAAATAAAAAAAGAAATTTTTAATAAAACTTAGTTTAATCGCTAAAATCTGCCTCAAAACCTGCAGATAGAACCTTGCATGGTAATTGATTGATGAACACAAGCAGGCTGAGAGGTGTCACAAGGGCCCAAGAAGGAACACTGTTTTTCCTTAGCTTTGTTTGACTGCTTGCTTGTGTGGTTGTTTGGTTTTTCTTTGTTTATTTGTTGTCTCTTGCTTCTCTTTCCTCTTTCCTCCCCCCCCCTTTTTTTTTTTTTTTTTTTTCTTTTAAATTAGGTACTGCTAGTTTGTCTCTTCTTTGCTGTGCTGCTTCTTCTGTGATTTCCCATTCTCTTTCTTTTTTTTTTTTTTTTTAAGATATAATAAGGCTTTTTTTTTTTAACTTTATTTTGTACATTTAATAAGCAATTAAAAACTAAAAAGTAAACACAGATGAATAAATATATACATTTCTCAATTAAATGTAATGGATACATGTAAATTTTTTTTTTTATGTGAATCAAACAATATATTACACAATATATTTGGTTCATAGTAATGCATTCATACAGTATTTGTCCTTTTGTGTCTGGCTTGCTTCACTCAACATAATGTCCTCCAGGTTCATCCATGTTGCCATATGCTTTATGACTTCATTTCTTCTTACAGCTGCATAATATTCCATCGTGTGAATAGACCACAGTTTGTTTATCCATTCTTCTGTTGATGGACACCTGGGTTGTTTCCAACTTTTGGCAATGATGAATAATGTGGCTATGAACATTGGTGTGCAGATGTCTGTTCGTGTCACTGCTCTCAGTTCTTCAGGGTATATACCCAGTAGTGGTATTGCAGGGTCACATGGCAAGTCTATATTCAACTTCTTTAGGAACTGCCAAACAGTCCACCATAGTGGTTGTACCATCCTGCATTCCCACCAACAGTGAAGAAGTGTTCCTATCTCTCCACATCCTCTACAACACTTGTAGTTCTCTGTCTTTTTAATAGTGGCCTTTCTGATAAGTGTGAAAGGATATCTCATTGTAGTTTTGATTTGCATTTCCCTAATCATGAGTGATGTTGAGCATTTCTTCATGTGTTTTTTTGCCATTTGTATTTCTACTTTGGAGAAGTGTCTATTCAAGTCTTTGGCCCATTTTTTAATTGGGTTATTTGTCTTTTTATTGTTGAGTTGTAACATCTCTTTATATATCCTGGATATTAAGCCCTTATCAGATATGTGATTTCCAAATATTTTTTCCCATTGAGTTGGCTGCCTTTTCACCCTTCTGAGAAATTCCTGTGAGGTGCAAAAGTGTTTAATTTTGAGGAGGTCCCATTTATCTAATTTTTCTTTTGTTGCACATGCTTTGGGTGTGAGGTCCAAGAAACCACCACCTACTACAAGGTCTTGAAGATGTTTCCCTACATTTTCTTCCAGTAGTTTTATGGTCCTGGCTTTTATATTTAGATCTTTGATCCATTTTGAGTTGATTCTTGTATAGGGGGTGAGATACGGGACCTCTTTCATTCTTTTGGTTATAGATATCCAGTTCTCCCAACACCATTTGTTGAAGAGACTGTTTTTTCCCATCAGTGTGGGCTTGGTAGGTTTGTCAAAAACCAGTTGACTCTATAGGTGAGGGTTTATTTCTGGATTCTCAATTCTGTTCCACTGATCGATATGTCTATCTTTATGCCAGTACCATGCTGTTTTGACCAGTGTAGCTTTGTAATATATTTCAAGGTCAGGCAGCAAGATTCCTCCCACATTGCTCTTCTTTCTAAGAATACTTTTGGCTATTCGGGTGCACTTACCCTTCCAGATGAATTTGGTAATTGCCTTCTCTAATTCTGTAAAGTAAGCTGTTGGGATTTTGATTGTTATTGCATTGAATCTATAAATCAGTTTGGGCAAGATTGACATCTTCACGATATTTATTCTTCCAATCCATGAACACGGAATGTCTTTCCATTTGTTTAGGTCTTTTTAAATTTCTTTTAGCATTGTTTTGTAGTTTTCTGCGTATAGGTCCTGTACTTCCTTGGTTAAATTAACTCCTAGGTATTTGAGTCTTTTTGTTGCTATTGAAAATGGAATTTTCCTCCTGATTTCCTCCTCAGATTGTTCAGTACTAGTGTACAAAAACATTACTGATTTTTGCGTGTTGATCTTATATCCTGCCACTTTGCTGAACTCATTTATTAGTTCAAGTAGCTTTGTTGTGGATACTTCAGGATTTTCTAAATACAGGATCATGTCATCCGCAAACAGTGAGAGTTTTACTTCCTCTTTTCCTATTTGGACGCCTTTAATTATTTTTGTCTTGTCTAATTGCCCTAGCTAGAACTTCTAGTACAATGTTGAATAACAATGGTGACAGTGGGCATCCTTGTCTTGTTCCTGATCTTAGGGGGAAAACTTTCAACCTTTCCCCATTGAGTATGATGTTGGCTGTGGGTTTTTCATATATGCCTTTTATCATATTGAGGAATTTTCCTTTTATTCCTATCTTTTGAAGTATTTTTATCAAAAAAGGATGTTGGATTTTGTCGAATGCCTTTTCTGCATCTATTGAGATGATCATGTGGTTTTTTTCCTTCAGTTTGTTAATGTGGTGTATTACATTGATTGATTTTCTTATGTTGAACCAGCCTTGCATGCCAGGAATAAATCCCACTTGGTCATGTTGTATAAGTCTTTTGATATGCTGTTGGATTCGCTTTGCAAGTATTTGTTGAGAATTTTTGCATCTATGTTCATGAGAGAGATTGGTCTGTAATTTTCTTTTCTTGTGGAATCTTTATCTGGCTTTGGTATTAGGGTGGTGTTGGCTTCATAAAATGTGTTGTGTAATTTTCCCTCCTTTTCAATTTTTTGGAAGAGTTTAAACAGGATTGGTGTTAATTCTTTTAGAAATGCTTGGTAGAACTCACATGTGAAGCCATCTGGTCCTGGACTTTTCTTTGCTGGGAGATTTTTGATGACGGATTCAATCTCCTTAATTGTGATTGGTTTGTTAAGTTCTTGTATTTCTTGTTGTGTCAGTGTAGGTTGGTTATGAGTTTCTAGAAATTTGTCCATTTCATCCAGGTTGTCTAGTTTGTTGGCATATAGTTTCTCATAATATCCTCTTATGATTCTTTTTATTTCTGTGAGGTCATTTGTAATTCCCCCCCTTTCATTTCTGATTGTATTTATTTGCATCTTCTCTCTTTTTTTCTTTGTTAGTCTAGCGAGGGGTTTGTCAATTTTATTGATCTTCTCAAAGCTTTTGGTTTTGTTGATTTTCTCTATTGCTTTTTTTTTTTTTTTAATAGCTTTATTTTTTTTTTCATTTTTTTATTTTTTTATTTTTTATTTTTTATTTATTTATTTTTATTATGGGTAAAAATCAAAATTCTCACAATACATACAAACATTTGTAAAATGACATATAAATATATATGCATATATGTGTATCCGCTTACAAAAATGTTATTTATATATATATATATATACATATATTTTAAGAGGTGCCCAGACCACCCAAAACACTACACGGAACCCACTGGGATTCCCACGCTGCCCACCTCCCACACCTGCTTTTTTGTTCTCATTTTCATTTATTTCTGCTCTAATCTTTATTATTTCTTTCCTTCTTTTTGCTTTGGGATTGGTTTGCTGTTCTTTTTCTAGTTTCTCAAGTTGTTCAGTTAAATCTTTGAGTTTAGCTCTTTCTTGTTTCTTAATATAGGCATTTAGGGCTATAAATTTCCCTCTCAAGACTGCCTTTGCTGTATCCCATAAGTTTTGATATGTTGTGTTCTCATTTTCATTTGTCTCAATATATTTACTGATTTCACTTGCAATTTCTTCTTTGACCCACTGAATATTTAGGAGTGTGTTGTTAAGTCTCCACACATTTGCAAATTTCCTTTTTTCCTGTCTGTTATTGATTTCTAGTTTCATTCCATTATGATCTCAGAAGGTGCTTTGTATAATTTCAGTCTTTTTATATTTATTGAGAGCTGTATTGTGACCTAACATGTGGTCTATCCTGGAGAAAGATCCATGGGCACTTGAGAAGAATGTATAACCCGCTGAGTTTGGATGCAGTGTTCTGTATATGTCTGTTAGGTCTAACTTGTTTATCATATTGTTCAAGTTCTCTGTTTCCTTGTTGATCTTCTGTCTAGTTGTTCTATCTAATGATGTGAGTGGGGTGTTGAAGTCTCCGACGATTATTGTAGAAATGTCTATTTCTCCCTTCAGTTTTGCCAGAGTTTGTCTCATATGTATTGGGGCACCCTGGTTAGGTGCGTAGATATTTATGACTGTTACATCTTCCTGGAGGATCGTCCCTTTTATTAATATATAATGGCCTTCCGCATCTCTTATCACTTTTTTGCATTTGAAGTCTGTTTTGTCTGATATTAGTATAGCTACCCCTGCTCTTTTCTGTTTACTATTCGCATGGAGTATCTTTTTCCAGCCTTTTGCTTACAGCCGGCTTGTATCCTTGTGTCTGAGGTGAGTTTCTTGTAAGCAGCCTATGGATGGCTCATGTTTTTTTATCCATTCTGTCAGCCTGTATCTTTTGATTGGGGAATGTAATCCATTCACATTCAATGATATTAATGAAAATGCACTATTTATTTCCTCCATTTTATTCTTTGGTTTTCATATGTCATCGTATTTTTGTCTTTCTTTTTACTCTTTTGGTTATCCTTTCTGCTTTTCTTTCTTCTATACTCTCCTCAAGCCTCTCTCTCCTGTCTTTTTTCTTTCAGGTTCTAAGGCTTCCTTTAATATTTCCTGCAAAGGTGGATTCTTTTTTGCAAACTCTCTTAGTTTCTGTTTGTTTATGAATACTTTATATTCACATTCATATTTGAAGGACAGTTTTGCTGGGTAAAGAATTCTCAGCTGGCAGTTTTTCTCTTTCAGTTTCTTAATTGTATCATACCACTGTCTTCTCGCCTCCATCGTTTCTGAAGAGAAATCTGCACAAAGTCTTACTGGACGTCCTTTGTACGTGATCGTTTCCTTCTCTCTTGCTGCTCTGAGAATTTTCTCTTTATCTTTTACATTTGACATTCTGAATAATATGTGTCTTGGTGTAGGTCTATTTGGATTTATTCTTATTGGGGTACGGTGTGCTTCTTGGACATGTAAGTTCATTTCTTTTGTGAGAGTTGGGAAATTTTCAGCTATTATTTCCTCAAATACTCTTTCTGCCCCTTTTCCTTTCTCTTCTCCTTCTGGAACTCCCATGACACGTATGTTCTTGCGTTTTGTGTTGTCATTCAACTCTCTGAGCCCCTGCTCATTTTTTTCCATTCTTTTCTCTCTCTGTTCTTTTCTCTCTTCAATTTTAGCTGCTCTGTCTTTAGTATCACTTATTCTTTATGCTATCATTTTGAGTCTGCTGTTGTATGCTGCAAATGTATTTTTTACTTCACCTATTGTGTCTTTCATTCCCATGAACTCCGTTACTTTTCTGTTCATGATTTCAAATTCTTCTTTACGTTCGCTCAATGACTTCTTGATGTAATTGATCTGTTTAACTATATTCTCTTTCATCTCATTAATTTGATTTTGGAAACGTATGTTCATCTCACTGATTAGGTCTCTGAAATTCTGCATCTCTTCTGGGACTTTGCTGTATTCCTTTTCTTGGGCCATGTCTTCTATTTTCTTAGTATGGCCCATAATTTTTTGCTGGTGCTTAGGCATCTTGTTAGTTTGTATTTTACTTAGATGCTCTATCTCTTTCTCTTTTATGGGGTTTTAGTGGCAGGAGGCTGTGAGTTACCACAGCTCTTTGATTTTTGGCTCAACCTTGATTGTTAGGATTGTTCTGCTTGTTGCTCAAAACTGGGCACTGGACCCAGTAATTGGTTGTAGAGTCGTTTCCTAGGGCCTTGGGCAGGGAGGCTATAGAGGCCAGGAAAAGCCTCTCTTACTTATTAATTTTCTTATGTGCACTTCCTTGGTCTGCCAGGAGATGGCGCTTGTTGGCAGCTCTCAATTCAATGCCTGGTCGGAGCGTATTTGTTGTGACACAGAC
>JAKSZT010054325.1:320316-340453 GCA_026826555.1 Tolypeutes matacus | reverse complement strand
CCATAAAGACCTTGGAAGATAATGTAGGGAAGCATCTACAGGACCTTGTAATAGGAAATGGTTTCATGAACTTCACAGCCAAAGCACTAGCAGCAAGAGAAAAATAGATACATGGGATCTCATCAAAATTAAAAACTTCTGCACCTCAAAGGATGTTATTAAGAAAATAAAAAGGCAGCTTACCCAATGGGAGAAAATATTTGGCAAACTTATATCTGATAGGAGCCTAATATCCTGCATATATAAAGAAATCCTACACCTCGAAAATAAAAAGACAAACAACCCATTTAAAAAATGGGCAAGTGACCTGAAAAGACACTTCTCCAAGGAAGAAATACAAATGGCTAAAAAGCACACGAAAAAATGCTCAACATCGCTAGCTATTAGGGAAATGCAAATCAAAACTACAATGAGATACCATCTTACACCCATCAGAATGGCAGCTATTATAAAAACAGTAGACTATAAGTGTTGGGAGGAGTGGAGGAAGAGGAACCCTCATCCACTGCTGGTGGGATTGTGGAATGGTCCAGCCAGTAGACTATAAGTGTTGGGAGGAGTGGAGGAAGAGGAACCCTCATCCACTGCTGGTGGGATTGTGGAATGGTCCAGCCTCTGTGGAGGACAGTTTGGTGGTTCCTCAGAAAACTAAAAATAGATCTTCCATATGATCCAGCAATTCCACTGCTGGGTATATACCCAGAGGAATTGAAAGCAAAGACATGAACAGATATATGCACACCAATGTTCATAGCAGCATTGTTCACTATTGCCAAAAGTTGGAATCAGCCCCGGTGCCCATCAACAGATGAACGGATAAACAAAATGTGGTACATTCATACAATGGAATATTACTCAGTTGTAAGAAGGAATAAAATGCCAACACATGGACTAACATGGATGAATCTTGAAGACCTTATGTTGAGTGAAGCAAGCCAGGTATTGAAGGATGAACAGTACACGACCTCACTGATTTGAGTTGAAGAAAGTGAGCAGTCTCTGAGACCATTGTCTGAAAGATAGGTTAACAACAGAGAGAAAGAAAAGAGAGGGTTGTGAGCCATCACCCATATGGACATAATCTATGGTAAAGTGACAGAGTATAGTTGCATATTGAAGGATAGGACAGGTGGGTAGTGATGTCACTGTGTTTGTTGGTGCAGGGTTGACAGGTGGGTAGATTAGGAAGGGTGAGTTCGAATACCCAGGATACTGGGGGGAAAGATGGGAGAGGGAGCAGGTGAACACGGGATTTGTAGGTATGAGGTTGAAAGTGCAGGAGTGGGAATGCTCTTATATGACAAGGTAGTGTCACTGGTTTAGGGTGTAGGTTGGGGGAGCATTTAGGATGGGACGCATCTGGAGTAAGCTTCTGGGGAGTGTGTGAGTGTTCATCTTGTCATAATGTGTTGTGTCAGGGAGTGGAGACCCACATGGTGATTGAGAAGGAGATGGACCCCCATCTTTGGGAAGACAGATTCACCCAGAAACAGACAGGTGGGTTTCTCTTAGGAGCAAGGGTGGATCCTAATAGGGGAGGACAATTAGCATGTCAAAACCTCTTGTTGCATGTAACTATGAATCTTGTCATCCAATGAATCAAGATGGGGGGGTGGTGTCATGTGCCCCAGGGGGATGGGGAGGAAGGAACAGACAAGATCAAACAGGGGAGGGGGTATTTAGTGATCAGGGGAAATGTTTTTCATTACCTTACAGTGATGAAGACAGAACATGGTCAATATCAAAAATTATTAAACTGTACCATCTAAATGTAAACTATACTGTAAACCATTGACAATGTTTAGTAGCTATGTTTCACTATCTGTATAACAGTTATAACAATGCTACCATCCACATACAAAAAGGTTTTAATATGGGGTGAGGAAAGGGGGAGGTGGTTGGGTATATGAGAGCCTCTAGTATTCTGTAGGTGACTTTGCTGTGACCTAAAACTTCTATGAAAATTAAATGAAAATTTGGGAGACATTGGGGTGAGAGGGGGAAGTTGCAACGGTACAGACTGGACATCCAATAATGCGGTGATAAAAGGAAAAATGTTTAAACATTTTTAAATTTTATTATTATTTTGTTTGTTTGTTTTCCCATTTTTTGAATATCCTAATCCTTTAATTTTATTTTATTTTTAGTATTTTTTTTAAGTTTCCATGTATTTTATCTCTTACATTTAAACTTATCATTATTATTTCATTTTCCTATTAATTGTATTTGGCTATTATATGGGCTTCATCTTCAAGGAAGGTTTAGATCACAGAAGGGTTACAATGGGGGCAGGAGATGATCATTGGTGCGGGGTATCTGGGATGGGGGTTTCATGGGAGGATGTTCATCTGAATATACATGAAAGATATATAAAATTGTTCAAATGATCAAGGGGTGGGGCATGGTCAAAGGGATTGGAGAATCACACAATAAATGAGAGAATACTGAATTCCCAGCCTGGAGAGCTCTGCCACATTCTCCAAGGGAGCAGCAACAGTCTCCCGAGTGTAGGGGCAGTGTCTGGGAAAGGAAGATGATCCACTAATGGGTTCTTGTTATTGATGACTAGCCTTACAAGTCTTTGCTCTTGTAATTGAAATTTAGCCTACTGTTATGGGGTGCCTAAGGATTGCCACCTGAGAGCCTCCTTTTTCCTCAAATGTAGCCTCTCTCTAAGCCAAACTCAGCATATGAATGCATTACCTTCCCCACAGCGTGGGACATGACTCCCGTGGATGAGCCTCCCTGGCAACGAGGGATTAATACCAAGTGCCAACTGGCAATATGATTGGAAAAATACCTTGAATAAAAGGGGGAAAAGGTAAAGACTAATGAGTTCATATGGCTAAGAGACTTCAAAGAGAGTCGGGAGGTCATCCCAGAGGTAACGTTTATGCACACCTCAATAGGATCTCATAGAGCACCAAGGTTGATATCCCTCCAAACAGAGGGGCTCCTAAGGGCTCTGGAGACACCCAGGTCCTATATAAGGGGGGATAGCTCCAGAGATTGATGCCTTATCAGTGGGCCCTACTTTGGAATCTGTGCTCTGAGAGTGGCAGCATTGGACTCAAATATGTCCTCTCTGCACATGGTCCCTTCTATTCAAACCTATATGTGGTGCGAGAGTTTGTAGGTGTACTTCCAGAGACTGGAGCCTTTGACCTGCCCATATGCCAGTGTGCCTGGAATCTCGGTGGAGCTGCAACTCCTACTCTACAGCTCAATGGACTCACCCAAGTCAACTGGCAAGGAGATGATGATGGCTAACGGCCATCCCAGGGAATGGAGAGAGTCTGCAGCTGAAAAAGGATAATCCCATCCATCCTATCCATGGGATATAAGCCCCCTCTCACTGGAGGTAGAGTGGACATCATCTTCCCAGACTCCTCAGGACTGGGGGAAGAGCTATGGACTAGAGTGGACTTACTGGTTTTCTGTTGTAGAATTATTGCGATTCAAGCAATGGAAGAAATTACAACATTGAGGTGGAGCTAGTGGCCACTGGACGGTTCTGGAGCAGGGAGAGGGAAAAGCAGTTGTAATACAGGGGCTTTTTTGGGACTTGGGAATTATCCTAAGTAATTACAATGACAGATATAGGCCATTTTACATCAGCATATAACCTTCAAAGCTGTGTGAGAGAGAGTGTGGTCTACAATGTGAACTATGGTCCATGCTTATTGGCAAAGCCCCAGGATATGTATATCCATTGCAGGTGATGTGCCACACTAATGAAAGATGTTTATGTTGGAGGTTATGGGAGGTTTGGGAGGTGGGGAACATGGGAATCCCTGTAATTTTTGTGTAACATTTATGTAATCTAAGCATCTTTTAAAATATAAAATAAAATAAAAAAGAAATAATGTGGATGCCATGGGGCCTACTAATGTGATTTTTCCTTCCTCAGTGTTTGAATCAATAAAAAGGCAAGTGCTTTTGTGCCTGTAGTGGGAAATATGTTGCACAGCCCAATATCACGATCCACTTTTTTAAAATAAAAGAAATTGTTTGTGTATTTATTTAGGGAGTATTCATTAATCTTGCAATTTTCACATCTCATTGTAATATATTTTAAAAATAGAAGAAAAAAAAAAACCCAAAATTTGTTTCTGCCATTTCTCCATTCCCAAATTTCTCTTTTATTTCAAGTCTAAACACATTGTTTTTATTTGATCTATTTAGGCCAAGTATATTTGTTCATGGAATATGAGCTTTCTTAACAAAGTAAAAAGGTGTTCATTATATCATAATACCACTGCAGATTAGGGAAACTGTAGAAATTCATTCTGTCTATTAATGCAACATTATTATGAGATAGTAAATGTGAGTTTTCTCTTTTATATATTTTTACTTAATTTTTTTTTTATTTTTAAAGAAGCTTTAGAGTACATAAATGTTACATAAAAATTATAAGGGTTTCCTATATGCCACACTCCCTCTCTCTCCTACACTTTCCCACATTAACATCCTTCATTAGTGTGGTACATTTGTTACAATTGATGAGCCCATATTGAAGCATTGCTACTAACCATGGATTGCAGTTTACATTATAGTTTACACTCTATCTGGCATATATTTGTAAGTTATGACAAAATATAAAATGGCCTGTATCCATCACTGCAATGCCATATAGGACAAATCCAATGTCCTGAAAATGTCCCCATATTACACCCATCCCTCAGAACCTCTGGTGGCCACTGCCTTTACATCAATGGTAAGAGTTCTTCCATTGCTAATAATAATAAGTTTATAGTAGAATAACAATAAGTCTTCTTTAGACCATTGTTCATTCCCCAGGCTGAAGATTTTGGGATGGTGATGCCAGTCTCCTTCTAACTGAGATGGGGCTTAGATCCCATGGGACAGATGGATGGAGTTATTTTGCTTGTAGTTGCAAACATTCTCTGTTCCTTGGGAAGATCCACTTTTTAAAATATTAGTTAAACTCATAAACTTACACACTACCAAGATGACTTCCTTGTCTGTTTGTTGCTTTCCTTGTTGTTTTTGCTCATTGTTTGTGCTCGTTGTCTGCTCATTCTCTGTTTTTACTTTAGGAGATACAGGGAACTGAACCTGGTACCTCCCGTGTGGGAGGTGAGTGCTCAACTTCTTGAGCCACATCTGTTCCCTGCTTGTTTGTATTTTCTTGTTGTCTGCTTATTGTTTTTGCTAGATGTCTGCTTGTTGTTTTTTTGTCTTCTTTAGGAGACACTGGGAACTGAACTTGGGACCTCTCATATAAGGCGAGTGCTCAACTACTTGAGCCATATCTGCTCCCTGCCTCAAGTATTTTGACACTCTGTGTTTAGGTGCATACACATTCAGGACTGTTATGCATTCTTGGAGTGTTGACCCCATTAACATTATGCAATGTCCTTCATCATCCTTGATAATTTACCTTGACCTGAAATCTGCTTTGTCTGAATTTAATATAGCTATTTCAGCTTTATTTTTATTAGTGTTAGCATGGAATGTTTTTCTCCATGTCTTTACTATTAAATCTATCTATTTATATTTAAAGTGGATTTCATATGTTTTTTTTTTTTTCTATTTTCAATCTTGTTGCGTCATCGTCTTTTTGGTGCGTCATTTTACCATATGAGGGCCTATGCCTTTCTGTGCTGTGCAGGTCTGGGATGCCTTTTTTCTTTTTTTCACCAGGAGGTCCCAGGGAATGAACCCAGGTCCTCCATGTGGTAAATGGGAGCTCAATTGCTTGAGCCATAGCCACTTCCCTAAACTGTTTTTCTTATATTTAACATATACCTGGATCTTCTTTTTAATTTCCCCTTCAATAGTCTCTGTCTTTTGATTGTGTATATAGACCATTCATATTTAAAGTGATTATTGATATAGTTGGATCAATATCGACCATATTTGTGCTTGCTTCCTACCCAATGCCCTTGTTCTTTTTTGTTTCTTTTTTTGTCTTCTACTTTTTCCCTGCCTACTCTGGTTTTAACTGAGTATTTTATATGATTCCATTTTCTTTTCTCTCTTAGTATATAAAATATACTTATTTTTCTTGGATTCTTTTAATGATGACCCTAGAGTTTTCATTTCACATTTACAATTAATCCAAGACCATTTTCAAACAATAGTATTACACTTCATGGATAATTCAGGTACCTTAAAACAGAGTATTCCCATTTCCTCCCTCCACTCCATATAATATTCCTATCGTTCTTTTCACTTATCCAGATGATATAATCATCCAGTATATTGTTGTTAATATTGTCTTGAACAACTGTTATTTGTTAAATCAGTTTAGAATATGATAAATGTAAGATTTTTAAACTTTCATTTGTTCCTTATCAAATGCTCAACCTTTCTTAATGTAGAGTTGAATTTCTGACCTATGTAATTTTCCTTCTTTCTGAAGAACTTCTTTCAATATTTCATGCAAGACAAATCACCTGGTTACAAATTCCCTCAGTTTTTTTTTTTTTTTATCTGAGAAAGAGTTTAATTCATCACTTTTGAGGGATGCAGAATTCTAGTTTAGTGTTTTGTTTTGTTTTTTTCCTTTCAACATTTAAAAAATTTCAGTCCACTCTTTTCTTGCATGCATGGTTTCTGAAGACAAGTGATATTTAATTCTTACCCTTGATCCTCTAGAGATAAGGTGTCTTTTTTTCTCTGATTTTCAAGATTTGCTTGTTGTCTTAAATTTTCTGAAGCTTGAATATTATATTCCTAAGTGTAGATTTCAAGTAATTATCCTGTTTGGTGTTCTCTGAGCCTTCTGAATCTATGGTTTGTTGTCTGTCACTAATTTTTGAAAAATTTTAATCATGATTACTTCAAACATTTCTTCTGTTCTTTGCTCTTTCTTTTTGTTCTTGTATTAGCATTATGTGTGTGTTGCATTTGTCCCATAATTCTTGGATATTTTGTTTCATTTTATTCATTCTTTTTCCCGTTTACTTTCCAGGTTTGTGAGTTCCTATTACCATACCCTTCAAACTTATTGATTCTTTCCTTAGCTGTATCCATCTTACTAATGTGCCTATCAAAAGCCTCCTTCATTTTTTTTGCAGTGTTTTTATTCTTTCTTAGTTTCCAACTCTCTGCTTACATTAGCTGTCTGTTCTGGCATGTTGTCTACTTTTTTCCATTAGCGATTATAGCATATTAATCATAGTCATTTTAAATTCCTGATCTTATGATTCAAAATCTATGCAATATCTCAGTCCAGTTCTGATACTTGCCCTGCTCTGCAGATTTTGTTTTTGGTCCTTTAACATGTGTTGGGGATTGAATCATGTCCTCCACAAGAGGCATGCTCAGGTTCTAATCTCTGTCCCTGCTGGTGTCAACTTATTTGTAAATAATACCTTTGAAGATGTTACTAAATTGTGGCCAAACTAAATGAGGTTGGACCTTAATCCAATATGACTGAAATCCTTATAAACAAAGCAAATTGGACACAGAAGAGAAACCACTGAGAATGGCCAGAAGCTGGACATTAACAAGGCTGGAAGAGAAATGAGAAGATGCTGCCATGTGCATGCCATATGACAGAAAGGCTAATGGTTGCCAGCAACCAATCCCAGAATGCCACGACCTTTGGGAAGAAAGCACTGTCTTCCTGATACCTGAAATGTGGACTTCTCCTAGCCTCAAAACTGTAAGCTAACGAATTCCCATTGTTTAAGCCATACCATTGTATGGTATTTGTCACAACAGCTGGGAAAGTAAAACCGCCTGCCTTGTATTTTTGTTGTTGTTGTTGAGAGCCAGAAATGATGTATCAGGTAAAAGGAACTGAACTTATTATGCCTGTAGTGTAAGCATTTATGCTTATCTGTCAAGGAGTTAGGCTATGTATCCAGTTTGCTGTAGCTATGGTGTCAGAGTCTAAAAAATTTCCTCTGGTATCCTTTTTTCTGAGTTTCACTAGATACTATTTCTTAAGTGTGTCTGAATTGGCATTTGTTTTCAGCTGTAAATCCCTGTTATTATATAGTAGCTCTATTGATGCTGTGGTAAAATGTCAGGGGAGGGGTGGAGAAGTATCCTATAATCCATGATCAGGTCTAAGACTTTTAGTGAGCCTGTGTTCCCTGGGTTGTGACCTTCAGAAGTGCTCTTCTCAGCTTCTACCCCCCTCCCACACCCCTAAGTGAGACAGGAAGGCTAGAGGGGGCTGGAGTATGATATTTCCCTTCCCCCATGTCAAAGGCTATGGGGAGCTGAAACTGGACATTTCCTTTTCCCATGTGAGTTAGTTTCTGGTAAAACCGACATTGACTAATTTCTGGTAAAATAGTTTCCCTTAAGGGCATTTGTCAAAGGGGACAGACTGCTGAGTGTATTTGAAATGATTATTTTCCCCCTCCCTTGCCAGAAGCAAGGAAGTATTTTTATCTTATCTTCACACTGGCAGCTCATTGAGGCTTGTGGAGGTAAAACTCATGAAAGTGTAGGGGGTTACTCTAAGTCTGGGGCTCCAGACATTTTTATCTCTCAAGTTAGCCTCTGCTCAATCACCAGTAATTAATCAATTAACCTTTAACTGTTTCTACCAGGCTGGATCCCCTGGCTTTTTTTTTTATTTTTTTTTTATTGTGGGTAAAAATCAAAATTTTCACAATACAAACCAATATTTGTAAAATGATATATAGATATATATGTGTATAGGTGCATTTGCTTACATAAATGTTATTTTCTTTTCATATATATTTTAAAAGATGCTTAGATTACATAAATGTTACACAAAATATACAGGGATTCCCATGATCTCCACCTCCCATACCTCCCATACCTCCCATAACATCTCACATAAACATCTTTCATTAGTGTGGCACATCACCTGTAATGGATATACACATTCTGGGGCTTTGCCACTAAGCATAGACCACAGTTCACATCATAGACCACACTTTCTCCCACACAGTTCTGCATGTTATATGCTGATGTAAAATGGCCTATATCTGTCGCCACAGTGTCACTCAGGACAACCCCCAAGTCCTGAGAAAGCACCTATATTACAACTGCCCTTCCCCTCCCCACTCCGAAAGCGTCTCTTGGCCACTGGCTCCACCTCACTGTTATAATTTCTTCCATTGCTTGAGTCACAATATGTCTACAACAGTATACCATTAAGTCCACTCTAGTCCATAGCTCTTCCCCCACTCCTGAGGGGACTGGAATGGTGATGTCCACCCCATCTCCAAGTGAGAGTGGTCTTATATCCCATGGATATGGTGGATGGGATTATCCTGCCTTCAGCTGCAGGCTGTCTCCATTCCCTGGGATGGCTGTTGTCCATCATTGTCACCTCCTCACCAGGTGACTTGGGTGAGTCCATTGAGCTGTAGAGTAGGAGTTGCAGCTCCACCAAGATTCCAGGCACAGCTGGCACATAGGCAGGTGAGACGCTCCAGTCTCTGGAAGTACACCTACAAACTCCAGCCTCACATATAGGTTTGAATAGAAGGGACTGATGGACCATGTGCAGGGAGGACTTATTTGAGTCCAACTCTGTCACTCTCAGGAGCACAGATTCCAAAGTAGAGCTCACTGATAAGGCGTCAATCTCTGGGGCTTATATAGGACCTGGGTGTCTCCAGAGCCCTCAGGAGCTCCTCTGTGTGGGTTGATATATACTTTGGTGTTCTATGAAATCCTACTGAGGTGTGCATAATCAGTAACTCTGGGATGACCTCCCAACTCTCTTTGAAGTCTCTTAGCCACATGAACTCATTTGTCTTTACCTTTTCCCCCTTTTATTCAAGGTTTTTTTCCAGTCCTGTTTCCAGTTGGCACTTGGTATTAATCCCTTGTTGCCAGGGAGGCTCTTCCCCGGGAGTCATGTCCCATGGTGGGGGGGAGGTAATGGATTCATACGCTGAGTTTGGCTTAGAGAGAGGCCACATTTGAGCAACAAGGAGGCTCTCAGATGGCAACCCTTAGGCACCCCATAACAGTAGGCCAAGTTTCAATTGCAAGAGCAAAAACTCATAAGGCTAGTCATCAATAACAAGAACCCAACAGTGGGCCTTCCTCTTTTGCCAGACACTGCCCCTGCACTCAGGGGACTGTTGCTGCTCCCTTGGAGAATGTGGCAGAGCTCTCCAGGCTGGGAACTCAGTATTCTTTCAATTATTGTCTACCCACCGTGACCATGCCCCATCCCTCAATCATTTGAACAATTTTATATATCTTTCATGTATATTCAGATGAACTTACTCCCACGAATCCCCTATCTCAGACACCCCCCACCAATGATCCTATCTAGCCCCCATTATAACCCTTCTGTGATCTAAACCTTCCTTGAAGACGAAGCCCATAGAATAACCAATTAGAATTAATAGGAAAATGAAATAATAATGATAAGCTTAAATGCAAAAGATAAAATACAAGGAAACTCAGAAAAAAAAAGATCTAAAAATAAAATATTATTATCGGATTGGGACATTCAAAAAAAGAAAATGGGAAAAAACAAAAAAAAATATTATTATTTATTTTTATTTTTTCTCCTTTTATCACTGCATTATTGGATGTCCAGTGTGTACCTTGACACCTTCCCCCTCTCATTCCCCAGTGTCTCCCAAATTTTCATTTAGTTTTCAAAGAAGATTTAGGTCACAGTGAAGTCACACACTGAATACTAGAGATTCCCATGTACCTAACCTCCCTCCCCCTTCCCCACCCCATATTAAAACCTTTTATTGGGGGCGGGGATGGTAGCATTGTTATAACTGTTATACAGATAGTGAAACATAGCTACTAAACATTGTCAATGGTTTACAGTATTGTTTACAATTTAGACGGTACAATTTAATAATTTTTGATGATATTTACCATGTCCTGTGTCCATTACAGTAAAGTAATCAAAAACATTACCCGTGACCACTAAATACCCTGTTTGATCTTTTCTGTTCCTTCCTCCCCATCCCCCTGGGGCATATGACACTCCCCTGTCTTGACTCATGGGATGACAAGATTCATAGTTACATGCCCTGGGTATTCTAACCTGTCCTTCCTCATCTACCAACCTCTTAAGGCTGCACCACCAAATCCAGTAATATCACTATCCACCTTTCCTCTCCTTCAATATGTAACTATACTCTATCACTTTACCATAGATTATGTCCATGTGGGTAATGGCTCACAACCTACTCTTCTCTCTCTCTCCCTTGTTAACCTATCTTTCAGACACTGGTTCTCAGAGACTGCTTACTTTCCTTTTCATCCTTCAATGAGTGGCTTGCTTCACTCAACATAAGGTCTTCAAGATTCATCCATGTTAGTCCATGTGTTGGCACTTTATTCCTTCTTACAACTGAGTAATATTCCATTGTATGAATGTACCACATTTTGTTTATCCGTTCATCTGTTGATGGGCACCGGGGCTGATTCCAACTTTTGGCAATAGTGAACAATGCTGCTATGAACATTGGTGTGCATATATCTGTTCATGTCTTTGCTTTCAATTCCTCTGGGTATATACCCAGCAGTGGAATTGCTGGATCATATGGAAGATCTATTTTTAGTTTTCTGAGGAACCACCAAACTGTCCTCCACAGAGGCTGGACCATTCCACAATCCCACCAGCAGTGGATGAGGGTTCCTCTTCCTCCACTCCTCCCCAACACTTATAGTCTACTGTTTTTATAATAGCTGCCATTCTGATGGGTGTAAGATGGTATCTCATTGTAGTTTTGATTTGCATTTCCCTAATAGCTAGCGATGTTGAGCATTTTTTCGTGTGCTTTTTAGCCATTTGTATTTCTTCCTTGGAGAAGTGTCTTTTCAGGTCACTTGCCCATTTTTTAAATGGGTTGTTTGTCTTTTTATTTTCGAGGTGTAGGATTTCTTTATATATGCAGGATATTAGGCTCCTATCAGATATAAGTTTGCCAAATATTTTCTCCCATTGGGTAAGCTGCCTTTTTATTTTCTTAATAACATCCTTTGAGGTGCAGAAGTTTTTAATTTTGATGAGATCCCATGTATCTATTTTTCTCTTGCTGCTAGTGCTTTGGCTGTGAAGTTCATGAAACCATTTCCTATTACAAGGTCCTGTAGATGCTTCCCTACATTATCTTCCAAGGTCTTTATGGTTTTGGCTCTTATATTTACATCTTGAGTTGATTTTTGTATAAGGTGTGAGATGGTATTCTTCTCTCATTCTTTTGGGTATTGATATCCAGTTCTCCAAGCACCACTTGTAAAAGAGGCCATTCTCTCCCAACTGAGTGGGCTTGGTGGCCTTGTCGAATATCAGATGACTGTATATGCGAGGATCTATATCAGAACTCTCAATTCTAATCCATTGGTCACTAGGTCTATCCTTGTTCCAATACCATGCAGTTTTGATCACTGTAGCTTTGTAGTATGTTTTAAAGTCAGGTAATGTGATACATTCAACTTCATTTTTCTTTTTCAATATGTCTTTGGCAATTTAGGGCCTCTTACCTCTCTAAATATATTTTCAGTTCCTTAAAAAATACAGTGTTGATTTTTATTGGGATTGCATTAAATCTGTAGATTAGTTTGGGTAGGATAGACATCTTGATGATGTTTAGTCTTCCTATCCATGTGCAGGGAATATTTTTCCATTTATTTAAGTCTTCTTTGATTTCCTTTAACAGTGTTGTGTAGTTTTCTGTATATAAGTCCTTTGCATCTTTAGTTCAATTCATTCCTTGGTATTTGATTCTTTTAGTTACTATTGTAAATGGTATTTTTTTCTTGATTTCCTCTTCAGATTGCTTGTTATTGGTGTACAGAAATGCTACTGATTTTTGAGCATTGGTCTTATAGCCTGCAACATTACTGAACTCCTTTATAAGTTCTAGAAGCTTTGTTATAGTTTTCTCAGGGCTTTCTATGTATAAGATCCTGTCGTCTGAAAATAATGAAATTTTTACTTCTTTTTTTTTCAATCTGGATGCCTTTTATATCCTTTTCTTCCCCTGGCAGTTTTTGTTCCAGGTAAACTGTGATTCTCTGTATTGATTTTTCCAGGTGGGATCAGTAGTTTGCCTTGTGACCTCAATTCTCTAGTGAATTTAAGAAGAGTTGTTGATTTTCAGTTTTTTAAAGTTTTTTCTTATGAGGATGGCAGTGATGACCAGCAAACTCTTTTCATCCTGGACTAGAACCCAGTATTTGGTATATCTTTTTCTATGCTTTAAACCTTTTTGTGTCTTTGTGTCTTTCAGCCTCTCCAAAGTGTGCCTTGTGTAGACAACATATAGTTGGCTTGTGTATTTTAATACATTCTGCCAATGTCTGCCTTTTCATTTGAGTGTTTATTCCATTTATATTTAATTGAAATACTGATAAGGTAGGATTTATGTTTGCTATTTGCTATTTGTTTTATGCATTTTTTTCTAAAATTTTCCATTACTGACTTTTTTTATGTTAAGTACATATTTTCTAGTATAATCCTTTAATTCTCTTGTTTTTGAGTGTATATTAAATTTAAAAATAAATATAACAGTTAAAATACAGTAAAAAGATCCCATTCACAAAAGAAACAAACAAACAAAATAACTGGCATTAAACCCAAGTTATGTATACAGAACCTAGATGAAGAACAGTACAAAAGTTCATTGAAAGACATGAAAGGAGACTTGTGTGCATGAGAAGAAGAACTATATTCTTGGATTAAAATACTAAATAATGTGCAATTGCCAATTCTCTCTCAATTTATATTTATTTTTAATGCAATCTCATTTTAAACTTAACAAAATGAATTTAAATTTCATCTGAAGAATATATGTGTACAATACAGGCCAAGAAACATGTGTAAAGAAAAATGATACTAAATATGAAAATGCCATAATATATAAGCACAAAGAATCACACAAAAATGAACTCTGTGGTGCCAGTACAGAAATAGAAAGATCAGTTGATTAGAAAGCCCAAATACTAAATAAAAATATTACGTGAAATAACAAAGAAAGTGCAGCTTTGGAGAGGTGTTGTGGAAGCTCCTGGTGCCCTTTCTGGCACCTCCCTCAATCCTTCTTCACCGCAATTTGTAACTGGTCAATGATGCCTTTGTGGGACCCTGGCTTTTTCTGGCTGGGAAAGACTGATTTAGAAAACTACTCTCTGATATGGTCCTCCTTTCCAAATTTGCCCTCCAGGCCAAAGCAGGTTGATAATGAATGCAGAGTGAGAAACAACTAAGTTGGGTGGCCTGGAGAAAAGGCTTTCCTGCTTTAAGTCTTGCAGTGAACAATTGGAAAGTTGGAAGGTCTATATTCTGAGGAGTAGAGGGGATATTCAGATTCCTATAAACAGGGGAACTCTAAGTGCACCAGCAGGCAGAAGCCCAAGATAAGATATAAGCCTAGAAAATACAGGGAGGACCCTGCATTTTTCATTCTCCTTGGGCTGACATTCTTTTTTTTTTTTTTTTTTATTAAAGGTTTTTATTTATTTATTCATTTATCCCCCCCTTGCTGCTTGTGCTTGCTGGGTCAGCTAACCACGCCGTACGGGCAGGCTTGCCTTCACCAGGAGGCCCCAGGAACCGAACCCGGGACCTCCCATATGGTAAATGGGAGCCCTACTGATTGAGCCACAGCCGCTTCCCTGGGCTGACGTTCTTGATAGGAAAGCTGCACTCTGAAGGAAAGCACCAGCCAATGCAAAGCCAATTTGCAAAGATGTGAAAGGCTCTGTTTTTTGACTTAGGTTTGCTCATTTCTTTTGGCTCCTGGTTCTCATGAAAATCCTTGTCATATCACTAGCTGGGTACAAACTCAAGAACCAGATATCTCGCGGAATCAGTCTCAGAATTAACATTTAAAAATATTAAAATATATACAGTGTAGAGAAATTTTACAAGACAAAGAAACACGAAAGGAAGGCCCATCCAAAGGAAGAGGAAAAAATCAAGAAAACATCAACAAAGAAGACCAGAATGTGAACATACTGGACAAAGACTTAAAAAAAACTTCAGTATGTTCAAGGAGATGAAGGAAAGTGTAGAGAAAGAGCTAAAAGATATTAGGAAAACAATGAACAACATGCA
The DNA here is from genome assembly GCA_026826555.1 of Tolypeutes matacus. Classification (NCBI taxonomy): domain Eukaryota; kingdom Metazoa; phylum Chordata; class Mammalia; order Cingulata; family Chlamyphoridae; genus Tolypeutes; species Tolypeutes matacus. The sequence continues at coordinate 325,446 of JAKSZT010054325.1, read as the reverse complement.
AAGGTCAATAAAGAAATAGAAATTTAAAAAATGAATCACACAGAACTACTAGAATTGAAAGCCACAATAACTGAATGAAAAATTCCCACAATGGTTTCAACAAGAGATTGGAGCTGGTAGAAGAAAGAATCAGTGGATTCAAAGATAAGACAAATGACATGAGTCATCATGAATAACAGAAAGAAAAAAGAATTACATAAAATGAAAATTGCCTAAGAGATCTCTGGGAGACCACCAAACGTACCATATATTCATTATGGGAGTCCCAGAATGAGAAGAAAGAGAGAAAAGCATGGAAAGGATTTCAAAGAAATAATGACTAAAAGCTTTCCAATATTAGTTAAAGGAAAGAATATACACATCCAAGAAGCCCAACACAAACAAAACAGGATAAATGTGAAGGAAAACACACTCAGACTCAGAGTAGTTAAACTGTTGGATGCAAAGGACAAGCAGAGAATTCTGAACACAGCTAGAGAAAAGCAATGGTATGTACAATGTAGTACCAATTAAATTATGCATCAATTTATCCTCAGAAACCATGGAGGCCAGAAGGCAATGGGTTGAAATAATTAAAGTGCTGAGAGAAAACAATTGCAAATGAAGAATTTTGTATTCAGTGAGACTTTTAAAAATGAGGAGATCCCTCTAAGATTGGGAACAAGAAAAGGATACCCTGTGTCACCACAAATAAATATTGTACTAGAACTTCTAGCTAGGGCAATTAGGCAAGAAAAAGAAAGAAAAAGGAAGGAAGAAGGGAAACTTTCACTACTTGCAGATGACACGATCCTATATTTAGAAAACCCTGAAAAACAGCAATGAAACTACTAGAGCTAATAAACTTAGTGAAGTGGTGGGATACAAGATCAACATATAAAATCAGTAGCCTTCTATATACTAGAAATGAACAATCTGAGGAGGAAATCAGAGAACAAATTCCACTCACAATTGCACCTAAAAGAATCAAATATCTAGGAATAAAGTTAACCCGGTATGCAAAGGATCTGTACACAGAAAACTCCAAAACATTGTAAAAAAAATTAAAGAAGGACTAAATAAATGGAAGGACATTCAGTGTTTGGGGACTGGAAGACAGAATATCATTAATATGTCAATTTTACCCAAATTGATTTACAGATTCAACACAATTCCAATCAAAATTTCAGCAGCCTATGATACGCTAGTGGAATTTGTAGAAATGGAAAAGCCAATTATCAAATTTATTTGGAAGGAGAAGGGACTCTGAATAACTAAAAGTATCTTAAAGTAGAAGAACAACATCAGTGGACTCTTTTTTCCTCACTTTAAAGCATATTACAAAGCTACAGTGATCAAAACAGCATAGTACTGGCATAAAGGTGGACATATAGATAAATGGAATTGAATTTAGAGGGTTCAGAAATGGACCTTCACCTCTATGGTCGATTGATTTTTTGACAAGGCTACTAAGGCCACTCAGCTGGGACAGAACAGTCTCTTCAACAAATGGTGTTGGGAAAACTAGATATCCATATCCAAAGAATGAAAGAGGACCCGTATCTCAAACCTTACATAAAAATTAACTCAAAACGGAGCAAAAAGCTAAGTATAAAATCCAGGATCATAAAACTCTTAGAAGAAAAATTTAGTAAAGCATCTTCAAGATCTTGTGGTAACAGGTGGTTTCTTAGACCTAACACCCATAGCACAGGCAATGGAAGAAAAAATTGATAAATGAGACTTTCTCAAAATTAAATGCTTCTGTATTTAAAAGAACTCTCTTAAGAAGGTGAAAGGCAGCCTACTCATTCGGAAAATGTATTTGGAAACTACATATTTCATAAGGCTTTAACATCCATGATGTAGAAAGAGATCCTACAATTCAATGATAAAAAAACAAACAAACCAATTTATAAATTGGAAAAAACCTGAATAGATGTTTTACCAAAGAGGAATTACAAATGGCAAAAAAGCACATGAAAATATGTTCAACATCACTAGCTATTAGGAAAATGCAAATCAAAACTACAATATGATATAATTTTATACCTATTAGAATGGCCACTGTTAAAAAAAAGAAAAACCAGCAGAAAACTACTGGTGTTGGAGAGGATGTGGAGAAATAGGAACACTTATTCACTGTTGGTGCGAGTGTAGAATGATGCAGCCACCATGAAACATGATAAATGTTATATGTGAAAAACCCACAGCTAAAGTTGTACTCAATGTTGAAAGATTAAAAGTGTTCCCGTTGACATCAGAAACAATGATACTCACTGTCACCATTCTTGTTCAATATAGTGCTAGAGGTTCTAGACAGAGCAATCAGTACAGAAAAAGAAATAAAAGGCATCCAAATTGGGAAGGAAGAAGTAAAACTTTAGCTATTTGCAAATGATATGATCCTATACCTCAAAAGTCCCCAAAAACCTACAACAAAGCTGCTAGAGCTAATAAACAATTTCAGTAGAGTGTCAGGATACAAGGTCAATACACATAAATCAGTGGTGTTTCTAGACACAAGTAATGCTCAATCTGAGATGGAAGTCAGGAAAAAGTCCATTTACAATAGCGACTAAAATAATAAAAAATTTAGGAATAAATTTAACCAAGGATATAAAGTAATTGTATGCATAAACTACAATGCATTGCTAAAAGAAATTTAAAAAGACTTAGGTAACTAGAAGAACATTTTATGCTCATAGATTGGAAGATGAAATATCATTAAGATTTCAATTCTATCCAAAATGATATACAGATTCAATGCAATCCTGATAAACATTCCACCAGCATTTTTAAACAAATGGAAAACACAATTATCAAATTTATTTGGAAGGGTAAGGGGATCTGAATTGCCAAAACCATCTTAAAAAGAAAGTGAGGTTGGAGGACTTTCACTTCCAGACTTTAAATTATATTACATAGGTACAGTGGTAAAAACAGCATGGTAATGGCATAAAGATAGACACATAGACCAATGGAACTGAATTGGTTGTTCAGAAACAGACTCTCACATCTATGGTCAAGTGATTTTTGAGAAGCCTATCAAACCCACCCAGCTGGTTAGAACATTTTATTCAACAAATGGTGCTGGGAGAACTGGATATCCATAGCCAAAAGAAAGAAAGAGGACCCTTATTTCATGTTTTACAAAAATTAACTCAAAATGGATCAAGGACCTAAATATAAAAGCTAGAACCCTAAAGCTCCTGGGAAATGTAGGAAAACATCTTCAAGACCTGGTGGTAGGTGGTGGATTTTTAAACCTTACACCGAAAGCATAAGCAATGAAAGAAAACATGGATAAATGGGACTTCCTCAAAGTCAAACACTTTTGCGATTTAAAGGAATTCATCAAGAAAATGAAAAGGCAGCCCACTCAATGGGAGAAAATATTTGGAAACCACATATCCAATAAGGGTTTGGTTTCCATTCTATATAAAGAGATCGTACAACTCAGCGATAAAAGAGTGAGCAATCCAATTAAAAATGGGCAAAAAGACATAAATAGACATTTCTCCAAAGAGGAAATACAAGTAGCCAAAAATCACATGAAAAAACTGTTCCCTATCTCTAACTAGTAGGGAAATGCAAATCAAAATGGCAATGAGATATCATCTCACACTGCATAGAATGGCCATTATTTAAAAAGCAGAAAACAATAAGTGCTAGTCAGCATGTGGACAAATAGGACCACTCCTTCAGTGTTGATGATTTTCTAAAATGGTGCAGCCTCTGTTGAAGACATTTTGATGTTTCCTCAGGAAGCTAAATACAGAACTGCCATATGATCCAGCAGATTCCTCTACTAGGAATATATCTTGAATAACTGAAGCTGTGATAAGAACAGACATCTGCACACCAATATTCACAGCAGTGTTGTTCACAATTGCCAAAAGATGGAAACAAACCAAGTGTATATCAACCAATGAATGGATAAACAAAATGTGGTACATACAAATAATGGAATACTATGCTGCTGTGAGAAGAAATAAATTTGGGACACACATGATTACATGGACGAATCTTGAAAACATTATACCAAGTGAAATAAGCCAGGCACAAAAGGACAAAAAATGTATGGTCTCATTTACATGAACTAAATACAAAGAATAAACAAATGGCATTAAAACCTAGAGTATAGGTTATTAGGAGATAAGAGGAGGGCTGTGAAGGAGTACTGATGCTAAATGTATGTAGAAGTTTTAATTAATTTGACTGTAAATGTGTGGAAGTGGATAGAGCTGGTAGTAACACATTATAGTGAGTAGCAGCTGGTTTATAAATGGGATTGTGGCTGAAAAGGGTAGTCTAGGGATGTAAATATCAATTGAAAGAAAGCTAGAGAATGATCTAGGAACTGAATATCACAGTGAACCCAGAAGTGGATGAAAATTGTGGTGAAGAGTACAAATGCAAAAATGTCCTTTAGTGAACCAGAACAGATGTACATCATTATCATAGTGTGGTGGGAATATGGAGAAGCATGGGAAAAATACAACTTATGAAGCCTATGGACTATATTTAACAGCAATACTGTAATATTTTTGCATCAGTGCCAAAGATGTACTGTGTTTATAATGGGGTATGGAAAAATATGCCAAATGTACCCTATGGACCATAGTTAGTGGTACTAATCTGATGATATTATCTCATAATCTGTTACAAATGTTCTACAACAATGTGGTGTGTTGGTGGAGGGGTGTTGTATGGGAATTCTATACATGTGCATGGTTTATTTGTAAGTTCACAACTACTGTAATAAAATTTTATTTTTAAAAAAGTGAAAAAATGTCATAAATAAATAAAGGCTTTCAGTAAACATATGGATAATTATAAATGCCAGTACTATTGAATTATATTTTTTGGTGTGCAACTTCACTTTTGAATTCCTACAGGTACTGAAGTGAAAATCCATACAAAGTATGATAAATATTTGGTTTTGGGCATACAATATACAAAGATGTAATCTGTAACAAATACAAAAAATGGAGGGTGGGGAGGTATAGGAACAGGGTACCTATATGCTCTTTTTTTTTTTTTTTATATATATATATTCATTTTTATTTCCTTTCTCTTTTCTTTTTTCCCTTTTTTCCTTCCCTTTATCACTGTGTTATCGGATGTCTGGTGTGCCATGACACCTTC
>JAKSZT010054325.1:238162-320216 GCA_026826555.1 Tolypeutes matacus | reverse complement strand
TGGATTGGGACATTCAAAAAATGGGCAAAAAAAGCAAAGGAAATGCCTTTAAAATATATATATATATATATTTTTTTTTTCCCCCCTTTTTTCCTTCCTTTATCACTGTGTTATCGGATGTCTGGTGTGCCATGACACCTTCCTCCTCTCAATCCCCATTGTCTCCCAATTTTTCATTTAATTTTCAAAGAAGTTTTAGGTCACAGCAAAGTCACACACGGAGTGCCGGAGACTCCCAGATACCAAACCACCCCCCTTCCCCACCCCATATTAACTCCCCCCCCCTTTTTTTTTGATTATTAGCATTGTTATAACTGTTATGCAGATAGCAAAATATAGCAACTAAACATTGTCCGTGATTTACATTATAGTTTACAGTTTAGATGATACAGTTTAATAATTTTGATGATATTTACCATGTCCTATGTCCATTACTGTAAGGTAATGAAAAACCTTCCCCATGACCACCAAACAACCCATTAGATCTTGACTGTTCCCTTCTCCCCAGCCCCCCAGGGCCCGTGATACCCCCCCTCTCCCAACCCATGGAATGTCAAGACTCACAGTTACATGCCCTGGGGATTTGAACCAGCACTTCCTAATCCACCCACCCCCCAGTGCTGCACCACCAAACCCAGGAACACCACCACTCATCTGCCCCATCCCCCAACATGCAACAACACTCTATCCCTTTACCATAGATTATGTCTATATGGGTGATGGCTCAAAGCCTGCTCTTCTCTTACTCTCCTTTGTTAAGCTATCTTTCAGACAATGGTTCTCAGAGACTGCTCACTTTCCTTAGTTCAGATCAGTGAGGTCATATACTGTTCATCTTTCAGTGCCTGGCTTGCTTCACTCAACATAAGGTCTTCAAGATTCATCCACGTTATTCCATGTGTTAGCACTTTGTTCCCTCTTACAGCTGAGTAATATTCCATTGTATGTATGTACCACATTTTGCTTATCCATTCGTCTGTTGATGGGCACCGGGGCTGATTCCAACTTTTGGCAATGGTGAACAATGCCGCTATGAACATTGGTGTGCATATATCTGTTTGTATTTTTGTTTTCAGTTCTTCTGGGTATATACCCAGCAGTGGAATTGCTGGATCATACGGAAGATCTATTGCTAGTTTTCTGAGGAACCGCCAAACTGTCCTCCACAGTGGCTGGACCATACCGCAGTCCCACCAGTAGTGGATGAGGGTTCCTATTCCTCCACATCCTCTCCAACACTAATACTATTTAACAATTATAAACATATATGCAGCTGTGAGTATATGTGACTAATCATCTACTATCAGGTGTTATCAGTGGACAGTTGTTATATAAAACCATGATATTGGATGAAAGTGACTTTGGATAGTGCAAAAAAAGAGATACAATGTCAAGAGGTCAGCAGAAGAGGAGAAACTACCAAGGGAGTTATTATTATAGTGTTATAATAATAATATAACAACCATTTTGTAATTGTTTATATGCTAATAACTACCAAGGGAGTTATTATTATTATTATAGATATTAGGTATTTAATTTAAAAATTCAGTTTTAGTTTATTGACCTCAAATCCTTTTTTATTAAGCCAGTGGATACTTGGGTGTTCCAACATAAATTACAGAGCCATAGACGCCTAAGTAGGAGAGATTACTCCCCAGATTGCTGCACATTGACTAGAGCAATGAAAATATCTCCATTTTCTAGCAACAGAAAATAATAAGCACTCTCAGTGTACTTTCTCCTCTGCTTTTGTAGAACTCTGGAGATTCACATCTTACAAACTATAGGAAAGGATATTTGGGACCTCAGGTGCTGACTTTAATTAAAACACTTCTAAATGTATCAAGAGAACCCTCTGCGTGTGTGAGAGTAACCTGTTATTCTTCTGCACAAATCACAAAGTTCCACTGTGAATAAACCCATTTACAGTCCAGTGGGGATGAAGTAAACCTTTTCCTCTCTTATAATCTTGGATCCAGGCAATGGCCTTCAGCTGTATTGCAAGAGAGCTCTCCCCCTGAATTGATGGTGCAGTCCAGCCTGTAAGTACATTACACTTCTGTCTGCAGCTCTGAGATGAGGGGAGAGATCTGGGAGAGAACTTACTTTCCTAAATCCTTCTTAATTTCAAATTTTTCTTCTTATGTTAAATAATTTCCCCGTTTCATGCAAGTTTCCTTTCTCACTTTTCATGTACCCTCTCTCCTCTATCATTTCTGTTTTTTGTTATTTTTGTTTTCTATTCCATTTCTCTCATTTTCTTTTCTGTAACTCTTAATTTTAGTGTTTTCTCACTTTCCTATCTCTTCAGCTATAATTCTTATGTATTTAATTAAAATTAATTTTCTGTCAACATATGATCTTTAGATGAACTTTATTTTTGATAGCCTATTTTTAATTTAACAACCATTTCATAATTGTTTATATGCTTACAAATCCTTCACCTTCTGTGAGTGTTCTCATCAGTTCTCATTTTTCTGTCCTTAATTTATTTATTGCTTTAAAAATCTATGGTCAGTTTTTAAAAAAAATATTTCCTACTTTCTTCTGATCCTCCAGAGTTGATATTTCCTTTCTTTCTTCTATGTCTCCATTAGAGTCCCTTAAATGTATATATTTTATTCCATGTTCTCATATCTGTACATTATTTAACATAATTTTCCTTAATGTTTTTTCACTCTTCTATACTGTCACTCTTACTGGTCTTCTATAATGTCACTCATATGTATTATGCTTACTCTTACATATATTCTAATTTTCCAAAATTTAAAATTTGTTAGTATGTTTGTTTATATTATGATTCCTTTCATGTATTTTTTTTTCTTTTGTATGCACTTCTCCTAAGCCTCTCTTTGGAAGAGCTAATTAAATGATTTTAAATTTTAATAATAAATCATTAAAATAATTTTGTGGTTAAATGTTTAGTTATAATGTAGCTTACAGTTTAGAAACTGTTATAAAAATCGAGGAAATCACTCTAAAAATTCAGTTCATTCCAGGCTCCTTATATATATGAAATTACTTACATACAACATGTAATACACTCAAGTTTAGATTCATAAACTAATTTGGAAAATATATAACTCCTTATCTTTAAGGATGACTTTCCAATGAAGTTTCACTTTTATGATTCACATTTATTTATAAAAACTTGTGTAAATATATATTGTTTTATCAGTTTGTGCTACAATCAATACTAATGTCATTTTAGAAGCAATTGTTTAATTTACTGTTAAAGGAAAATTATATATATAATCTATGATATATGTATATATATATCTATATCTGTATCTATCTATATATAAACAAACATACACACAAAAAGGAGTAAATAGAGTACTTTCCAGTATAAAAAATATTGCATTAGGTTAGACTTTTATTGGAGATATGGAAGGAAACTCTAGTTCAGCAAATAAAGGAATGATATAAAATGTATTATTCATGTTCCATAGTATTGAATTGAGTGATATATGTTAAAAAGTTAATGATCACATTTCAGAATCAACATTCTTCCCCACTATTTAAAGTAATGACAAAGTGTTTGCATAAGTCTAATAACCTGTGAAGGGTCATACCTTTTGATGCATTACAGAAAAACATTAGGTGACTGGAGAGTCTCATGGCATGTCCTTAGAGATGTGGGAAACTAATTTGGAGATGGACATTCAGAGCCAAAGAAAATGCCCCGAGCTCCAAGGGCCATACATGTTTAAGAGGTTGTGGGAGAGAACCAACTTCCAGAGTCTAGGGAAGGTTTTGGGAACAAGTTGGGAAAGCTTGACAACCCAGGGGTTTTGCTGGTGACTAATAACACAGCCTAGGGAGCTCTATGTTTAGTAGTGGTTAAGTTTGTTTCTTTATTGTTTTAATACTTTGTTTCATTTCATGTCATTCTTATTCTGCCATTTGCCCTGTTCAGTTTCTTCACTTCAGGGTTTCCTCCTGCTTCTATTTGTAAAATTTTTACATTTTGTTCTACTTCTATTTTTCCTTGTTAATGCTTCTTAATTTCATTCTCCTCATTTAGTTTACTTTATTCATGTGCTTTTACCTACTCCATTATTGTTTTCTTCTATACCTCTTCCACACTTTTTTGCACTTGCTATCCTCTCATTTTCAGTACTCTATCTTCACATTTAGATTTTTAATTCATGCTCTTTCTTCTACTCCTCTTTATGCATATGTTTTTGTCTCCATAGTAATTTTATCATTGTCTTTGAAAGATGCCACATATTTCTTATCCTAATAATTTATATGTTTTTAACTTTGGTATTTTTCCGTTTTTAAATCGTTTTACCTTTTTATTTTTCCTCATTTTTTCAATCTGAAAACATTTTGGAAATTTTTCTATTTGAATTAGTTTCAAGCATGTTTTTCTCTTTCCATTTTTCTACCCTTATTATTTTAATTTTCCTTCTTTTTTGATATTAATTATCTACTGTTTTTCTCATTTCTTTTTGTTCCTACAGTGCCTAGTTCCCTTAACTACTCTTCTCTTTCTCTTTCCTCACATCTCTTCTTGTTGATCTGGCATTTTTATTTTTAACTCATTTCTCCATTTGTTCCCATAGGCTGTATAAATTTCCTTTCCCTTTACTTTCTCTTTTTCTTGTTTTATATTTTTATTTCTCTTTCCCATTGCTTTATTTTTTTCTTGTCACTGATAAGTGCTTTCTAATACATAAATTAAACGACTTCATCTCATTTTCCCTTTAAGATTTCCTTTTTTTTTTTAACATTTGCAAAATGATATATAAATATATATGCATATATGTGTATTTGCTTACTAAAATGTTGTTTATATATATATATATACATATATTTCAAGAGGTGCTTAGATTACCCAAAATATTACACGGAACCCACTGGGATTCCCATGTTGCCCACCTCCCATACCTCCCATCACATCCCACACAAACATCTCCCACAGTGTGGCCCACCACCCTCAATGAACTTACACATCCTGGAGCCTTGCCACCAACCATAGACCACAGTTCACACTGTAGACCACACTCTCTCCCACTCAGTTCTGAGTGGTGTGTGCTGATTTAAAATGGCGGGGGGGTTTCGTGGGGATTGGTTCATCCGAATATACATGAAAGATATACAAAATCATTCAAAGGATCGGGGGATGGGGCATGGTCATGATGGGTGGATAATCACTAAGATTTCCTTTTGATCCTATCTAAATATGCTCATTTGTCATTACTGAAATGCTTCTAGAAAAATATTCCTTTTTCTTGCTTCCCTAAAACCCCCATTTCATACCATCTAATTTATTCTGACAAAACTATATCCAATTTTTTCTATTTTTGTTACTCTTCACTGTTTTCATAATCCCTTTTTGCTTCTGTACATTTTATATTTGGACAATTACTTTGAACCTTCAGTTGCATTTTTAGTTTCACTTGTGCCTTCATATCTATTCCCCCTCTATTTTGCCACTGCAATTAAACATTATACCTTCTTTTAAATTTTATAACTTTTTATTTCTCTTTAACATCTTTCTCCTATTTTCATATTTAATTTAAATATTCTCTCTATATACTACCTTGTTTTTCTTGTTGAAATATGTTTTCTTGAATCTTTATTGTCCTTTGATCGAACATACATAATTTTAGAAACAACCTATTAAATTCAATATAAGAAATGGGTGTTAGATTAACTATTCTAATTTATAAATGTTTTATATAACTTATTTGTCTTCCTTACTATGTTTCAATCACTTTATAGAATTTTATGAAAGAAAATATTGTGCAAAATGTAGGTTATCTCATAGTATGGTTGAGATTGCAAATCCAATAGTTTCTAAAATTACATTGTCTAACTAAGGAATTAATTGACTTTCATCATGAACTTTTATCCAGTAAATTTACTGAACCTAGTATAATAACTTTTTCTAGAAATTTTAATTTTCAGAGTAAACCATCTTATCATCAATGAATGGCAATTTATTTTTGTGTGTGTTTGCAATAGTATACTTCTCTTTCTTTCCTTACCACAGATGTTAGGACCAAAATGCAATGACGTGAGACAATTAAAATTACTATGCTTCTTACATTTCTGATTTAAAATAACATATATTGGGTTTCATTATTAACAGAAACATTTGGTCTATTTTCATATTATATAGTTTGTATCAAGTTTTAAAAATTTCCTTTATATTTCTAATATAATATGGGGTGTTATTTTTAACCTTTATTGGATGATAAAGATACTGGAATGTGCATTTCTCTTTGACTTAGATGATCATGTGTCTTTCTTTTTTCAGATGTCAATATGTAGAATAATGTCAACATATTTCCTAAATTTAAGTCATTATAGAATTTCTTTGATAAACCAAACTGTTTATGATGTATTATTCTTGTTTATACTTTGGTGCATACAACTTGCAATTACATATATATATATATAAAATCAGAGAGAGAGATGTGTCTATATGTATGTATAACCTTATATAATAATTATGGTTTCATTAAGGTGAATTAAGATGAATTCAAATAGCATAACATTAAAGTTTTTAAATTGCAATAATCAGGAACATTGATTATTTTACAATGTTGTCAAACCACCACATAATTTTCATCATCCCTAAAGAAAACCCTTCATCCATTAAGTGGTCACTCTCAGTTACCTTCTGCATCCAACTCTCAGCAACCACAGGCTGCATTTCATTTCTATGGATTTACCAGTCTGAATATTTTTATAAATTGAATTATACAATATCTTTCTGGCTCCTTACACTTAGTATGTTTTGTAGGTTCATCTACATTGCAGCATGCATTAGCACCTCATTCCTTTTATTGTATAAATTTTTTTTAATCCATTCATCTGTTGATGGACATTTGGGTTATTATTAGCTATGACTAATAATGCTGCTATGAACATTTATGTACAAGTATTTTCTTGAGTACCTGTTTTCAATTGTTTTGGGTATGTACTAGGAGTGGAATTACTGTGTCACACAGTAATTCTGTGTTTCCTTTTTTTTCCTTTATGAGAGAAGTTGTGCATTTACAGAACAGTCATGCAAAAATATAGGATTCCCATACACTGCCCCACCACCAACTATTTGCAATGATGTGAAACATTTGTTACAATTGAAGATAGCACATTTTTATAATTGTGCAATTAACTAAAGCCTATGGTTTAACAGAGGGTTCCCTATTTGTGTAGTGTAGTTCCATGGATTTGTAAAAAATTTTATTCTGTCACCATATATACATTACATTTCCCCATTTAATACATAAAATGCTATTAACTGTGTTCACAATGTTGTGCTACCATCACAAGCACTCCTTACCAAAACATTTCCATCACTCCAAATAGGAACTCTCTGCATTTTAATCCTTAACTTCCCATTCCCTATCCCCACCCTGGTAATCTAGATTCTAGATTTTAACTATGAGTTTGCTTTAGCAATTGTTTCAAATCAGTGAGATAATACAGTATTTTATCTTCTTTGGCTTATTTCATTCAACTTGAGATCTTCAAGGTTCATCCATGTTGTTACATGTATCAGGCCTTCATTCCTTTTTTACAGCTGAAAAATATCCCATTGTATATACCGCATTTTATTTATTCATTAATTGGTTGAAGGACACTTGGGTTTCTTCCATCTTTTGTCATTTGTGAATAATGCCACTATGAGCAGCATTGTGCAAATACCTGCTCAAGTCCCTACTTTCAATTCTTTTGGGTGTATACTAAGTAGCAGGATTGCTGAGTCATATGGAATTTCTGTACTTATCTTTCTGAGGAATCGCAGAACTGTCTCCCACAGAGGCTGTACCACTCTACATTGCCACTAGCAAAGAATGAGTTTTCCTATTTCTCCACATCCTCTCAACACTTGTTATTTTCCATTTTTTAAATAGTGGACATTCTAATGGGTGTGAAATGGTATCTCATTGTAGTTTTGATTTGCACCTCACTGATGATTAAAGAAGTTAAGCATTTTTTGTGTGTGTTTTGTGGTCATTTTATATCTTCTTTGGAGAGATGTCTATTCAAGTGTTTTGCCCAATTTTTATTTGGGTTGCTTGTCTTTTTGATGTACGGGAGGATTTCTTTATAAATTCTGAATATAAACCTTTATAAGATATGTGGTTTCCAAATATTTTCTCACACTGTGTAGCCTGGTAGTTTTACTTTCACGATAAAGTCCTCTGAGGGGCAAAAGTTTTTAATTTTGATAAGGTCCCATTTGTTTATTTCTTTTGTTGATTTGCTTTGGGTATAAAGTCTAAGAAACCATTGCCTAGAACAAAGTCCTGAAGATGTTTACCTAAATTTACTTGGAGGAGTTTGATAGTTCTAGCTCTTATATTTAGTTCTTTGATTCACTTCGATTTGATTTTTGTATATGATGTGACATAGGGGTCTTCCTTTTTGTGCAAATGGAAATCCAGTTTTCACAACACCATTTGTTGAAGAGACTGTTCTTCCCAGGTGAGTGGTCCTTGCCACCTTGTCAAAAACCAGTTGGCCATAAATATGAGGGTTGTTTTCTGAGCTCTCAATTTGATTCCATTGGTCTATATGTCTGTACTGGTGCTATTACATGCTACCATGCTGTTTTAAATATTGTGGCTTTGTAATGAGTTTTAAGACCAGGAAGTGTGAGTCCTCCATCTTTATTCTTCTCTTTCAAGATGGCTTTAGTAATTCAGGATCCCTTACCTTTCCATAAAAAGTTGATTTCCTTTTCCATTTCTGCAAAAAAGGTTGTTGGAATTTTGATTGGGATTGCATTGAATCCATAAATTGCTTTGGTGAGGATTGACATCTTGATGATATTTAGTCTTCCAACCCATGAACATGGGATGTCCTTTTATTTAGTTATGTCTTTGATTTCTTCTAGCAATGTTTTTGTAGTTTTCTGTATACAAATCCTTGACATCCTTTTTTAGATTTGTTTCCAGATATTTTACTCTTTTGTTTGCTATTTTGAATGGAAAGTTTTTCTTAATTTCTTCTTCCAATTTTTTGTTGCTTTTGTATAGAAATGCTACTGATTTTTAGCTGTTGAACTGGTACTTCCCCAACGTTGCTGGATTTATTAGGTGTAGGAGGTTTCTTGTGGATTTTTGAGGATTTTCTCTATAAAGGACCATATAATCTGTAAATAGCAAAATTTTACTCCTTTCTTTCCAGTTTGGATACCTTTGATTTATCTTTCTTAGTTCCAGCAAAAATTTCCAATCCAATGTTGAATAACAGTGGTGACAGTGGGCATTCTTCTCTTGTTCCTTATCTTTGAGGGAAAACTTTCACTCTTTCACTACTAACTAGGATGTTAGCTGTGGAGTTTTCATATATGCCCTTTACCACATTGAGGAGGTTTCCTTCTATTCCTAGAGCTTTAAGTGGTATTTTTTTTTTTTTTTTAATCAAGAAGCGGTTCTGGATTTTTTCCAATGACTTTTCTACATCAATTGAGATGATCATGTGTTTTTTCCTTCATTCTGTTAATGTGGCATAATAACATTAATTGATTTTTTTATATTGAACCAACCTTGCCTATTAGGGATAAATCTCACTTGATCATGATGTATAAGACTTTTAACGTACTATTGGATTTGGTTTGCTAGTATTTTGTTGAGTAATTTTGCATCTAGATTCATAAGAGATAATGGTCTATGATTTTCCTTTCTTGTGATATCTTCATACAGCTTTGATATGAGGCTGATGTTGACTTCATAGAATGAGTCAGAGAGTGTTCCCTCCTCTGCAGTTTTTTGGAAGTGTTTAAGCAGAATTGGAGTTATATCTTCTTGGAATGTTTGGTAGTATTCCTCTGTGAAACCATCTGGTCCTGGCTTTTTCCTTCCTTTTTGGGAAATTTTCCATTATTGGTTCAGTCCATTTATTTGTAATTGGTTTGTTGAAAATTTCTATTTCTTCTTGAGCCAATGTAGGTATTGTGTGTGTGTTTTAAGAATTTGTCCATTTCATATAGGTTAACTAATTTATTGGTATATAGCCATTCATCATATCCTCTTATAGTCCTTTCTCTTTCAGTGGGGCTGGTAGTAATGCCCCCATTTTCATTTCTCAGTTCTTTATTTGAAATCATCTCTCTGTTTTTCTTTGTCAATCTAGCTAAATGTTTGTCCATTTTATTGATCCTTTAAAATAACCAACATTTGATTTTGTTGACTTGTTCTATTGCTTTTTGTTTTGTTTTGTTTTCTATTTCATTTATCTTCACTCTAATCTTTTAATTTCCTTCTTTCTGACTGCTTTGAATTTAGTTTGCTCTTCGTTTTTTTAGTTCTTCCAGTTTTGAGGTTAGGTCTTTGAGTTGAAGTCTTTCTTCTTTTTTCAATGTAAGCATTTATAGCTATAAGTCTTTGCTGCATCCCAGAAGTTTTGATATGTTGTATTTTCATTTTTCCTCACCTCAAGATATATCCTGGGGGACAGATGTGGCTCAAACAGTTGGGCGTCCATCTCCCATATGGAGGGACCTGGGTTCGATCCCTGGGACCTCCTGGTAAAAAATAAAAAAATAAAAAAAATAAAAAATAAAATAAAATAAAACATTTAAGATATATCCTAATTTCCCTTGTGATTTACTCTTTTTTTTTATGTTTGATAAGATGTTTTAATGTACTTTTGTTTTATTATGTATGATTTGAGAGCTTCATTTTTTACAATAAGAGAAAAGGTAATTTGTATATATATTGAGCTCTTTCCAGTGCAATGAAAATTGCGTTAAAAACATTTTTGCGATGGAAAATAAATTTTATTTTAATTTTATATTCTCAAATGTTAAGGCATGAGGTAACATCTAGGAAATATGACTGTGATGTAAATGCTCAGTAATTTGAACTACATTCTGCTCTTCAAGTTGGCATCTGTGTTTAAGGAGGCTTGATGAACAGGGTTCTGGGGTTGATCATAGATAGTAGGACATGAATGGCACTGGCCGGAGGGCATCAGTGAGAGAAAAGTAAAGTATCTATTCCTGAGGGAGAGTGTTTTAGTTTGCTAAAGGCTGCCAAGGCAATATACCAGAAGTGGATTGGCTTTTACTATGGGAATTTATTAACTTATAAGCTTACAGTTCTGAGTCTGATCAATGCAACAAGTGAAGCTCTGTCATGAAGACATTGCTGGACCCCTGTCATGTAGCAAGGCATGTGACAGCATCTGGAGACTCTGCCTTCTCCTCTGGGCTCTGTTGCTTTCTGGAGCTCCTTCTGTTGCTTTCTCTCTTCTGGGTTCCATTGATTTCAGCATCCTGTTCTTATGGCTTTCTCTCTCAGCTTTGTGGATTCCACTCTGAGCTCCTGGGTCTTACTCTCTGTTGGTCTCTCAGAATTCATCCTGTTTAGGACTGCAGTAACAGGATTAAGACCCTCCCTGATCTATATGCCTTACTGAACTAATCTAATCAAAGGCCTTAACTGAAGAAATTTAATCAAAAAACCGCACCTACAAAAGGTTCACACCCACAGGAATGGACTATTAAGAACATAATTTTCTGGGGTCCACAAAATACCACAGAGAATGAGGTCTGACATCTGAAGAATTGGAGAAGGAAGTGACCCTAAAGTGATATAATCCAGGGTTTTCCCAACTGTTTTGATAACCACTTCTTTCTGTTATGAATCCCTGAGATGCTGCCCGCAAAAGACCCCTAGTCTGACTCATCTTGGCTCCATTATTTTCCGAGATTTGCTTTTATTTATATATATATATATATAAATTAATATATATATATTAATTAAAAAATATATATATATTTTAAAGGTGCTTAGATTACCTAAATATTACATGGAAACTACAGGGATTCCAATGTTCACCACCTCCCACATCTCCCACAACATCCCACACAAACATCTCCCACAAGTGTGGCCCATCACCCTCAATGGACCTACACATCCTGAGACCTTGCCATCAACCATAGACCACAGTTCACATCGTAGACCACACTCTCTCCCACACAGTTCTGAATGGTGTGTGCTGATTTAAAATGGCCTACATCCATCACCACAATGGCACTCAGGACAACCCCCAAGTCCTGAAAAAGCCCCTGTATTTCAACTGCATATCCCCTCCCTGCCCCGAAAGTGTCCAGTGTCCACTGGCTCCACCTCACTGTTATAATTTCTTCCATTGCTAGAATCACCATATGTGTACAACAGAATACCATCAAGTCCACTCTAGTCCATAGTTCTTCCCCCAATCCTGAGGGGACTGGGATGGTGATGTCCACTCCACCTCCAAGTGAGAGAGGGCTTATATCCAAAGGATACGGTGGGTGGGAATATCCTGCCTGCAGCTGCAGGCCCTCTCCATTCCCTGGGATGGCCTTTACCCATCGTTGTCTCCTTTCCAGGTGACTTGGATGAGTCCATTGAGCTGTACGGTAGGAGTTGCAGCTCCACTGAGATTCCACACACACTTGGCACATAGGTAGGCCAGAGGCTCCAGTCTCTGGAAGTATACCTAAAAACTCCAGCATCACATATGGGTTTGAATAGAAGGGACTGATGAACCATGTGCAGGGAGGACTTATTTGAGTCCAATTCTGTCACTCTCAGGAACACAGATTCCAAAATAGAGCCCACTGATAAGGCGTCAGTCTCTGGGGCTATCCCCCCTTTTATAGGACCTGGGTGTCTCCAGAGCCCTCAGGAGCCCCTCTGTGTGGGGTGATATGCACTTTGGTGTTCTATGAGATCCTACTGAGGTATGCGTAAGCGTTGCCTCTGGGATGACCTCCTGACTCTCTTTGAAGTCTCTTAGCCACTTGAACTCATTTGTCTTTACCTTTTCCCTCTTTTATTCAAGGTCTTTCTCCAGTCGTGTTGCCAGTTGGCACTTGGTATTAATCCCTCGTTGCCAGGGAGGCTCATCCCCGGGAGTCATGTCCCACATTGGGGGGAAGGTAATGCATTCGTATGCTGAGTTTGGCGTAGAGAGAGTCCACATTTGAGCAACAAGGAGGCTCTCAGGTGGCAACCTTTAGGCACCCCATAACAGTAGGCTAAGTTTCAGTTACAAAGGCAAAGACTCATAAGGGTAGTCATCAATAACAAGAACTCATCAGTGGGCCATCCTCTTTTGACAGACACTGTCCCTGCACTCAGAAGACTGTTGCTGCTCCCTTGGAGAATGTGGCAGAGCTCTCCAGGCCAGGAATTCAGATTTCCTCATTTATTGAGTGATTGTCCACCCACTGTGACCATGCCCCATCCTTTGATCATTTGAACAATTTTGTATATCTTTCACGTATGTTCAGATAAACTTACTCCCATGAATCCCCCCTCCCAGACATCCCCCACCAATAATCCCCTGCAGCACCCATTGTAACCCTTCTGTGATCTAAATCTTCCATGAACATGTAGCCCATATAATAATCAAATACACTTAATAGAAAAAAGAAACAACAATGATAAGCTTAAATGCAAGAGACAAACACAAGGAAACTCAGGAAAAACAAAAACAAAAAAACAAAGAAACAAAAAACAAAACAAAACAAAATTTAATTAGTGGGTTGGGACATTAAAAAATATGGGAAAAAAAAAAAAAAGAAATGCCTTTAAAAAAAATTATTCTTTTTTTCCTTTTATCACTGTGTTATCTGATGTCCGGTGTGCCGTGACACCTTTCCCCTCTCAATCCCCAGTGTCTCCCAAGTTTTCATTTAATTTTCAAAGAAGTTTTAGGTCACAGCAAAGTCACACATGGAATACCAGAGACTCCAAGATACCAAACCCCTCCCCATTCCCCACCCCATATTAACCCCCCCCTTTTTTTGGGATGTTAGAATTCTTATAGCTGTTATACAGATAGCAAAATATAGCAACTAAACATTGTCAGTGGTTTACAGTATAGTTTACAATTTAGACGATACAGTTTAATAAGTTTTGATGATATTTACCTTGTCCTGTGTCCATTACTGTAAGGTAATGAAAAACCTTTCCCATGACCACTAAATACCCACTGTTTGTTCTTTTCTGTTCCTACCTCCCACTCCCCCTGGGGCATATGACACTCTCCTCTCTTGACTCATGGAATGACAAGATTCATAGATACATACCTTGGGTATTTCAACTTGCCCTTCCTAATCTACCCACCTGTGAACCCTACACCACCACACCCAGTAATATCACTACCCATCTGTCCTGTCCTTCAATATGCAACTATACTCTATCCCTTTACCATAGATTATGTCCATGTGGGTGATGGCTCACAGCCTACTCTTCTCTTTCTCTCCCTTGTTTACCTATCTTTCAGACAATGGTTCTCAGAGACTGCTCACTTTCCTCAGTTCAAATCAGTGAGGTCATGTACTGTTCATCCTTCAGTGCCTGGCTTGTTTCACTCAACATAAGGTCTTCGAGATTCATCCACGTTATTCCATGTGTTAGCACTTTATTCCTTCTTACAGCTGAGTAATATTCCACTGTATGTATGTACCACATTTTGCTTATCCATTCATCTGTTGATGGGCACCATGGCTGATTCCAGTTTTTGGCAATGGTGAACAATGCCGCTATGAACATTGGTGTGCATATATCTGTTATTGTCTTTGCTTTCAGTTCTTCTGGGTATATACCCAGCAGTGGAATTGCTGGATCATACGGAAGATCTATTGTTAGTTTTCTGAGGAACCGCCAAACTGTCCTCCACAGTGGCTGGACCATACCACAGTCCCACCAGCAGTGGATGAGGGTTCCTATTCCTCCACATCATCTCCAACATTTAGTGTCTGCTGTTTTTTTAATAGCTGCCATTCTGATGGGTGTAAGATGGTATCTCATTGTAGTTTTGATTTGCATTTCCCTGATAGCAAGCGATGTTCAGCATTTTTCAGGTGCTTTTTAGCCATTTGTATTTCTTCCTTGGAGAAGTGTCTTTTCAGGTCACTTGCCCATTTTTTAAAATGGGTTGTTTGTCTTTTTATTTTCAAGGTGTCGGATTTCTTTATATATGCAGGATATTAGGCTCTATCAGATATATGGTTGCCAAATATTTTCTTCCACTGGGTAAGCCTCCTTTTTATTTTCTTAATAACATCCTTTGAGGTGCAAAAGTTTTTAATTTTGAGGAGATCCCATTTATCTATTGTTTTCTCTTGCTGCTTGTGCTTTGGCTGTGAAGTTCATGAAACCATTTCCTATTACAAGGTCCTATAGATGCTTCCCTACATTATCTTCCAAGGTCTTTATGGTTTTGGCTCTTATATTTAGATCTTTGATCCATCTTGAGTTGATTTTTGTATAAGGTGTGAGATGGTATTCTTCTCTCATTCTTTTGGATATGGATATCCAGTTCTCCAAGCACCATTTGTTAAAGAGGCCATTCTCTCCCAACTGAGTGGGCTACGTGGTCTTGTCAAATATCAGATGACTGTATATGTGAGGTTCTATATTAGAACTCTCAATTTGGTTCCATTGGTCAGTAGGTCTATGCTTGTGCCAATACCACGCAGTTTTGATCACTGTGGCTTTGTAGTATGTTTTAAAGTCAGGTAGTATGATACCTCCAACTTCATTTTTCTTTTTCAATATGTCTTTGGCAATTCGGGGCCTCTTGCCTTTCCAAATATATTTTGTGGTTAGTTTTTCCAGTTCCTTAAAAAATACAGTGTTGACTTTTATTGGGATTGCATTAAATCTGTAGATTGGTTTGGGTAGGTTAGACATCTTGATGATGTTTAGTCTTCCTATCCATAAACAGGGAATATTTTTCCATTTATTTAAGTCTTCTTTGATTTCATTTAACAATGTTATGTAGTTTTCTGTATGTAAGTCCTTTACATCTGTGATTTACTCTTTAACCCATTTCTTATTTAAGAGTATGCTGTTTAATTTCCAATATTTGTGAATTTCCAGTTATCACTCTTTTACTAGTTTTAGCTTCATTCTCTTGTGGTTGGATAATATACATGGTATGATTTCAATATTATTGAATTTATTCAGACTTGTTTTGTGATACAACATGTGGTCTATCCTGGAGAATGATCCATGCTCGCTTGAGAAGAATGTGTATTCTATTTTTGTTGGGTAAAGTGTTCTATATATCTTTTAGGTCTAGTTGGTTTAGAGTATCCTTCAATCTTTTTTTAATAATATTTATTTTTATTTTTAAAAAGATACTTAGATTTAATAAATGTTACAAAAAATGTATAGGGATTCCCATATGCCCCCCTCCCCACACCGCCCACAACTTCCCACATAAACAACATCCTTCATTAGTGTCACACATTCATTGCAATTGGTAAACACATTCTGGGTCATTGCCACTGAGCATGAACCATAGTTCATATTGTAGTCTACACTCTCTCCCACACAGTTCTGCATGTTTTGGGATGATATAAAATGGCCTATATCTGTCTTTGCACTGTCATTCAGGATGATTCCCAAGTCCCAAAAAAGTTCCCGTATTACACCTGTTTTTCCTTCTTCTTGTCCCCAGTGCATCCAGTGGCCACTGCCTCCACATCAATGTTGTAATTTCTTCCATTGCTAGAATCACAGTAAGTGTATAGTAGAATACTTGTAAGACCACTCTAGTCCATAGTTCATTCCCCAGTCCTGAAGATTCTGGGATATTGATGTCCCCTCCACCTCTAATTGAGAGGGGGCTTCGATCCCATACAGCTGATGGATGGGACTCTCTTGATAGCAGTTGTAGGCTCTCTTGTTTCCTTGGTATGGTGATTGTCCATCCTCACCTCCTTGTTAGTTGTCTTGGGTGAGTCCAATGAAACTGGAGAGTAGGTGTTGCAACTCTGCTGAGACTCTGGCCCCAGCTGGCACATGGACAACTCAAAGACTCTGGTCTCTTGGATGTGCACCTACAAACTCCAGGACCAAGTATAGGTTTAAATAGAAGGGACAGATGAGCAATGTGTAGAGAAGCCAAAACTGAGTCCAACTCTGTCACTCTCAGGAGCACAAACTTCAAAGTAGGGCCCACTGGCAAGGCACCAAACTCCAGAGCTATCTGCCCTGACCATAGTACTGAGTGTTTCCAGAGCCCTCAGGAGCCCCACTATTTGAAGTAATATCCACCTTGGCAGTCTGTAAGACTTTCAATCTTGTGTTTCCTTATTGATATTTTGATTAGCTGTTATATCCATTGTTAAGGGTGCTATCTTAAAGTTTCATACTATTAATGTAGAACCATCATTTTCTCCCTTCAAATCTGTTTATTTGCTTCATATATTTTGGAGCTCTACTGTTAGGTGCATATATATTTATTATATCTTCCTTTTGTGAATTGTCCTCTTTCTCATTATATAATGGCCATCTTTGTCTCACACAACAGTTTTTGACTCAATGTCTGTTTTCTCTCATATTAATATAGTCACCCTAATTCTCTTGCTTACTACTTGCATGGTATATTTTTTCCCATCCTTTCTTCCTCAACCTACTTGTATCTTTGAATTTAAGGTGATTCTCTTAAAGACAGCATATAGTTTGGTCATGCTTTTTAAAAAATCTATTTTGCCGATATGGGCCTTTTCTCTGGAGAGTATAATCCATTTAACATCACCACTGATAATGCATGACTTTCTTCTGATATTTTGCTGATTAGGCTTTGTAAAGCTTATAACATTTTTGTGCCTTACTTCCATTAATGTCTACTTTTATATTTATTTGATTTTTTGTGTTCTACCATATTGAGTGCCTTTTTATTTCTCTCTGGATTTATTTTTCATCTATTTTCCTTGTGGTTACCATAGGGTTAAAATTTAATATCCTAAATGTTTGGTTTGATACCAATTTAACTTCAATAGCTTGCATATATAATTTTCCTGTACCCCTCTGCTCTGGCCCGCACCAGTTTTTGGTACTTATTATCACTTATATTTTTATATATTGTTTAGTCAAAAACCTAGATTTATCATTTCTTTTTATGCATTTGCATTTTAGGACTTGTAGGAAGTAAGAAGTGGAGTTGCATAGCAAAGAATACACTACAATAATACTGGCATTTATAATTAACCACATGGTTACCTTTACCACAGGTCTTTATTTCTTTATGCTACATTAAACGACTGTCTATTGTCCTTTCCATTTGGTCTGAAGAACTCCCTTTAGCATTTCTTGTAGGGCAAGTCTAGGTTTGATGACCTCTCTCAGCTTTTGTTTGTCTGAAAGAATGTCTTAAAGAAAATCTCGCTGGATATAAAATTCTCAGTGGCAGTTTTTTTCTTTAAGCCTTTTAAGTATTTCCACCCCCTGCCTTCTTGCCTCCGTGGTTTCTGATGAGAAATCAGAATTCAATATAACTGGAACTCCCTTGCATGTAACACATTGCTTTTCTCTTGCAGCTGTCAGAACGTTCTCCTTGTCCTTTGCATTCTATAGCATGATCGATAAATGACAGGGTGTATTTTTCTTCATGTTTTTCCTGTTTGGTGTTCTCTTGGATTCTTGGATGTGCATATTCACATCTTTTGCTAAGTTTGGGAAGTTCTCTATCATTATTTCTTTGACTATTTCCTCTACCCCTTTTTCTTTTAGCTCTCCTTTTGGGATTCCCATAATACGTATCATGATACACTTGATGGTGTCTCAGAGGTATCTTAGACTGTATTTGCTTTTTTTTCCTTTTTTTTTTTTTTTTTTTTACCGGGAGGTCCCGGGGATCGAAATCCCCATATGGGAGACGGATGCCTAACCAGTTGAGCTACATCCA
This sequence comes from Tolypeutes matacus, assembly GCA_026826555.1. Lineage (NCBI taxonomy): Eukaryota > Metazoa > Chordata > Mammalia > Cingulata > Chlamyphoridae > Tolypeutes > Tolypeutes matacus. Next base: position 301,547 of record JAKSZT010054325.1, on the reverse strand, counting down.
ACCCTATATTTGCTTTTAATAATTCTTTTTTATTTCTGCTTTTCAAACTGACCCATTTCAGGTATCTTGTCTTTGAGTTCACTGATTCTTATAATTAATTTTTTTTTTATTTTTAAAGAAACTTTAGATTACAAAAATGTTACATAAAAACTGATTCTTTGTTCTGCCAGCTACAGTATGCTCTTGATACCCTCCTAGGCATTTTTCCTTTCATTTATTGTGGGCTTCAACTCCAATAGTTCTGCTTAGTTCCTTTTTAAAAATTTTTATCTCCACTAAGACTCTCATTTGCTCATTCATTCTTTTCCTAATATTCTCTGGATCTTTCTCCGAATCTTCACTTCATGCCCTTGAGCATTTTTAAGATCATTTTAAAAAAGGATTTATTCAGTATGCCTACATTCTTATCTTATTCATTAGTGTTTTCTGTTTGTTTATCTTCAAACAGAAGATAGACCTAGTCCATCATTTCTTTTTTCTTTGTTTCTCTTGTACTCATTTGTTGTACACGCTACAGAATAATACTTTAAATAGTTAACACTGGGATTTATTCCTCAGAGATGTCTGATTTTTATTTTGTAACCAGCTGGTGATAAGACAGAGACTTTCTTGAGCTTCAGCCCTCCTTTCAGGAAGGTCTGTACAAGGCCAATGCGGTGTTCAGGGCTTTCCCTGTCTTTCTTGTCCTGTGTCTTGGTCTGGGCTTTTGCTTGTTACGTGTTTTGGTGTTTCCTTGTTTACAGGAGTTTGGTTATCCCCACTGTTTCCCATGAGCTGACCTCCCTCTCTTGGAGCAAGTTTTGCACCAGACTGTCTACTTCTTGAGTTTCTTACAGTACTTTTATTGTCTTAAGCTGCTTTTGCCTGGAGGGCAAATCCTGGGGGGACAGCCATCCCAGAGAAGAATTTCCCAGCCAACACTTGTCCAGGGACCTATGAAGTGGGCCCATACTGGCTTCAAAGACCCCTGGGAAAGTGATCAGTAAGGAAACCAAGAGCTTCTCCAATGGCTCTCCAAAGCTGAGCTTACCTGGCATGCCCAGCAAATGTGGCCTTCAGTTTACTTTCCCCTGCATCCCTATGTCCCCACCACTGCTTCCCCCGGGGAAGGTTGATACCTTTGTCCAGGCAGGTTGAAACAATGGCTGCCCTTAGAGCCGGCACCCCATTGATCTGAATTTGCCAATCAAAAGCCGTGAGTGATTAATGATTAACCATGCCCATCCCTGTTCTTGGGGAAGGGGATTTATGTGCCTTTCTGCCACCATCAAGCTAACCAGGTGCTGGACCCTGCTGTGGCCTGCTGTGAGAGTCAGGGATGGGCACCTGTAGCCACTGTGTAGAGAAAGCAATTTACTATTCTTTACTGTACTTTATCAATCTCTTCCTTCTGTTCTTCTCTGGATGCTGCACAGTGTTCTTCCGGATTCCACAGTTTCAAAATATTTATTTCAGACATTTACTGCCTGTTTAATAGGTGCTTTGGTGGAATCACTGAGGTCTGGACCTCCTTACTCTGCCATCTTCTATGTTTACCTTTTGATCAACCGCCATATTGTATTCTGTAAGCAGATGCAACATTTTACATCCCCACCAACAGTATATGAAGGTTTTAATTTCTCCACATTCTAGCCTACACCACTTATTCTTCCTTTTTAAAGTTAGACCCATGTGTGAAGAAGTATTGTAATTATATTTTGAATCAGTAGTCCTGTTTTTATCTTGTGATATATCTTCTTTTTGTTTCATTGAATGGTGTTTGTATTAAATTTTTTCTAGCCTCATTGTATGAATTGGTGGATGTTTCTATTTCTATCTTTTTGGATGATTCTGTTAAACATTGTGATCATTTGTTCTTGAAGGATGAATAGATTTTACCAGTAAAACCATTTGGGCCTATTGATTCAGAACTCTTTCCTGTTTGCTTGTTCTGTCTGTTTTTGTATTCTTTTTTCATTGGATAAATTTGACTTTTAGTTTATCTAGTTCTTTATTTTGAATTGTACTTACCATGAATATTTTACATATTTTTCAACTTTTAAAACTTATTGGCATGAAGTAGCTTATATTGCTTTTCTTATTTTTATTGGAATAGCTTCTGTATCTGTGTAATGTTTGCAACTTTATTCCTAGTCTTTGTATTTGAATAATAGTGTTTTTTTGTCAATATTACCAAAATATTCTATTCTATTATATGAACCTTTAACAAAAAGGGCATCCTTTTTATATTGTATCTTCTTGCATTTTATTAATTCTACTATACTCTTGTTCTTTACTTGTTACTTCATTGCTTTGTTTTTTTCAAATGCCAGCAGTGACCACAGCACTTAATTAGCAAAAAAATTCATGGAAAACTATCAGCTTCATTCAGGAATGTGTTTAGACTGGATAAGAAAAATCTGAGTAAATTGTCTTGTAACATGTCAATGGAGAAATGTTCTTTATTATGAATCAAAGTGCACTTGTTAAAAGAGAAGATATTAGTTCTGAGAGGGGGGAAAATGAAGCATATGTCTATCATGGGGGCATTTTAAGGACATTGGATTTGTCCTGCATGACATTATAATGACTGTATAGGGTATTATACATTTTGTCATAACCTATAAAATTGTGTGGGGCAGAGTGTAAAGTATAATGTAAATTATAGTCCATGGTTAGTAGCAATGCTTCAATGCATGTTCATCAGTTGTAAAGTAGAAAAGTGGGAATTTATGGGAGGGGTAGTTGGGGGGTACTGGGTGGGGCATATGGGAATCCCCTATATTTTTTATGTAACATTTATGTAATCTAAGGCTTCTTTTAAAATAAAAAAAAAAAGAATTTTAAAAGAGCAAGAAAAGAAAAAAAAAAAAGATTTTACAGGGGAGTGGATGTAGCTCAAGTGGTTGAGCACCTGATTCCCATTTACGAGGTTCTGGATTCAATCCCCGGTACTTCCTACAAACAAACAAATGAAAAAACCAACTTGGGGGAGCCGGTGTAATTCAGTGGTTGAGTGCCAGCTCCCCACATATGAAGTCCCAAGTTCCATCACCAACCCTGGTACCTGAAAAAGAAAGAAAGAAAGAATGAATGATAAAAGAGAGAGAGATTCTACAATTAGAAAGAAGTCTGAATGGTCTAAGTGTCAGGTATATTTTTCTGCAAGACAGACCAAAATAAAACTCTGTGGTTTGCTGCAAGAGCAATTTTATTATGCCCAAGGATTTGGATGTTTGGCTCTCTCATGCAAGTGTGGTCATGTTCGATGTTGACTGGGTGTTAGCTGGTATCCCACACGAATCTGGGACTTTCCTGGAATGGAATGTAACTTGGCTAGAGTGCCCCAGTTTTCTTCCACGTGACCTCCCACTCTGTAGTATGCCAGGAGGTTTCATATGAGGTCTTAGGTTTCCAAATGAGTCAAGAGAGAAAGCCTGAGTGTGTACACACTTATTAAGACTCTGCTTGTGTCATGTTTGCTTCATCCTGGCCAAAACAAATCAAAGATCAATACATATTCAAGAGTTGGAAAAGAAGCCACCTGTTGTGAGGAACCATGATGTCACATTGCAATGCACCCTAGGAAGGGAAGAAATTATTGGCAGTTTTGCAATCTACCAGATACTGGAATCAAGGCAAATAAGATGTGAGAAATTGGAGATGAGGAATAGAGAAAATGACTTAGACTTGTATTGATCAAAAGAGAAGACATATGACCCCAAAATGTACAAAAAATACAGTAATTTGCATGTTGATTGGGGAAATATTGTTAATGTGTTTAAGAGAGAATAATAACAGAAGACATGGTATTGAGCAGAAATGAGAGTCTAGATTTTTTGCAAAAATGGATATATTGGCTACAAAAAGGAACATGGATAATTCATCCAATTTGACAGTAAAGAAAGAAGATGCTCTAAGAAAGGATACAGAAAGAGGAATAGATATAGTGGTGGGAGTTTTAGGATATAATCTTTTGATTGCTTTTTCCTTCTCGCTGAATTATTAAGTATTCTGTCCATCAAATGTGAGATTGGAAGAGGATATGTTGGTGGTTTGAGAATACAGTAGAAATAGTCATCAAGGGAAGGAAGTGAGTAAAAAGACCAGGGAAATTTAGTATAATTACTGGCCAGAAGTAAAAGCTCACTGGAGCTTAGTGGTGAGAAATTTGGTATAAGTGCATTTAACATGGATTTAAGCTTTTCTCCAGCCTTCTTTATCTGAGCAGGATGGCATGAACGAGGTGGAATATTAGACTTAATTGTGATTGAATTTTGTTGTTCATGGTGAGCATTAGGAAGTATGAAAAAGAGCAATTGAATGCGATGTTTTTTTGGCAAGGAATAAGTATAATGTTAGATTGTGGTGGTTTGAGGAAGGAGAGAGAGATGCTATGAGGTAGGGAATATGGAAGGTAAAGAGATCAATGTTTTACAGATCTTGGTGGTGTCACAAGTAATTTTGCATTCAGGGACATAAATAGACTATATATTAGTGGTAATCGGAGATGGGGTGTTTGTAATGAAATATGATGAGATTATAATTATTGGTATTGAAAATCTCTTGTTTGTAACTAAGAGAAAGAATGGAAGAGGTGGGAGGGTGAACAAGTGTTGGAAGAGAGATGGCAGTAATGAAAGGCTGAGAGTACTGAGCAGATCTCCTACATGGATACTGTGAATGAAATTGAATTGAGGAGCAGTAAGTCAGGAGCTAAGGAGAGTAGTGCCATGAGGTAACCAGATGATATCCACAAAAACAGTGATGAATGCTTTAGGCCTATGGGTTCAAGTTTCAAAGACAGACAATTATCTGGAAGTTCCTTTGGAGATCAAAGAATTTTTTCACCCTTCCAAGCCTGGTAGTACAAGGGACACTGAAGAGAATGCATGCATCATTTGAGAGTTGCAAAGGAAGTGGTGATTACAGGATAAAGAGATGGAGTGATTTGCAGAACAGAGATGGGAATACAGTGGATTGACATATAAACTCCTCTCGTATCCATCATATGCGTTGAGAGGGTCAGGATATGGGAAAGAGTGAAAGAAAGTGTCAGAAAAGGGAATTTACAGGTCCAGACAATTCTTTTGCAGTTTGGGAATAGCATCTTCTTTTCTGGTGAATGATATTGAGAATAACATTTTTCACAATAGTAAAAACATAATAATATGTTTTAAAATATCGTAGTAATTTTCTGTTGGTCAAGACAGAAGTTTGATATGCATTCCAATTTTTGCATGAAGTTTAGAATATGTCCTTAGAATTGAAAAAGAATTTCTGTTCACTCTGAAATATTGTTTTTAACTAATAAAAATTTTCCTTCGGAATACTCAAATTATTTCCCAGAAAACAGATTACAGTAATGGTTTCATAAGTAAAGGCATTTTTCTTAACCTTAATATTCTTCAATAATCTTTCATATCTGACTCTAGAAGGAGTAGTAAATTTCTTGAATATTATTACAGAGAATTTGCATATCTAACTGAATAGACTTGTTTTACTTAATGTACTGTTCATAGAGACCAATTATTTCTGTCAAATTTTCAAATGACTTGTGTACATTTTTAGGCTGTGCAAGAATCTATCCAAAGTATAAGAAGCCAATGAAACTAATAATTTCAAATGATACTATTTTGGGAATATTCTTTCTTGCTCAGAGTGGAACTGGTTTTATGGGGAACGCATTACTATTCATGGTACATGCCTACTCCTTCTTATTTCAGCCCCATCAAATGAAGCCTCTAGATTTGATATTCACCCATTTAACTTTTGCTAATGCCATCACAGTGATCATCCCTGGGATTCCAGAAATAATGTTGTCTTTTGGAATGAGACATTTTATGGATGACATTGGTTGTAAGGCAGTTTTATACACACACAGAGTTAGCCGGGGTCTTTCTCTGTGTACAACATCTTTTCTGAGTGTGTTTCAGGCCATTATTATCATTCCCAACAATTCTAGATGGTCATGGCTCAAACCCAAAATCTCCACATACATTTTGCATGCCTTTGTTTTTTTCTGGATCATCAACATGCTGATCTACATCCGGGTTATTATAAGCACTGTGGCTCCCTATAACACCACTGAAATTGGACCTATTTATTCTCTGACGTACTGTACTGTAGTGATGATATTGCGAGATTTCTTGTGTGTGCTCCTCATGATCTCGGCCAGTGTCTACATGGTGATGCTCCTTGTCAGACATCACAAGTCAGTCCAGTATGTGCACAGGGCCAGTCTCTGTCCACGAGCTTCTCCTGAAATCACGGCCATTCATAACATCCTGACACTGGTAAGCTGCTTTGTTTTCTTTTACTGGACCAACTGCTGCCTTACCATTTATGTATCTTATAGACATAATATACAGGGTATAGAGAATGTCACTAAATTTATCTCCTCTTGTTACCCACTGATGTGTCCTTTCCTGCTGATCAAAAATAATAGCAGATTATCCTGTCTGAACTGTGCCTTTGTGAAGAAGAGAAAGTCCTCTCCGCAATCTATTTCTCTAAAAGGCCTGAAATAGTTCATATATTTCTCTGGCACAAAGGACATGCAATTTGAATTTCTTATCCCAAAATATTAGTAAGATAAAAGTTTGAGAAAGCGTTAATAATTTTTATTTTGGACATTCCTTCCGAGCATCAGGCTTGTGGAATAAAACACGTAGAGGACAGTTTTACCTGAACGGGACACTCTGTTACTATCTGCCCATCATTTCTAAAAAGTCATATTGACATTCGTTTAAATGCTACTGTTTAAGAGTATTCTTTAATGTGTATAGCCATCAGTTCAATCACAGTAACTACACTGACTGGATTATGCTACACAGATCTTTCATTAGACCAAAAGATTTATATATTCTCTTTTGTATATTTTTGACCTGGAAGTCAATGCTTAAGGTTACTATATGTTGTTATTTGTATCTTGTTTAATCATAAAGAGTGATATGATATATGACTATAACCATGCTCCTCCATACACAAATTATCTGGGGTTCCATAATCATGGATGTATTACTAATTCTCTTATACTTTATAAAACCCTCACTTTTTTCCTTTTTTTTTTTTTTTTTTTGAGGTACTAGGGCACTGGGATTGAGCCCAGGACCTCATATGTGGGAAGACAGTGCTCAACCACAGAGCTACACCTACTCCCCTTATAGAAATCTTTTTTGTTTTTTAGGAGGTACTGAGGATTGAACCTGGGACCTTGTACATGTGAAGCACACACTCAACCACTGAGCTACCCTTGCTTCTCTCATTTTATTTTCTATATGTACAGCATTGTATCTATTTTAATAATTGGAAACTTTTTGAACTTCCATTCTGTTTTGTTTAAGGTATATGTATATTTTTTGTCAATGTATATTTTTCATGTTTGTAGATTTGTCCTACCATAAACAAATATTTTTTAATTCCCATGTCACAATATGATAGATTAGAAATCTAGAAATATCTTCTACAAAACCACTGAAATTCTAAATAAAATATTTTAAATACTTTTTCATTAAGATCTAGGCTCAGTCAAGTGTAAGGTGAATGATAGATGGGCCAAAAATAAATGGTATAAGCTGATTCTGAAAATGCAACTGCCCTCTATACATTTGCAAATCTTATCACACAGACTTTGTTTTTACTCGCTCCTTGGGAAAGAAAACACTAGGATTTGGAATCAGAAAACAGATGTTGGTAGATGGGATAAAAAATCCATATGCATACTTTTTACAATAGAAACAACTAATATGTGATGGAACTCAAAATTTAAACTAAAAAAGAAAAATTTACAACAGGCAAATGTTAATTTAAAAAGCTGGATTATTATAAAAAATTATTCAATATACTTCTTAAGGCAAAAACTTTTCATCATGATGGAAAGGATACTGAAATAATGATAAAGGTTTAAGTTAGTGCTTGCTTCAGCAGCACATACACTAAAATAGGAACAATAGAGAGAAGATTAGCATAGTATAAAGATGACATGCAAATTCATGCAGCATTCCATATTTTAAAGAATAGATGGAACATAAGGCATTTTGGGGACATTGGAATTGTCCTGCGTGATATTGCAATGATGAATATAGGTCATCATACATTTTGTCAAAACCTATAAAATTGTGTGGTGCAATGTGTAAACCATAATGTAAACTATAGACCTTGGCTAGTAGCAATGCTTCAATATTTTGTTCATCAGTTGTACAAATGTATCACACTAATGTAAGATGTTATTAATGGGGAAAATATGAGAGGGGGTGGGAGTGGGGTGTATAGGAATCCCCTATGTTTTTTATGTAACTCTTCTGTAATCTAAAATTTCTTTAAAAATAAAACAAAATAAAAAGAATTAGGAAAGTTTAAGTTAACTGAGAATATATATAAGCCCTAAACTCTTTTTTTTTTTTTTTTTTTTTGCCGTTCTGGGGCTGAGGACTGAACCCAGGACCTAGTATGTGGAAAGATGACTCTCAACCACTAACCTCATTGGCTTGTCTGAGTTGGTTTTCTCATCTGTTTGCTTGTTTGTTTTTGTGTTTTTAGTAGGCACCAGGAACTGAACTCGACCTCCTATGTGGGATGCAGGTGTTCAACTGCTTGAGCGACATCCGCTCCCCCCTTAACTTTTTTAATTAACATAATTACCTCAAATTATAAAGGGATGAATTACAAACAAAAACAAGCATATCCGCGATTTATGGGAATTTAAACATGTTTCATTCAATAATTGATACATCTATCAGATACAAGTTTAAGAATACATACCATTCAACAATATAATTTAAAAATTTGAACTAAGAAATATATTAAACTATATTTCAGCTAAAATTCGATATTGTACATCTGTTCATACACACTTGGAACATTTTGAAAAATTGATCCTGGGTGAGGAAGGGCATAAAAATTTCTCAAGAGTATAAATAACATTCCTGATTCATAAATGAGATTGTGGCTGAAAGGGATAGCCTGTGGACATAAATATCAGTTGAAAGGTTTTAATACGGGGTAAGGAAAGGGGGAGAAGTTTGGGTATATGAGAGTCTCTAGTATTCTGTGTGTGACTTTTCTGTGACCTAAAAACTTTTTTGAAAATTAAATGAAAATTTGGGAGACATTGGGGAGTGAGAGGGGACAGGTGTCACAGTACAGACTGGACACCTGATATTGCAGTGATAAAAGGAAAAATGTTAAAAAATTAAAAAAAATTTTTTTCCCATTTTTTGAATATCCCAATCTTTTAATTTAATTTTATTTATAGTGTTTTTTTTTAAGTTTCCATGTATTTTATCTCTATATTTAAACTTATCATTATTATTTCATTTTCCTATGAATTCTATTTGGCTATTATATGGGCTTCATTTTCAAGGAAAGTTTGGATCACAGAAGGGATCAGCAGGGGCAGGAGAGGATCACTGGTAGGTGGTGTATTGGGTCTGGGTTTCATGGGAGGAAGTTCACCTGAATATACATGAAAGATATATAGAATTGTTCAAAAGATCAAGGGATGGGGCATGGTCACAGTGGGTGGAGAATCACCCAGTAAATGAGAGAATACTGAATTCCCAGCCTGGAGAGCTCTGCCACATTCTCCAAGGGAGCAGCAACAGTCCCCCAAGTGCAGGGGCAGTGTCTGACAAAGGAGGATGATCCACTAATGGGTTCTTGTTATTGATGACTAGCCTTAGCAGTCTTTGCTCTAGAAATTGAAACTTAGCCTACTGTTATGGGGTGCCTAAGGGTTGCTACCCAAGAGTCTCCTTGTTGCTCAAATGTGGCCTCTCTCTAAGCCAAACTCAATATATGAATGCATTACCTTCCCACCAGCATGGGGTATGACTCCTGGGGATGAGCCTCCCTGGCAACGAGGGATTATTACCAAGTGCCAGCTGGCAATACAACTGGAAAAAGACCTTGAATAAAAGGGGGAAAGGGTAAAGACAAAGGAGTTCAAATGGCTAAGAGACCTCAAAGAGAGTTGGGAGGTCATCCCAAAGTTAATGCTTACGCACACCTCAGTAGGATCTCATAGAACACCAAAGTGGATATCACTCCACACAGAGAGCTCTGGAGACACCCAGGTCCTATGTAAGGGGGGATAGCTCCAGAGATTGATGCCTTATCAGTGGGCTCTACTTTGGAATCTGTGCTCCTGAGAGTGACAGAGTTGGACATAAGTCCTTCCTGCACATGGTCCATCAGTCCCTTCTATTCAAACCTATATGTGATGCTGCAGTTTGTAGGTGTACTTCCAGAGACTGGAGCCCTTTGCCTGCCCATGTGCCAGCTATGCCCGGAATCTTGGTGGAGCTGCAACTCCCACTCTACAGCTCAATGGACTCACCCAAGTCACCTAGCGAGGGGATGATGATGGACAACGGCCATCTCAGGGAATGGAGAGAGTCTGCAGCTACAGGCGGGATAATTCCATCCATCTTATCCAGTGGATCTAAGCCCCATCTCACTTGGAGGTTGAGTGGACATCACCATCCCAGACTACTCAGGACTGGGGGAAGAGCTATGGACTAGAGTGGACTTACTGGTATTCTGTTGTAGACATATTGTGATTCAAACAATGGAAGAAATTACAACATTGAGGTGGAGCTAGTGGCCACTGGATGCTTTGGGGGCAGGGAGAGGGAAAAGCAATTGTAATAGAGGGGCTTTTTTGGGACTTGGAAATTATCCTGAGTGACATTACAAGACAGATAAAGGCCATTTTACATCATCATATAACATGCAGAACTGTGTGGGAGGGAGTATGTTCTACAGTGTGAACTATGGTCCATGCTTAGTGGCAAAACCCCAGGATGTGTATATCCATTGCAGGTGATATGCCACACTAATGGAAGATGTTTATGTTGGAGGTTATGGGAGGTTTGGGAGGTGGGGAACATGGAAATCCCTGTAATTTTTGTGTAAAATTTATGTAATCTAGGCATCTTTTAAAATATATATTTAAAAAAATCTACCATCAAAAAAAAAAAAAAAAAGAAAGGTAACTAGGGAATAATCTAGGGTGTGTATAACATAGTGATTTTGGTGGTGGGTGTGGATTGTGGTTAATAGTATAAATATAAGAATTTTCTTTTACAAAGTATTAAGAATATGGTGATCTATGGGAAAATTACAACTAATGTAACTTATTGATGATAGTTAACAGTAATTTTGTAATATTTTTGCTGCAAAGGCAAAAAAGATATATCTATTCAAAGAAAACTATAGGGCATTATCAGAGGTTATGGGAATTTTCCTTTTGGAGTAATGAAAACATTCTAAAATGGGCTGAGGTGATGATAGCAAAACTCTGTGATGAAAATGAGAGCCAGAGTGTAAACTTTGAATGGATTATACAAAACATGGGGCTGTATAACACAGGGAATCTAGAGGTGGAAGATGGACTGTGGTTAACAGAACAAATACTAGAACGTTCTCTCATGGACTATAACAAATATGTAATACAAATACAGGGTATTAATAATTGAGTAGATTGAGGGACAATACTTCAAATGTAAGTTATGGGCTATAGTTAATAGTATTATTTTGACGATGCTCTTTCATAGTTTGTCACAAATGTTTCACAACAATGCAAGGTGTTGATGGTAGGGTGATGTATGGAGCCCTCTATGATGATATGCATGTTTGTTTTGTAAGCTCACAACTTTTAAAATTTACTTATTGTTGTTTGCTCATGTATGAATGACATACTACAATAAAATTTTATTAAAAAATTTCTGGGGAGCAGATGTGGCTCAAGTGATTGAGCACCTGCTTCTCTTGTACGAGGCCCCAGGTTCATTCCCCGGTACCTCCTCAAAACAAAAAATAACTTCTCAGTAACTTATTGGACAAAAAAAATATAATAAAAATGGTAAATTATATATTCTTAAGTAACAATGAAAGACTACATAACAAAATTGAGAAATTCAGCTCAAGGGATATTTTTTGAATTGTGATCCCCTTCAAAGGCACATTAAGGGCCTCTGAATGCAAACTTATTTGTAAATTGGGTCTTTGAAGATGTTATGATGAAGCTAATCTGGATTAAAAGCCCTGATCAAATAGGGTTATTGTATTTATATGGAGACGTAATTTGAAAATACAGATGACTGATGCAGAGACAGCGAGAGAGATGACCATGTTACGGAAGCAGTGATTGAATTATGGATTGCTAACCACTGCCAGAATCCCTACAGGTTTCAGAGTAAGCTCGGCCCTGTATAACCTTAATTTGGTTTCACAACCTCTAGAAATGTGAGATAATATATTCCTGTTTTTAAGTAAACTGGTCTGTGGTACTTGTTACATTGTCACTGGCAAACCAAGACAAGAGGTACACATAGGACAATTTATTATCTTAAAAAGTTGTATGATACAATTGAAGAAGGCTGAAATGTTAATCAAATGGCATTTAAATTAAAGAGATATGAGAAAGAAAATACTAAAAGAGAAAACATAAGTGAGCAAATACATAATGTGAAATGAAAAATAAATGACACAAAAAATTTAGGAAAATAAAAGTAAGTCTAAAGGTCTCACTGTGACTAACACTGTTGAATAAGTAATATCCAAGATTAAGCAAATAAAAATAGACATAATTATATAAAACTAAGGAAAACAATTCCAGAGTCATTCACTAAAATAATCCTGTCAGTAGCCAAAGCTCTATAGACAGGATATCTCTGCTTTGGGTGATATTGGAAAAAATAATCTATACAAGACCTATCACTAAAACCAAATTAGAAAAACTGGATAAATATTAAACAGCTTGGTTGAAAGAAGGGAAGAATTAAGGGGCCAACACTTAGTAGAACTAAATCATGAGGAACATGCCCCACATAAGGCACCATGTTTCTCCTAATTATGTTTTCCAGTCACTGCAGAGATGTTGGAGAGGCTGAGAAGCTTTGCAGAGCTTTTAACAGTCCCACAAAACCAAGAAACCAAAGCAGAGTTCAGGGCTTGTGCAGACTGTGTGGACCCTTGTGATCTACACATGCGGGTTGTTAACTAGCCCTCCCAAGGACTGAAGGCAAGGTTTCACTCATAAGTCTCCTAAACAGGATTAAGTAGAGGCAAGATCACTAACACCCCTCATCAGATGCTAAAAGTAAAGTTAATGCCTCTATAAACAAATATAACATCATTCTAGGACTCTGATGAATGCCACAGCATTTTATATACCATATTCACGCAAAATAAAACATAACCACAAAGGCAAGGTAAGGTCACCAATGATGCAAAGAAATAAACAGAGGTAGGGATTCAGCTAATGCACATATCTTTTATAGATATCAAAATAACTACATTAAAAATGTGGGAGAGAAGAAAAAGTACATAGAATGAACTTTGTCAGAATATTGGAAATAAAACAAACTCATATTAAAAATCTATTACCGAAAAATATATCAAACAAATTTTAAAATTCAATGAACAAAAATAACTGATTAAAAAATAAGTGAATGCATTGATTGGTCAGACAATATAGCCAAAGTGAATCAAAGGGAGAAATAAAGATGTAAAAGACAGGAAAGAATGTAAGTGGGAGAAAGTTATCATGAGGGTTTCCAACATATTGTAAGTGTAATCCCAGAAGGAGAGCAGAGAAATAATGTGGAATACGTTTTATGTGAAGGGACAAGAAATAATTTGAATTTATGAGAGCATTCAGCAACAGATTCCAATGTATTCCAAGTAGGATAAATTTTAAAAGCCTTACACCAGGATATATAATAATATAATGAAACCTGAAACAATAAAAAATACCTGAAAAGCTGCCAGAAAAATGTTCAAATTACTTCAAAAGATCAACAATTAGATTAAGAAACAACTCCTCAGAAGAAACTAGAGTAGGAATGAGGTCCTCAAAGTACTAAATAAGAACCTACTCCTCCTGACAATAGATAAGAATCAGAGGTAAAGACATATTCAGACTGAAAACAAAAAACTGAGACAAATTGTCAGCAGCAGATGTACATGAAGGATGATTCCATGCAAAAGGAAAATGATCTCAGCAGTCTGGATAGAAATGAAAAGCACTGAAAAAAAATATGGACAAATCTAAAAAAATAGATTTGCTTGAAACAATAATAATTCTTGAAGTGTTTGAAATATTTATGAAAATAAAATACATAGTAAGAATAGCATATAATTGGTATGGGATAACACAATATCAACTAAAGATTTCTAAAGACTTTAAATATTTGAGAAAGAAAAAAAAATCATTTTTTAGCTTTTACAGGCCAAAGATATAGTTTATAATCTCTAAGATAAGGACTAAATGAATAGTAAAACATTATTTTAAAAAACAGGCTAATAAAGGAGAAAATACAATTTAAAAAGAATCCAGACTGACATCATCAATGTAGGCCATTTTAAATCAGCACACACCACTCAGAACTGAGTGGGAGAGAGTGTGGTCTACGGTGTGAACTGTGGTCTATCGTTGGTGGCAAGGCTCCAGGATGTGTAAGTTCATTGAGGGTGGTGGGCCACACTGTGGGAGATGTTTGTGTGGGATGTGGTGGGAGGTGTGGGAGATGGGCAACATGGGAATCCCAGTGGGTTCCGTGTAATATTTTGGGTAATCTAAGCACCTCTTAAAATATATGTATATATATATATAAATGGCATTTTTGTAGGCAAATACACATATATGCATATATATTTATGTATCATTTTGCAAATGTTTGTATGTATTGTGAGAATTTTGATTTTTACCCATAATAAAAAAAAATAAATTAAAAAAACAAAAACAAAAACATGGCAATGTAAAACATCCCCTGGAAAATACTTCCCACAGAATCAAGTAATAAGGGGCAAATCCCACTTGCTTGGAACTCTGAAAGACAAGAGAGACTACAGAAGGACTCCACAACTGCTGAATTGAAGAAAAAGAAAAATAATCTCCACAATCAGGATATTTACATCCTTAATTGACCAGTTTGGTCTACCCTCCCCACACACTTGGACCCACATAACTTGGGAGTTGCACAGATGCTGCATGGCCTGGGTCCCTCCGGCTGCAGATGCAGACTATAGAGCCACCCACAGCAGCAAGACTGAATTCCACTCATATCCAGGCACAACAACGCAAGTCTTTACAAACTCAAGGTGAAACAAAAACAGCTAAGGAGTGCTGCATACAAAAAGGCCTCCAGGGGAAAGAAAAAGAGAGAAACCACAGTGGAACTGTTGGCAAAGGGTGATACACTCAATCCAGTATCTGTTTGCTGGATCTCCTAAATGCAAAACATACCTTTCTGGATTCATTCCATTTCTGGATTGACCCCAGCTGTTTCCCAGAGACAGGATACCCTAACAAGGAAGAAACGAGAGGCAGAAAATCTTAAAAAAAAATGGGAGAGGAGAAAGCTGAACTGCAGCAAGACAGGACAGGTCCCAGACCTGATAAATATAAGGAAAATGGGGCACTGACTGGGGAGAGAATTTAAAGAAATCATAGGAGCTGGGGAGAATATTCTGCACAAAATAAACAAAATAGATCAAGATTGCTGGAAAAGGAACAGAGAAAAGGAAGCTTCCTCTGAGAGGTGAAACAGTTGCACAAAAAGAAGGAATCTTAAAAATTGTATTGCATTTCCAGCTCAAGAATCAGATGAAGAGGACCTGAGAAAAACTAAATAGTTAGGGGTTACTCTAAAGATCCAGAATTTGGACCAAATGACAATGAGGAGCCTTAACACAAAACCAAAAAACAATAAACCCCAAGGCAAAAGGGATAAACTGACTTTCAGAGATAAACACATCAAAAATCGGATATCCAGACATAAGCCAAAATTTACACCCATACTAAAAAAGTGGATGATATTGCTCAGTCAAGGGAACAAATTAAAACTTTAGAGAAAACAGAGAACTTGGAAGAAGTAATCAAAGAATTTCAAACAAGTCTCTAAATCAATTCAAGGAGATGAAGGAAAATATGCATAAACAGATAAAGACTTTATAAAGACAAGGTGGGACCATAAAGAAGTATTTGAAAGTATAAAAAGAAACATTGAAATTATGTGGATGAAAGGCACAGTGGTAGAGATAAAAAATATGCTAGAATCATCCTTGGTTATGCCAGGAATCTTCTCTAAAGCAACAGTACTTTTCTCCTATGCCATTCTGGGCTCTGCCTGTCCTAGGCCTTGAGGCTCCTGGGCCTGATGGAGGCCTTTCTCAACCTCTTTGCCATGTGAAGGAGCCATCTCCACCTCCCATAGTTCCTTTTCCCATGTCTTGTCTGCCTTGTATGTTCCTTTCCCTGTACCTTCCCTGGCAGCCTTGGGAATGTCATTGGCCCAGGGTTTAACAGAGGAAAAACAAATAAATACTGTATTAATAATATGTAAACAAACAAACAAACAAACAAACAAAAAACACTAGAGGTACACAACAGCATATTTGAATAGGCAGAAGAAAGAATCAGCAAAATAGATGACAGGACAATAGAAATCATACAGTCAGAAAAACAGAGAAAAGAATAGAAAAAATTAAGCAGTGTCTCAGATATTTGAGCAACAGCACAAAGCTCACAATCATACATACCATGGGTGTCCCAGAAGGAGAAGACAAAGGAACAGTGAAAAAAGTATATTTGAGGAAATAATGGCTGAAATTGCCCAACTTTATGAAAGACAAATGTGCATGTCCAAGAAGCACAACATACTCCAAACAGAATAAATTATAATACACATACTCTGTGAAACAAATAACCAGAATATCAAATGCCAAAGATAAACAGAGAATTCTGAAATCAGCAAGAGAAAAGCAATTCATTACATACAAGGGATCCTCAATAACACCAAATGCCAATTTCTCATCAGAAATCATGGAGATGAGAAGGCAGTGGTGTGATATATTTAAGATACCAAAAGAGAAAAAATGCCAGCCCAAAGTTCTTTATCCAGCAAAACTGTCATTCAAAAATAAGGGTATGTTTTAAATAGGCTAGAAAAAAACAATCTGAGAGAGTTTGTCAACAAAAACATGCCTTACAAGACTTATTAAAGGGAATTCTGCAGGTTGAAAGGAAAAGATTCTAGATAGTGTATTGGAGTAGTGTGAAGAAATGAAGATTATCAGTAAAGGTGACTCAGAGGGTAAATGCAAAACCCAATAGTGCTGTATCCTCAATATACAACTCTATCCTTTAATTTAATTCTTATATAAGAGTCAGAATACAATTGAACAAGAAAAAGGCATATTACCTGAAAATGAACATCCAAAATATAAACTGATAAAGAAGGACAAAAACAACATAAAGAGGGGAAATGTAGGGATATGGGAGCAGAGAATAAAAAGGCTATTGAAGCTAAATGGGTATCTTTTCAAATCAGTAGGTTATAATTGAAGATTGTGTAAAAACAACAACAAAAAGAAAACCCAGGGTAACCACAAAGAAATGATTTAAAAAATACACAGAAATTGAGGGAAGATGGCATCAGACTAACAGGTAGAACTCAATGCTCTCACAAAAACAATGGAGAAAAAGCCAAAAGCTGTCCAAGGGACCTGCTTTGGGGGTCAGCAGACCAGGACAGTGCTACACAACTTCCAGCGGGGTGAGGGACAGAGAAACAAGCCAAAACAACAAATGTGAATCAACAAGCCCTCTGGGAAGGTATCCTCTCCCACACCCCAAGATATTAAGCTGGGGTAAAATCCCTGGCTCACTGCAGCTAACTGAGAGGGGAAAAGACGTTTTCCTCTCTGCCAGCTATTTCAATGGAAAAGGGAGGGGAGTCAGGGTGATTTTCTTCAATGAACTCAGCCTGCAGAGCCTGTTTTGGGTCTCTGCTCTGGAGATTCCACATCGGAATACAGGAAAGCCCAGGCTGAAACACCTCTGGGGAAAGGTGTGCTGAGAAGTGCCATCTGCTGGCCAGTCTGAAAATTGCATGGAACAAAACTGTTCTCAGTTCTGTCTATATCCTAACCTTGGGTGAAAATCTGTGCCCCTCAATAAGTCCCTGGCCTGATTTTTTAAAAAAGATACTTAGATTTTAAAAATATCATAAAAAATATTGGGAATTCCCTTTTGTCCCACTTCCTACATCTCCCACATTTTCCCACATTAACAACATCCCTCATTAATGAGGGATTCATTGCAATTGATGAGCACATTTTGGAGCATTGCCAAGAAGTATGGATTAAAGTTTACATTGTAGTTTATATTCTTTCCCACCCAATTCTGTAGATTGTGGCAAGATTTATAATGGCCTGTATCTGTCACTGCAATATCATTCTGGACAATTCCCAAGTCCCAAAATGCCCCTGTATTACACCTGTTTTTCTCTCTCCCTGCCCTCAGAACCTTCAGTGGCCACTGACTGCACATCAATGAAATAATTTCTTCCATTGCTAGAATTACATTAAGTCTATAGTAGAATACCAGTAAGTCTACTTTAGTCCATAGTTCATTTTCCAATCCTGAGGATTCTGGCATGGCGATGTCCACTCCACCTCTAATTGAGAGGGGGCTGTGATCCCATAGGGCTGATAGATGGGACTCGCTTGCAGTTGTAGACTCTCTTGGTTCCTTGGTATGGTAGTTGTCCATCATCAACTCCATGTTAGTTGTCCTGGGTGAGACCAATGAACTGGAGAGTAGATGTTGCAAATCCATTGAGATTCAGGGCCCAGCTTCTGGCTTGATTTTGATACTTAAGCTGGGCAATTTTAAAGACTAAGAATACATTGAACCAAGTATCAAAGAAAAGCTATGACAAAAAATAAGCAAGAGAGAGAAACTGGCCATCAGGGTAACTTCACCAATATATTCAGATGCCTAGAAATCAGCAAAAAAGTTACAAGCCATACTAGGAAATAGGAATAGGTGGCCCACCCAAAAAGAACTAAACAAATATATTGAAGAGGAACAAGATTTAAGACAATTAATAACTGATAATCACACAACACTCTTAAATCACTTCAAAGAATTGAAAGAAAATATGACTACAGAAATAAAGGACATTACAAAGACACTGAGTGATCATAAAGAACAATTTGAAAGCTTGCAAAGAAAAGTAACAGATCTTATAGGAATGAAAGGCACAATGGATGAGGTAAAGAATTATTAGAGGCACATAAGAGCAGATTTGAATTGCTCAAAGACAGAATTAGTGATTTTGAAGATAAAACATCTGAACTGGAAAAGACAGGAGAACAGAAAGAAAAGAGAATGGAAAAAAACTGGAAGAGAATCTCAGGGAATTGAATGACTATGGGAAACCCACAAACAGTGGTATTATCAGTGTCCCAGAAGGAGAAGAGAATGGAAATGAGCAAAAAGACTTTGAGGAAATAATGACTGAAAACTTTTCAACTCTTATAAGACATAAATGTCTATATCCAAGAAGCACAATGCACCGCAAACAGAATAAATACAAGTAGACTTAACTTGAGACACCGACTATTCAGAATGACAAATATCAGAGATAAAAAGAGGATTCTGAAAGCAGCAAGAGAAAAGCTAAGAATCACATACAAGGGAAACTCGATAAGATTAAGTGCTAACCTCTCATCAGAAACCATGGAAGAGAGAAGAAAGTGGATTGATCTATTTAAGGTACTGAAAGAGTAAAACTGCCAACCAAGAATCTGTATGTGTCAAAATTGACCTTCAAAAATGAGGGTGAGTTCAAAGTCTTTACAGACAAATAAAAACTGATAGAATGTGTTACCAAAAGGCCAGAATTACAGGAGATACTAAAGATAGTGCTGCAGCCTAAAAGAAAAAACCAAGGGCAGAGATTTGGAGAAGAGTGTAGAAATGAAGATTATTAGGAAGGATAAACTATAGGGTAAGAAGACAGACTATATGACATGACAACAGAGAGCCGAAGGACAAAATGGATGAAGTAAGTAAGACTTTTAGAGTAATAACATTGAATGTCAATGGCTGGAATTCCTCAATCAAAAGACATGCACTGATAGAATGGATAAAAAAATATAAGCCATCTATATGTTGTCTACAAAAGACAACATATAGATATAAGAACATAACCAGGTTAAAAGTGAAATGGTGAAAAAAGATATTCCATGTAACCAAAAAAAGCTGGAGTAGCAATACTAATATTGGACAAAATAGATTTTGAAATCAAAACTTATATAAGGGATGAAGAAGGTCATTATATATTAACGAAAGGGACAATTCACCAAGAAGAAATAACTATACTAAATATTTACACACCTAACCTGAGGCCTCAAGATACATGAGGCACACACAGGGAAAACTGAAGGGAGGAATAAACATCTGTATCACAGACACAAAACCTGGTAGACCATGTTACCAAGACCAAAATTTCAAGATACACGAAAGGGATTGCTGAAGCCTGAAGGGAAAAAACAAGGGTGAGAGATTTGGAGAAGAGTGTAGAGATGAAGATTATTAAAGTAAAGGAAAAGAAGATAGACAACAGAATGATACAACAACAGAGAGCCAAAGGACAAAATGGATGAAGAAATGCCTTTACAGTAGTAATATTGAATGTTAAAGGATTCAACTCCCCAGTCAAAAGACATAGACTGGATTAAACAATATGAGACATCTATATATTGCCTACAAGAGACCTACCTCAAACCTAAGGACACAACTGGGTTAAAAGTCAAAGGTTGGAAAAAGGTATTCCATGCAAATAGTAACCAAAAAAGAGCTGAAATAATGATACTAATGTTGGACAAAATATATTTCAAATGTAAAACTATTATAAGGGATGAAAAAAGGTCATTATATATTAATAAAAGGGGCAATTCACCAAGAAGAAATAACTGTACTAAATATTTATGCAACTAACCTAAGTTCCCCAAGATACACAAGGCACACACTGGCAAAACTAAAGGGAGAAACAGATGTCTCTACAATAATAGTTGGAGGCTTGGGGGGCGGATGTGGCTCAAATGGTTGGGCGTCCGTCTGCCATATGGAGGGACCTGGGTTCGATCCCCGGGACCTCCCGGTAAAATAAAAAATATATATATAGAAGGCGCATGGGCTGCCAGGCTCTGTGTGCCGCTGAGCCGTCGGGCCCCAGGACCCATGCAGCAGGATGATGACGTAATATGGGAGAGACAAGACGAGATGCTCCGAAAGCTCCAGAAGCCAGGAGCAGAGGTGGCGCAGGCAGCAGAATACCTCTCTCCTACATTGGAGGTCTCCAGGATCGAATCCTGGTGAAGACTGGAGGAGGAGGATGAGAAGAGATGGCAGGAAACAGACACGGAGAATTGCCCAGCGAATGGACACAAAACAGCAAATGGGGAAGTGGGG
Source organism: Tolypeutes matacus (assembly GCA_026826555.1). NCBI lineage: Eukaryota > Metazoa > Chordata > Mammalia > Cingulata > Chlamyphoridae > Tolypeutes > Tolypeutes matacus. Next base: position 280,297 of record JAKSZT010054325.1, on the reverse strand, counting down.
TTTTAAAATGGATAAAGTAAATAAATAAATCTTAAAAAAAAAAAAATAGTTGGAGGCTTCAGTACACCATTCTCCGTATTGGGTAGACCATATGGACATAGGCTAAAGAAACAGGGAACTTGAATAATACGTTAAATGAACTAGACCTAACAGATATCTACAGAGCATTGCACTCCAAAATAGGATATTCTTTCTTTTCAAGTGTTAATGTTTCCTTCTCCAAGATAGACCACATGATAGGTCACAAGATAAGTCTTAATAAATTTAAAAAGATTGAAATTGTACAAAACAGTTTCTTTGATTATAATGGAATGAAGCTGGAAATCAATTGGATGGAAAAATGGAAAATTCATAAATATATGGAGGTGAAACAACACACTCTTAAATAATCAGTAGGTCAAAGAAGAAACTTCAAGAGAATTCAGTAAATATATTGAGATGAATGAAAATGAGAACAGAACATCAAAACCTATGGGACACTGTAATGGCAGTGCTGAGGGGCAAATTTATAGCCCCCAAAGCTTACATTAAATAAAAAGAAAGAACTAAAATTGAAGATCTAACTGCACACCTGAGGGACTAGAAAAAGAAGAGCAAACTAATCCCAAACAAAGCCAAAGGAAAGAAATAATAAAGATCAGAGGAGAAATAAATGAAACTGAGAAGAAAAGAACAATAGAGAGAATCAATGAAACCAAAAGCTGACTCTTTGAGAAAATTAACAAAATTGACAAATCCTTAGCTAGACTGACAAAGAAAAAAAGGAGAGGATGCAAATAAATAAAATCAGAAATGAGAGGGGCCATTACCACTGATCCCACAGAAATAAAAGAGATCATAAAAGGATACTATGAACAACTGTGTGCCAAAAACTAGACAATGTAGAGGAGATGGACAGATTCCTAGAAACACACAAACCACCAGACTGACCCTAGAAGAAGTAGAAGACCTCAAAAAAACAATCACAAATGAAGAGTTGGAAACAGTCATCAAAAACCTCCCAAAGATGAAAAGTGCAGGACCAATAGCTTCACAGGTGAATTCTACCAATCATTCAAAGATAACCTAATACTGATCTTGCTCAAGCTCTTCCAAAAATTTGAACAGGAAATAGTTCTACCAAACTCATTCTATGAAGCCAATATAGCTCTAATACCAAAACCAGATAAAGATATTATGAAAAAGAACATTACAGACCAATATGTCTAATAAATATAGATGCAAAAATCCTCAACAAAATACTTGCAAACAAAATCCAAAAGCACATTAAAAGAATTATACACTGTGATCAAGTGGGTTTTATCCCAGGTATGCAAGAATGGTTCAACACAAGAAAATCAATTAGTGTAATATATCACATTGATAAATTAAAGAAGAAAAATCACATGATCTTCTCAATTGATGCAGAAAAAGGCATTTGATAAAATACACCACCCTCTCATGATAAAAACACTGCAAAAGATAGGAATAAAAAGAGGCTTTCTCAATATGGTAAAGTGCATATATGAAAAACCTACAGCTAGCATTGTACTCAACAGTGAAAGATTGAAAGCTTTCTCACTGACATCAGGAACAAGAAAAGGATGCCCAATGTCACCATTATTACTCAATATTGTGCTAGAAGTTCTAGCTAGAAGAATTAGGCTACACAAAGAAATAAAAGCACCCAAATAAGAAAGGAAGAAGTAAAATTTTCACTATTTGCTGATGATATGATCCTATATCTAGAAAATTCAGGAAAATAAATCCACAACAAGGCTACTAGAATTAATAAACGAGTTCAGCAAAGTGGTGGCATATAAGATTAATATGCAAAAATCAATAGCATTTCTATACACTACTGATGTGTATTCTGAGGAGGAAATAAAAAAATTCCATTTATAATAGCGACTAAAACAATGAAATATTTAGGAATAACCTTAACCTAGGACATAAAGGACCTGTATTCAGAAAACTACAAAACATTGCTAAATAAACCGAAGAAGACTTAAATAATGGAAGGACATTCTGTGTTCATGGATTTGAAGACTAAGTATCGTTAAAATGTCAATTTTACCCAAACTGATTTACAGATTCAGTACAATCCCAATAAAAATCCCAACAGTCTTTTTTGCAGAAATCGAAAAGCCAATAATCAAATTTATTTGGAAGGATAAGGGGCCCTGAATAGCCAAAAACGTCTTTAAAAAGAAGGATGAAGTTGGAGGATGCTCACTTCCTGACTTTAAAACATATTACTTAGCTACAGTGGTAAAAACAGCATGGTACTGGGATAAGGACAGGCAGATTGACCAATGGAACAGAATCAAGAACACAGAAATTGACCCTCACATCTACAGGCTTTGACAAGACTCTTAAGCCCACCCAGTTGGGCCAGAACAGTCTATTCAACAAATGGTGCTGGGAGAACTGGATAGCAATATCCAAATGAAAGAATGAAAACCCCTATCTTACACCTTATAGAAAAATTAACTCAAAATTGGTCAATGACTTAAATATAAAAACAACAACCATAAAACTTCTAGAAGAAAATGTAGGAAAACTTCTTTAAGACCTTGTGGTAGGGGGTGGTTTCTTAAACCTTACACCCAAAGCACAATCAAGAAAAGAAAAAATAGATAAAGGAGACCTCCTCAAAATTAAACACTTTCTTACCTCAAAGGATTTTGTCAAAAGGGTGAAAAGGCAGCCGACTCAATGGGAGAAAATACTTGGCAGTCACGTATCTCATAAGGGTTTAATATCCATGATATATAAGGAGCTCATACAACTCATGAATAAAAAGACAAAATATCTAGTTAAAAATGGGCAAAAGAGGGAAGCGGCTGTGGCTCAATCAGTGGGGCTCCCGTTTACCATATGGGGGGCCCCGGGTTCGGTTCCCGGGGCCTCCTGTTGGGGGCGGGCCCGCCCGCACGGCGTGGTTGGCTGACCCAGCGAGCACAAGCAGCAAGGGGGGGATAAATGAATAAATAAATAAAATCTTTAAAAAAAAAATGGGCAAAAGACTTGGAAAGACAATTGTCTAAAGAAGAAACACAAATGATGAAGAAACACATGAAAAAATGTTCAACATCACTTTTGATTAGGGAAATGCAAATCAAAACTACAATGAGATATCATTTCATACTTATTAGACTGGCTGCTATTAAAAAGTCAGAAAACTGTAAATGTTGTAGAGGATATGAAGAGATAAGAATGCTTATTCACTGTTAGTGGGAATGTATAATGGTACAGTCTCTGGGGAAGACTGTTTGGCAGTTCCTAAGGAAGTTGAATATAGACTGCCATGGGACCCAGCAATACCATTGCTAGGTATATATTCAGAAGTTCAAAGAGCAGTGACACGAATAGACCTCTGCACACTGATGTTCATAGCAGCATTATTCACGATAGTCAAAAGTTCTGAACAAGCTAGGTGTCCACCAACTGATGAATGGATAAACAAATTGTGGAGAATACACCCAATGGAATATTATGCAGTGATAGGAAGAAATGAAGTCGTGAAAAATGTGACAACATGGATAAATCTGGAGGGCATTATGCTGAGTGATGTAAGCCAGAAACAAAAGGGCAAATACTGTATGATTGTCATTTATGAACTAAATATATAATGTGAGATAAAAATAAATTGTTTTAAATATGAATATGTGTAAAATTGAATATATACGTCCATTTATCTTTGAAGCTGAACAAATGTAGGTTAGTACTACAATATGTGGATATCAGAACAAAAAAACACTACATTATATTAAGTGGAGGAGCCGAGGCACTGAATACTACATATTGTATGATTCTATGTACATAAAATGTAAATATAAATCAACTTATAAAGATGAAATTAGATTAATGGTTATATACATCCGAGGAAGAAATGTTAAGGGGTGTGGGGCCTTTCTTTTGGGGGTAATGAAATAATTCTAAAATTTTTTGAGAATGAATGCACAACATTGTGACTATATTAAAAGCCATTGTTTATACACTTTGGATAGATAGATATGTTATCTCTATCTTTGGATAGATCATATGGTATATGCATATATCTAAATAAAACTGCTCAATAAACAAATAAATAAGAAGAGCCAGAAATAGCAGCTATGTACAGCAGGGGAACCAGGGAGATTGAGAGGTGAGGAATTTTTTTGTTTGTTTGTCTGTTTTTTTTTTTAATTATTATTATTGAAATAATGAAAATGCCTTAGTAATGATTGAAGTGATGATGCACAACTTTGTGATTATACCAAATGCCATTGATTGTACACTTTGCATAAGTTGTATGCTTTATTAATATGTATCAATAAAGTTGATTTGTTTAAAAATATATAAATATACTAGTGAGAAGGAAAAAGAATAGCAGCTATGTATGGCAGGGGAATCAGAGATTGAGAGCTTGTGCATTTTGTTTGTTTTTTGTTTTTTTCTTATTATTGTAATTAGAATAATTGAAATGGTCTTAAAATGATTGAAGTGATGAATGCCCAACTATGTGATTATAACGAATACCACTGATTGTGCACTTTGGATGGATGAATTCTTTTTTAATAAGTATCAATAAAATTGATTTGTTAAAAGAAAAATGAGAGAGAGTTCAAAATAGTCGCAGATTAACAGAAATTGAGCGAATTTTCAACAAGAGTCTTGCCCTTCAATAAATATTAATGGGAGCTCTGCGTGTTGAAAGGAAAAAACAGAAGAGAGAGGGTTGAAGGAGGGTGTAGAGGGAAGATTATTGGTTAGAGTAACGAAAAGGATAAAAAGAGAAATAAATATAAAATATTACATATATAAACTTAAAGAAGAAATGGCTGAAGTCAGTAGTGCCTTTATGGTAATAACATTGAATCTTAATGGATTAAACTTTCCAGTCAAAAGACACAGATTGGCATAATGGATAAGGGAATATGACCCATCTATATGCTTAGACTCAGGGACACAAACAGATTGCAAGTGAAAAATTAAAAAATGATTTTACACACAAAAAATGCAAGAATAGCTATACTAATATCAGACAGAATAGAATTTAAATGCAAAACTGTTGTAAGAGACAAAGAAAGACACTATATATTAATAAAAGAGGTACTCTACAAAGAAGAAAGGACAATCATAAATATTTACACACCTAACTAGGGGACCCCAAAACACTTGAGGCAAATACTGACAAAATTAATGGGAGAAGTAGATGCCTCTATAATCATAGTGGAGGAATTCAATTCACTATTATCACCATTAGATGTAACATCTTGACAGAGACTCAAAGAAACAGAGACCTTGAATAATACTTTAGAGGAAGTATGCTTATACTAAAACAATACTTTAGAGGAAGTAGACTTAATGGACTTATAGAGAACATTACACGCCAAAGCATCAGTATGTACATTCTTCTTAAGTTCTCTTGGATCGTTCTCCAAGATTGACCAAATGCTAGGTCATAGAACAAGTCTTAATGATTAGAAAGATCAAAATTATACAAAGCACTTTCTCTGACAACAATGGAATGAAGCTAGAAATCCATTAAGGATGGAGACCTGGACTAAGAACAAATATATGGAACAACACATTCTTAAACAATCAAGGTCAAGGAGGAAATTGGTAGAGAAATCAGTAACTACCTTGAAGCAAATCAAAATGGGAACACATTAATGCCTACATAAAAAAAGAAGAAAGGGCTAAAATCTATGACCCAGCTGCACCCTTGTAGGAAAGAGAAGAAAACAAAATAATCTCAAAGCCAGCAGAAGGAAAGAAATACCAAAGATTAGAACAGAATTAAATGAAATTAAGAATTAAAAAAAAAAAAACATTAGAAATAATTAACAAAACCAAAACCTGGTTATTTGAGAAGATTAATAAAATTGACATGTCCTTAAGCAGACTAACAAAAAAAAACTGGAAGAAGAGTCAAATAAAATCAGAAATGAGAGAGGGGATATCACGACTGATCCCAAGGAAATAAAGAATATCATAAGAGGTTATTTGAAAAATTGTATGCCAGTAAGATGGACAATTTAGATGTAATGGTCAAATTTCTAGAAACGCACAAACAACCTACAGTGATGAAAGAAGAAATAGAAGAATTCAATAGACCAATCACAAGTAGTGAAATTGAACTAGTCATCAAAAACCTCCCAACCTTGATGTTTGTGTGGGATGTGATGGGAGGTGTGGAAGGTGGGCAACATGGGAATCCCAGTTGGTTCCATGTAATATTTTGGGTAATCTAAGCACCTCTTAAAATATATTTATATATATATAAATAACATTTTTGTAAGCAAATGCATATATATATGCATATATATTTATATATCATTTTACAAATATTGGTATGTATTGCAAAAATTTTGATTTTTACCCACAATAAAAAATAAATTAAAACAAACAAACAAACAAACAAACAAAAAAACCTCCCAACCAAGAAAAGCCCAGAACCAGATGACTTCACAGGTGATTTCTACCAATCATCCCAGAAATAACTAATACTAATCCTGCTCAAACTCTTCCAAACAATTGAGGATGATGGAACATCACCTAACACATTTTATGATGCTAACATCACCCTAATACCAAAGCCACATAAAGATGCTACAAGAAAAGAAAACTACAGACCAATCTCTCTAATGAACTTAGATGCAAAAGTCCTCAAGAAAATACTTGATAATTGAATCCAACAATACATCAATCAAATTATACTCCATGATAAAGTGGGTTTATCCCAAGTATGCAAGGATGGTGCAACATAAGAGAATCAATGAATGTGATACAACACATTGACAGATTGAAGGAAAATCACATGATCATCTCTATTGATAAAGAAAGACATTCAACAAAATACAGTATCCTTATTTGACAAAACCAATTCAAAAGTTAGGATTAAAATGATACTTCCTCAAAATGATGAAGTCCATATGTGAAAAACCCACAGCTAAAATCATATACTATAGTGAAAGGATAAAGGCTTTCCCACTAAGATCTAGAAAAAGACAAAGATGCCCACTGTCACTGCTCTTATTTAACATTATATTAGAAGTCCTTGCTCAAGCTGTAAGCCAAGAAAAAGAAAAGAAATCCAAACTGGAAAGGAAGAAGTAAAACTTTCAATACTTGCAGATGATATGATCCTATGATGAAAGTCCTGAAAAATTTCAACAAATCTTCTAGAGCTGACAAATGACTTCAGTAAAGTGGCAGGATATAAAATTACTATGACAAAATCAGTAGTATTTCTGTACACTAACAATGAGCAATCTGAGGAGGAAATCAAGAAAAAAATTCCATTTACAATAGCAACTAAAAGAATCAAATATCTAGGAGTAAAGTCAACTAAGGATGTAAATGAATTGTATGCAGAAAACTAAAAAGAAATCAAAGAGGACTTAATTACTTTTAATTGCTAAAAGAAATCAAAGAAGACCTAAATAAATGGAAGAATATTCCATGTTCATGGATTGGAATACTAAATATCATTAAGATGTTTATCCTACCCAAATTGATTTACAGATTCAATGTAATCCCAATAAAAGTTCCAACAGCATTTTCACTGAACTGGAAAAGCCAAGTATTGAAATTATTTGGAAGGGTAAGTGGACCTGAATAGCCAAAAATATCTTGAAAAGGAGAAGCAAAATTTGAGGAATCACATACCTAACTTTAAAGGTACAGTGGTCAAAATGACATAGTTGGGGAACAGATGTAGCTCAAGTGGTTGAGCACCTGCTTCCAATGTACAAGGTCCCAGGTTGGATCCCCAGTACTGCCTAAAACAAACAAACAAACAAACAAACAAATGAAAAAACCAACCCTTTCATTGGGGAATGGATATAGCTCAGTGATTGAGTGCCTGCTTCCCATGTAGAAGGTCCTGGGTTCAATCTCCAGTAACTCCTAAAAAAACAAACTGCATGGTATTGGCATAAGAATAGATATACTGTCCAATGGAACCAAATTTATAGTTCAGGTTTAGAGCCATGCATATTCAATCAACTCATACTCGACAAGTCCACCAAACCCACTCAACTGGGACAGAATAGTATCTTCAACAAATAGTGCTTGGAGAACTAGATATCCATATCCAAAAGAATGAAAAAGGATCACCATCTCATGCCCTATACAAAAATTAACTCAAGATGGATCAAAAACCTAAATAGAAGAGTCAAGAACAGAAAGCTCCTGAAAGATAACACAGGGAAGGATCTATGAGATTTGGTAGTAGGAAATGTTTTCATAAACTTTACACTCAAAGCATGAGCAATGAAAGAAAAAATAGATAAATGGGACAGCCTCAAAATTAAAAACTTTTGTGCTTCAAAAAAGTTGGTCAAGAAAGTAAAAAGGCAGCCTCCTCAGTGGGAGAAAATACTTGGGAACCTCCTATCTGTTAAGGGCTTAATACCCAGCATATATAAAGAAATTTTACACGTCAAAAATAAAGACAAACAACCCACTTAATAAATGCACAAGAGATTTGAATAAACACTTTTCCAAAGAGGAAATAAAGTATTGACACATGCGACAACATGGATGACTTGTGAAGAGCTTATGTTGAGTGAAGTAAGCCAGTCACTAAAGGGCAAATATTGATGTGATCTCACTGATATGGTTAAGGATATTGAGCAGACTCACAGAGGTAGAGTCTGGAAGATAAGCTAACAGTAGATAGAATGGGAATAAAGTGGTGAGCATAGATTCTGATGCCCATTCTGGGCAGAATCTATGATAAGGTGGATGGGGGTGGTTTGGCAGTGGATGGGGGTGATGGGGGTGCGGTGATGTGAGTGGAATTGATGTTGGAGTGTCAGCAGGGTTGGGGGGGGGGCGGTTTGGAGTGGGCTATCCATAGATCTGAGGAGAAGGCTGGAAGAAGTAACATGTGAACTTTGGGGAAGTGGAGGACTGTGGTTGAGAATACAATTGTGGGTATGTTCTTGTGTCAGCTATGGAAGGGAAGGGTCACTGGTGCAGGATGTCAGTGGTGGGTGGATGTGTTGGGAGTGGTGCACCTGGGGCAGCCTCTATGGAATATGAATATGTTCTTGTGGTCATAGGGCATTATGTTAGTGGGTGGAGACCCACACAATAATTAACAAAATATTAAATTCCTACTCTGGGGAAGTCATGCTACATTCACTAATAGGATGGTAAGAATCTCTAGATTACATAGGCAGTGCCTAATAAAAGAAAACAGACCAATATGCCAAGCCCTCAATATTAATGCTTGTACTTATGAACATTATTCTTGTAAAACTGAAACTTAGCCTAATAGTGTCTAAGGCCTAAAAGTTACTACTGAAAACCTCTTTGTTATTCAAATGTGTCCTCTCTCTAAGCCAAACTCAACAAATAAACTCACTATGTTCCCCCAGGCATGGGACATGACTCTCAGGGATGAAACTCCCTGGCACTGAGGGATTAATACCAAGTGCCAACTAGTGTTGCATTTGAAAAAAATACCTTGATCAAAAGGGGGAAATATTAAATACAAAAGAGTTTTTATGGCTAAGCGATTACAAAGTGAGTTGGGGGGTCATTTCAGAGGTTAGACTTGGGCACAACTCAGGCAGATCTCACTAACTGCCACAGTAACCAAAATCTCAAACAGGGTACTCCTGAGTGCTGTGGAGACATCCAAATACTATAGGCAAGGCACACAACCCTATGAAATTAGAACTCTGTCAACAGGCCTTACCTTGGAATATATGATAACCTATTTCCCAAATGTAACAGAGTTATACTCATTTATAATTTCCCTACACATGATTCATCTACCTCTTTTACTTAACTTATAACTTGGACTATACCCATTGAATGTGTGTCCCAGAGATTTAAATCTTTGGTCTTTTCATATGTCAGTTGAGTCCTGAATCTCGGCAGAGTTGTGACCAACACTTACTCTCCAGTTCATCAGATTTGCCCAGGACAACTAACAAAATGATGATGATGGACAAGCCCCAGCCCCAAAATCAAATACTATCTTTAACTGCAAGCAAAACAGTTCCTTCCATCTGCCCCATAAAATCTAAGTCCCCTCTCAATCTGAAACAAAGTAGCCATCACCATCCCAAAATTCTCAAGAATGTAGAATGAACAAGCATAATGATAGAATGCAACCATGGACCAATGTAAAATTGTTATTGTAGTAATGGAAGAACTTATTGATATAAAAACCGTGGTTACAGATGTTCTGAGGGGAGGGGGAGGGATGAATAGGTGGAATATGTCATTTTTAGGGCATTGGTATTGTTCTGCATATTATAATGATAGATAGAGGCCATTATACATTTTGTCAAAACCCATAAAGTTGTATGATGCAAAGTGTAAACCATAATGTAAACTATAGACTTTGGTTAGTGAATCACACTAATGTAAGATGTAAATAATAGAGGAAAATGTGAGGTGTGAGATATATATGGGAATCCCTTATCTGTAACTTTTCTGTAATCTAAAAATTCCTTAAAAATAAAGTTTATTATTAAGAAAAATAAAAATATAAATATGAAAAAGAAATTTAAAAGTTTTGAATGACTAAATATTGTTAAGATATCAATTTTACTCAAATCGATTTACTGAGTCAACAAAGTCTAAATCAAAATTTCAACATCTTACTTTGCAGAAATGGAAAAGCCAATCATCAAATTTATACGGTAGAGTAAGAAGCCCTGAATAGCCACAAACATCTTTAAAAAGATGAACAAAACTGGTGGACTCTCATTTTCTGATTTGAAAACTTACTACAAAGCTATAGTGATCAAAACAGCATGATACTGGCACAAGGACAAACCTAGAAGACTAATGGAGTTGAACTGAGAGTTCAGAAATAGATCCTTACATCTATGGCCAATTGACTTTTGACAAGCGACCAAGTCTAATCAACTGGGAAACGATAGTCTCTTCAACAGATGTCGCTGGGAGAACTGGATATCCATATGCAAAAAATGAAGGAGTGTTGCACTCTCCCACCACATACAAAAATTAGCTCAAAAATGGATCAAAGACCTAAATGTAAGAATGAAAACCATAAAATTCCTAGAAGTAAATGGAGAGAACATCTTCAAGAACTTATGGTAGGCAGTGGTTTCTTAGACCTTACACCCAAAGCACAAGCAATAAAAGAAAAATAGATAAATGTGACCTCCTCAAAATTAAAAAGTTTTGGGCTTCAAGGTACATTGACAAGAAAGTGAAAAGGCAGTCTATTTAATGGGAGAAAATATTTGGACACCACATACTGATATGGATTTAATATCCCAAATATATAAAGAAATTCTACAAGTCAACAATAAAAAGACCAAAAACCCAACTTAATATTGTGTGAAAGACTTGAAATAGACATTTTTCCAAAGAAGAAATACAAATGGCTAAAAAGCACATGAAAAGATGCTCAACATCACTAGCTATTAGGGAAATGCAAATCAAAACCACAATGAGATATCATTTCAGACCTACCAGAATAGCCACTGTTTGAAAAAAACACCAGAAAACCTCAAGTTTTTAGTGTATGGAGAAATAGGAGCACTCATTAATTGCTATTGGGAATGTTAAATGGTGCAGCCTCTGTGGAAGACAATTCGGTGATTCCTGAGGAAGCTAAGTATAGAATTGCAATATGACCTGGAAGTCATCATACACAGATGAACTGAAAGCAGGGGCTCGAACAGATATTTGCACACCAATGTTCATAGTGGCATTATTCACAATTACCAGAAGATGGAAGCAACCCCATTGTCCATCCAGCAATGACTGGATAATCAAATGAACTTTGCCAAGAAAATGAAAAAGCAACCTACTCAATGGGAGAAAATGTTTGGAAATCACATATAAGATAAGAATTTATGAAAATTTTTTCATAAATTGTAACGAAGGTCATGCACTAATGCAAAGTGTCAACACAATAGGGGGCATAAGGGAATGCTATATTTTTTACATGACTTTTCTGTAAACCTATAACTTCTCTAATTTAAAAAATTGCAATAATTAAAAAGAAACATTATGAAAAGTGGAAGAAACCAGATATGTAGTTATACCTATAAAATCCATTTATATAAAATGTAAATATAAATAAATTTAGAGATGGAATTGGATTAGCAGTTATGTAGGGCTGGGGAAAGACAGAGGGATTAAGAGGTGACTGCTAAGGGATATAGGTTTTTTTCCCCAAGTAATGAAAATGTTCTAAAATTCATTGTGGTGATGAATGCACAACTCTGTGATTATATTAAAAAGCCATTGATTGTACACTTTTGATGGATTGTATGGTATGTGAATGTATCTCAATAAAAATGCTTTGGAAAAAAAAAAACAACCAAAAAAACCTCCCAACAAAGAAAAGTCCAGGACCAGATGGCTTCACAGTTGAATTCTACCAAGCATTCCAAGAAGAATTAACTCCAATCCTGGTCAAACTTTTCCAAAAAATTGAAGGAGAGTACAGGACCTAACAAATTCTAAGAGGCCAACTTCACCTTAATACCAAAGCCAGATAAAGATGTTACAAGAAAAGAATACTACAGACCAATTTCTCTTATGCAAATAGATGCAAAACTCCTCAACAAAATATTTGCAAATAGAATCAACCAGCACAAGAAAAGTTTGTATAGCATGATCAAATGGGTTTTATCCCAGGTATGCAAGGGTGATTCCACATAAAAAATCAATTAATGCAATATACCACAGTAACAAAATGTAGGAGAAAAAAACACATGATCACCTCAATTGATGCAGAAAAGGCATTTGACAAAATCCAGCATCCTTCATTGATATAAAATCTTAGAAAAATAGGTATAGAAAGAAATTTCCTCAACATGATAAAGCTACCATCATACTAAATAGTTAAATAGTCGAAAGCTTTCCTTCTGAGATTGGAACAAAACAAGGATGCCCACTGTCACCACTGTTATTCAACATTGTGCTGGATGCTCTAGACAGAGCAGTTAGGAAAGAAAAAGAAAGAAAAGGAATCTACTTAGAAAGAAAATGTAGTATTCTCACTATTTGTACATGAAATGATCCTATATATATTGAAAGCCCCCAAAAATCTACAAAAAAGCTACTAGAACTAATGAAAAATTCAGGAAATTGTGAGATAAAAGATCAACATGGAAAAACCAGTGGTGTTTCTATACACTAATAATAAGCAATCTGTGGAGGAAATCAAGGGGGAAAATCCCATTTACAATAGCAACTAAAAGAATCAAATATCTAGGAATAAATTTAACCAAGGATATAAAGGACTTCTACACAGAAACCTACAAAACATTGCTAAAAGAAATTAAAGAAGATCCAACTAATTGGAAGGCCATTTTATGTTCATGGATTGGAAGACTAAATATCATTAAGATGTCAATATAACCCCAAATTATTTACAGATTCTATGCAATCCCAATCAAAATTCTAATAGCCTACTTTTCAGAAGTGGGAAAGCCAAAGGTCAAACTTATTTGTAAGTGTTAGGAGCCACAAATAGCCAAAAACATTTTGAAAAAGAAGATTGATGTTGGAGGACTCACATTTCCTTACTTTAATGCTTATTATAAAGCTGCAGTGGGCAAAACATCATGGTACTTCCACAAGGATAGAATAAATTGGCCAATGGAATTGAACTGAGAATTCAGAAGTAAACCCTCTTGTCGATGGCCAAGTGATTTCTAAGAAAGGGACCAAGTCCATTCAAGTGGGAAACAATAGTCTCTTCAAAAAATGGTGATGGGAGAACTGAATATCCATATTCAAAAGAATAAAGAAGCACCCCTATCTTATACTGTATACAAATATTAACTTAAAATAGATCAAAGACCTAAATATAAGAACTAGGATAATAAAACTCCTAGAAGATCTTCAGGATCTTCTGTTAGACAATGGTTTCTTAGACTACATCCAAAAAAAAAAAAAACATGCAATGAAAGAAATAATAGATATATGGGACCTCCTCAAAATGAACAAAAACCTTCTGGGCCTCAAAGGACTTTGTCAAGAAAATGAAAAAGCAACCTACTCAATGGGAAAAAAAAAAAATTGGAAATCACATAACAGATAAGTATTTAATATCCAGAACATATAAAGAAATCCTACAACTCAACAGTAAAAATACAAACAACCCAATTCGAAAATGTATGAAAGACTTGAATAGACATTTCTCCATAGCAGAAATGCAAATGGTCAAAAACACATGAAAAGATGCTTAACATTACTAGCTATTAGGGAAATGGGAATCCAAGCCCCAATGATATACCATCTCACACCCATTAGAATGGCTACTATTTTTTTTTTAAATTATAAGTGTTGGAGAGGATGTAGAGAAATAGGAACACTCCTTCACTGCTGGTGGGAATGTAAAATGGTGCAGCTACTGTGGAAGACAATTTGGCAGTTCTTTTGAAAGCTAAGTTAGAATAACCATATGACCTGGCATTCCTGCTAGGAGGTACATACCTAAAAGAATTGAAAATATATTTGCATACTGATGTTCATAGTGGCATTGTTCACAATTGCCAAAGGATTGAAGCATCCCAAGGGGATGTCAATCAATGAATGGATAAACAAAATGTGATATATGTGTGTGTGTATGTATATATGTATATGAATATTATTCATCTGTAAAATGGAATAAAGTCCTGATACATTTGACACTATGGGTGAAACTTGAAGTTACAATGCTCAATTAAGTAATCCAGACACAAAAGGACAAATATTGTATTATTTCACTGATATGAAATAATTAGAATGAACAAACTCTAGAGTTAGCATCTAGAATCTAGGTTTCCAGAGGCCGGGTTGTGGGTAGAGAATGAGGTGTTAATGCTTAATTTGTATAGAGTTTCTATTTAGATTGATTGTAAAAATTTGGAAATGGATGGTGGTGATGGTAGCACATTCTTGTGAGTGTAAATAACAGCACTGAATTACATATGTGAATGTGTTTAAAGGGGAAAATTTAGGTTATATATATGTTCCTAGAATAAAAACTAAAAGATAAAACATAAGACCATGTAACACATGAAAATGATTTTTTAATGAGGGACTATAGTTAACAGTAGTAGAATAAAAATGTTCTTTAATGAATTATAACAAATGTACCACACTAACACAAAGTGTTAATAATAGTACCCTATTAGTACATGGGGAAAAATACACCTATTGTAAACAATGGACTGTAAATAGTACAATTTTAATTTTCTTTTGTCAGTTGTAACAAAGGTATCTCAACGATAGAGGGGTATATGGGAACACTATAGTTTTTATATGATCTTTCTGTAAACCTACAACTTGCCTAATTAAAAAAATTAAAAGAAGAGTAGAAGGACATATGTATTATTGAGATGCTGAGGTAAATACAATAAGAGTTGAAAAGTAAAAAATTGAAAGTTATTTCTTTTAATATAAAGGAAAATGGATGGAAGGATGAGACCCCTGTTCAGTTTATTATATTTTATAATATTCTTGGCTCTTCAGATGATGAGCATCTTTAACCTTGGTAAAAATAAAACATTTTAATAAATCAATTCATGTAAAAAATGACAACAGAGTTCACAAACTGTGTATCGATAGAGTGGAAATAGGGTTTAGATAAGAGATGTTACTGAATAGGAAAAATTTAGAAATTAATTAACTAGCAAATAATGAACACAACATCAAGAAATTCACAAATTTTAGGAGGGTTGCCTTCTTTAGATTTATTTTAACACCAGACAGGGTTCTCCACAAATATATTGCTTCTGCCAATATCCATGAATATCCATGAAAGTCACAATTACAAGGCAAACAGGAAATCATAGAGAAGCTGTGCTAATTTACAAAGATTATATAGCAAGTCATTACCTTAGCCAATACTCAACCCCAAACCTACAGCTCTCCGGGAGGTTTCTTTGGGAATTTCCTCCAATTCTTTAACAGAGCCAAATCTAGGAAAAGCCTGTATCTCCTCTTTTATCTTTCTGCATCACCAGCCTCCTTATTGCTTCCTTGACATCTCTGTTTCTCAAAGTGTAGATTATGGGGTTGATCAAAGCTAGAATCAGATTATATAGCAGTGCCACAAAATTGGTCATATCATGAGAGAGCTTTGGCTTGGGAATCAAGTGCACATAGATAGTACTGTAGAAAATAGACACGACCATGAGATGGGAGCCACAGGTCCCAAAGGCCTTCTATCTTCCCCCAGGTGTCTTTATCCTCAACACACTATGAGCAATATGCCCATAAGAGACCACAATCAGTGAGAGAGGAGAGATAAGGAAGATGCTACTTAGTATCATAAACTCTTCGTGTAATGTGTGGTGTCCACACAGGTCAGTTGCATCATTGGGGGCGTCTCACAATAGAAATGGTTTATCCCATTGTGGCCACATTAGGAAAGGGTCATTGTGATAGGGGTGTGGACCAATGAGTTGCTGGAAACAATTAACCAGGATATGATGGCCAGTGTCCAGCACAGCTGTGGTGGCATGAGGGCAAAATAATGGAAAGGCTGGCAGATAGCAACATAGCGATCATATGCCATCATGGCCAGAAAGACACACTCAGTGCCCCCCAGACCCAGGGAGATGAGAAGCTAGACCACACATCCAATGAAACTTATGGATTTGTCTGGCCCCCCGTGATTGACCAACATCTGAGGGCTGATGCAGGTCACGTGGATGAGGTCAATAAAAGAGAGATGAGTGAGGAAGAAATACATGGGTGTGTGGAGATGTGGGTCCAGGCAGGAGACCAGTATAATGTTCCCATTGCCCATGAGTGATAGAAAGTAGAATATCAAGTTGAAAACAAATAAGATCCTCTCAAGCCATGGCAGCTCTGAGAAACCCAAAATGAAGTCTGCTCCAGTTGTGGAATTGTCTTTTCCCATCAACTTCTGGGTGACATGTAAAGAAATTTTAAAAAATCCATTTGACCATTGTGCTCTATCAGTAGTGTATGAGAATACTGCCTCTGATTAAATTTAGTATCAAATCCCTGTTCATACATTTCCCTCCATTTCCCCAAAGAGACAGCTGGCCAGTTCAGGTTATATGAATAAAAGAGACATAGGAAGTTATATGAATAGAAAAGAAAGCTAACAAATTCCTGCAAGAATTGCCTCATAGCACAATTATCTCTCCCATCTTTTCTCTTGGAACCCTCATTCCTTTTTTAGGTTCCTGCTCAAAATGCCTAAAATGCCTCATTACTTTGCCCTTTATAATATCATCTTTTATATATCTCAAATCACCTGTTCTGTGTCCTATATGCTCTTACATAATTGTCAATTAAACATCAATCACATCACCAAATTCCCCAAAGAGATGAAAAGCTGTATCATTGCTTACACTGAAGGCAGAAATTTTCCTAAGATATGGGGAATAGGGAGACCTTCTCCAGGACCCAATTTTGAAAAAATCTGTGTTGCTGACAGATGAACATGACTCAAAGAGACAGACAGACAGGTAGAAGATAATGACTTAGTCTGGTGCTGACAATTTCATCCTCTTGATCCCAATAATCTGGTGTACAAAGAGGGTCCAGCCCTCTGCTCTCTGTTCCCATCATACCCTCTTCTTGTGACTTCTTGTCTTCATCAGAGCTGCATTGATATTTGTTTTACTCTTATTGTGTCTGGTTAAAAATAATTCAGTGGAAGACTGAGAGTTTTATATATCCTCTGCACCCACAACCAGAAAGGAGAACTCTGCTCCAATATAGTAATATCAGTTTACATGACTGGTGACCTTTAAGGAGTATCTTGGCATTGATATTAAAGGTTAGTTCATGTTCCCTGCTCAAACTGTATAAAGGATTATGCAGAACACTAGGTGATTCCAAATTCAATTTACCCCCTTTTTTTGGTAGACAAAATGACTAAATATGCATAATGCTTATCTATTAAAATCTTCACATAGTGCACTCACTCAACTCCCACAATAGCCCAATTTTATGCAAAACAAAACAAAACACAAGACAAAACCAGGGAAAGAAACATGTATTGCATCGGTACATCAGCGGTTCTTAGATGTGTGCATGATGGTCACCATGAGAGCTTGTTAAAACATATACTGTTGGGCCTCACCTCCAGAGTCTCTGATTCAGTAACTCTGAGCTGGGATCCAAGAAATTACATTTCTAAAAAGTTCCCAGGAGATGTTGATGCTGCTGGTTGGGGACCACACTCAGATAATCACTGTCCTACCTTTTTTTTTTTTTTTTTTTTTTTTGCGGAGTAGTCTCCATAGTCTAATTCATTGACTAGACACTCAACACCTGCTTCCTTAATGAAATAGTTAGCAGATGGATGATGCAATTCTAATAATGACCTTATAATATTGAGTAGAAGTTCATGAAGAGGTTTGTGGCAAAACCCTAGCTCCCAGGACTGAAACAATGCCTGTTTTCATACCTTATTATCTTCATACTCTCAAACCACTTCCTCCTTCACCTGTCAGTGTCTGTTCTGGGGGCATATTGGCATCTGTCCAAGTAAACAAACCATTAATAGAAACATACAAGTATGTACATTTCTGCACATATTGTATAAATGTGCATGTTTGCATAGTCTACATATGTCACCTTAGGGATTGAGGTTCATATTATTGATAATGACCACAAAAAACAAATTAATATACTTGTAATTTTAACAACTTTCTCTTAAAGCATGAAGATTAAGAAGTCTTCCATAAAGACACATATATGAATGAAATTTTCTTATCTACTGTTTCCTTACTCAGTTGTTTATAGGAAGTACAAATGAAAACAGAGTTGAAGATTTGAATGCCTTCTTAATCCTGTTTTGTTCACACTGGGCAAAGAATACTTCTGACACTTTTTCCTGGCCACAATAGAGAACCACAATTTTGACATATAATTTAACAAAAGTAGACAAGTGTTCAGAAAGAAAACTTAAATTAAACATGAATGATCACTGGAAATATAATTCAAACATAAAGAGGAGATTTAATATCATGTGAAAAATCAGCCTTTCCCCCTCCTATTAATATAAATCATAAAAAGAAGCAAGGAGATTTAGAAACAGAAATTTATTGTTCATTTTCAGCAAATCTAGGAATTACCTAAAACTCAAGACCAAAAATTTTGAGAAAGGCTGCCAAACATGGTGGGAATTTATGCAGGAGAGAGTTGGGAGGAGAAGCTTGGAAAGATTATTCTACACTACAGATCTCAGAAAGAGGCAACAAAAGACGCCTTTCAACGGTGAGAAGTACACCCTCAGCTCTAAAACCCATTTTGCAGAATAAGTACCATGTCCCAAGGCTGGTGACAAAGCTTGGATTTAGAAAGCTGAGGAGTAGGACAAATATGAAAACACACAGACAAGCCATATTTATAAAAAATTGCTGTCACAGTGTGATAGGAGGAGAAGAGAATGTTTACATTTGATGAGCCCCACAACTTCTGTCTCCTTGGTTGAGGTGAAGTAAAAGCTACATAAGCATACAAAAATCACCAGATCATAAGAAAAATTCCAGTGATCCTGCAACGAGTCCCTGGCTGTCCCTCATAGAAACTTCATGCAAATAGTTGCTGAAAAACACTTATCTTTCAATGATAGCAATGGAAAAGAATTAGCAGAAAGCCTGTATAAAAATACCATAAGAAAAACATGATCAAAGCAAGAAGAAATACACGTAACAGGTAAAAGACACAAACCAGAAATAAAATATTGCCAAGGAGCAGAGGAAAATTGGGACAAGCATTTCACCATGAATAATTTAAAAATATATGACAAAAGGAAATCACCTATAAGAAGCATAAACATAGTGAAGAGATTTAAAACTTCAAGGAACATAAGGTAAGAAAAAAGAATATGAACTGTGGCCCAGCAAAGATCAGGAAACTGAGGGAAAAGGTAAGTATTAAAGTACCACAGAAATAAAGACAAAATTGAATAAGGTGCACACAGAAAGGTACATAAAAGAGAGAAACAATTTTTAGTGAAAAAATTGAAACAAATAAAGGAAGATTTGAAAGGATTTAGAAAATATTTGGTATGAAAGGTAGACAGGAAGATAAGAGTACTCAGTGAAGAAAATAAAGATCATGGAACACTGCAACACGTTATTGGAAATGATTGCTGAAAATAAAGAAGATTTGAGTCTACAGATTTGATGAACATACCATAAGCTCGGGAAAATGGATTCAGAGCAGTCAAGAGTGACATACCCCTGGCAAAGTTAGTGAATGTCAAATATACAGAAGCCTCTGGGCTTCTAGACAAATGGATTAAGTCTCTTGTGTGAGCAAAGAAATCAGTCTGGCTTCAGACATCAAGACAGTATTAAACATTGGAAGACCCTAAAGCTGAGCCCATAAACTCTTCAGTCAGGCTTTATTTGGGGCATACTGGACCTGTGCAAATATTTTTTTTGTGGGTATTCCTGTTTTAATGAAAAAAATTATTTCCATGACAAAAAGTACCAGGTTGGCCTGTGGGAGCAAGGAGTCCAGAGTTTGTCAAGCCATCTGATAGACCTCACAAGCAGAGCAAAGAATCAAAGAGCCTTTCTATGTCTCCATTTCTGCCAAACTGAGAGATAAGACAAGGACCCATGAATGTCCTGGACCAGACTGGGTTCCTACTTTGATTGCACCGGGCCATAAAATTTGAGGAAGTCACTCCAACATATGAGGTCCCCTGAGGGATAGGCCAGGGCAAAATTCCTGCTTGCACCTGGGTCCAAGGGCACTGCTGTCTCTTAAGATAAAAAGTGTGGCCCAAGGATTTTATACCCACAAAGTTTTAAATATGCAAGGGCTGTGGGAATGTTGCTCCTATGAGTCCAGATATCAGATAAAAATATATATCCAAAGGATCAACATGGTACATTGAAATTTACTACCATACCAAACTAAAACCAGTGTGGAGAGTAGAGTGACAGAAGTGAATGTAAATTTTGTATATCTTGAAAATGTTGAACTGACACATACAACACACTTTTGGAGGGAAAAATGGAAAAATAAACTTGCAAGGTCTGGATCACAAATTTAGCATTACCTTAGTAAAAAATGCAATCAAATAGGAAGAAATGATCAGTATATTAACATATTACAAGGTTGAATTCAAACCAAAAACCATGAACAAGACAAAGACAATTCAAAATATCAAATTATGATATGCTTCCAATAAAATCCCCACAAGATTTTATTTTGGAGTGGGATAAGCTCTTCTAAAATTTTTGTGGAAGCTAAACAAGCAGGAAAAGGGAAGAAAATCTTTAAAATAAAAGAATAATGACAGGGTATCACTCCTTCCAGATATTATGACATATTCTAAAAACTCGATAATTTAATCAGAGTATTATGAATACTTGGGTAGATAGCTCTGTGGAAAAGAAAAGAAAATTAAAAAATAGACCAAAATACATGTGGAAATCTAGTATTTGATAATGGTACAACACAAATCAATTGTTTTGTAAGCTCACAACATCTGTAATAAAAACATATATTATATAAAAAGTATCTACTAATGAGTAGGATAATAAACTAATAGACAATAAGGGGTATGAACAGAATTCACAAAAAAGGAAATGTAAATAATTCTGAAACTAAGAAAAGATGTCAACCTTACTCATGATGAAAGAAATGCAAATTTAATCTACTCTTCAGCATCATTCTCATATTCCTAGTTAGCAATCTGGAATAAAGATAAAGTTGGAAACATACCTCAACCCTCAAATAAGGATAAATTCAAAATGGATCATGTATTTAAATATTAAGGAGTAGCTACAATAGAACTAGAAGAAACCATGATAAAATTCTTTGCTGCAAGGAAGAAAACTTTTCTAACATTTACACAAAACCAAAAAATATCCCGAAACATAAAAATACTCATAAATCAGCTTCTATAGTTCACAAACTTAAAAACAAAGTGAAAAGAAAAACTGAAAACTGGAACAAATATTTGTAATTCACATCATAATGAGCTAAACTTCCTAATATAAAAAAGCATCTACTTGGTAACACATTATAGTGAGTATAACTAACACAGCTGGTTTATAAAAGTGATTGTGGCTGAAAGGAGTAGTCTAGGGATGTAAATGTCAAATGAAGAAACCAAAAGAATAGTCTGGGCACTGAATAACATAGTGAACCCAGTAGTGGATGAGGATTGTGGTTAATAGTACAAATACAAGAATATACTTCTATGAACTGGAACAAATGTACGTCACTATTACAAGCTGGTAAGAATATGGTGATGCATGGGAAAAATACAATTAACTTAACTCATAGACTACAGTTAACAGCAATATTGTTATATTCTTGCATCAGTGTCAAAGAAGGTACTATATCAATGTTAAGGATAAATAATAGGGGAGTATGGGAATTTTTCTTTTGGACTAAGGAAAACATTCAAAAATTTACTGAAGTGATGACTGCATACTCTGTGATGAAAGTGAAAGCCACTGAATGTGTACAATTTGGATGGATTGTACTAGGCATGGGACTGTATAACACAGTGAACCATGTGGTAGATGATGGGTTGTGGTTAACAGTATAAATATGAAAGACTTCTCTCATGAACTGTATCCAATGTACAATACTAATTCATGGTGCTAATAATAGGGGGTTATATGGAAAAAATATACCAAATGTAAGCTATGGACCAAAGTTAGTAGTAATATTTTGATGGTGTTCTTTCATAATCAATAAGAAATGTTTCACAACAGTGTAAGGTGTTAGTGGAAGGGTGATGTATGGGAATTCTGCACATTATGCATGATTGTTTTGTAAGCTCACAACATCTGTAATAAAAACATATATTATATAAAAAGTGTCTACTAATGAGTAGGATAATAAACTAATAGACAAGGGGTGTGAACAGAATTCACAAAAAAGGAAATGTAAATAATTCTGAAACTAAGAAAAGATCTCAATCTCACTCATGATAAGAGAAATGCAAATTTAATCCACTCTTTAGCATCATTCTCACATTAAATTTTGTAGAGATGGTAAGTATAAATTAGAACAAAATTATTGAGAGTATATATTTATCATTATGAATGGCAAACCCTGTGCATCAGCTACTTTACTTCTAAAAGTTTAGCTTACAGATACTCTCACAAATGTACAAAATGATGTATATAAAAAGCTATTCATTGAAACATTGTTAGTGATTGTCCTAGAGGAGAGGGAGGAACATTCCTGGGCAGAGCAAACTGTGGTTGACTTAGAGTCACTACCTCCTTTGCCACCAATGGTTGTCCTTTATGGCTTGTTTCAGGTCCCTTCACCCTAATGATTTAGAAGTCATTTCCTATGTCCAATACCAAAGTACCTGCTTTAGCTTAAGGTTAGCTCTACCAGTAGCCAGATGGCAAGGAAAATCACTGATTCCATACCCACTTAACAATGATATTTGTATGCTGAGTACAATCAGATCATCCTGATCCTTTTCATATTTTTCTATTCTTTTCATCATCTTCTGGGTATTTCTCTATTTCCTCACATTCTTCTTAAAAAGAACTGCCCTTGAATTGGACTCAGATCCTGATTTAAAGTATAAGAAAGCAAAAGCTCTAAGTATGGTTGGGTTGTAATAAAATAAATGCCATGGCCTAGCACTCATGTCAGTCCCAGAAGGAACTAGAAATAAACAGAGAATTCTTCAAAATATCCCAAAGAGTGTTTGACATAGGTGAGGACTCCTCCATGTACCCAAATCCATTTCTTCTCTTCTTAATAATTTTCTATCTCACTTTTGTGACTAATGTTGCATTGGGATGCACAAAGAGTGCTTGGAGAGAGAAGTTTAGCCAGCTTATTGCACATAAAAATGGATATAAACTGCAATGAAGATGAATGTGTTTAGTGCTGAACACAGGGTCTCTTCCTGCTGCAGTCTCCTGGTATCACACTGGGTTTCTGACAGGTCTTATCCCCACATTGCATGTGTGTGCACTGGCATGATCAAGTCTCCCTACCCCAAGCCCAGACACAAACACACACTCACCACCACCACCAACACTTCCTTGAGGACAGGGGTCTTCTCTTCTGCTGCTGGTTCTGAGATGAGTATATATGACTCTTCCTTTCTTCAGTTTAAAGAGCATCAACACACACACACACCTGAACTATCTCCTAAGTACAGAATCCTTTAGGGAGTTTCCTATGGATTTTAATTGAAGTCCAGGAATGTTGAAAAGCCTACCGCAAGAGATTTTTCTAAAATTCTCTGAAATATTTCTAACTTCTTTTTCTAGCTTCCTTTTTAAATCACCCATTAATTTTTCTCTTTAAAGCCAATACTACACAGCCTATTCTCTTCTTCTTTCCCATATCTCTTTCTTTTTATACATAATGCCCCATTTTAAAATCTTATGTGTTCCATTACTTTTAGTTAAAACTCCATGTAGGAGATTTAACAGGGTATGCATAGGTGGCAATGGATTTCAAATGGCATCTAGCTAGTTTCTAAATGAAAGAGGGAGACTGGTTCTGTACTGTCACTATTTTTCTCTTCCGTGTAGGGAAATCACCAGATTCCTCCCTCAGACAGGCAGCATATGGAAACTGGAATCACTTGTTGGCTCTGGCATAGCTGCAGGGACCCACCATCACTGATGATCAATTAACATCTGCCATGGATGAGAAGGTGCAGGAAGACCCCAGGGGAGCAGGTTCCCATAGAGAAAGCATTTGTTTCTGACAGGACCTAACTTTCTAAAAGTGATGATTGGGGTGACATCATCAACATGGCAATGTAGGACAACCCATTAAAAACTACCTCAGAGATTCAATGAATAAAAGGACAAATCCCGCATCCTTAGAACTCTGGAGGATGGTAGAGTCTGGAGAAAGACTCCAAAAATGCTGAATAGAAGACAATGAAAAATATCATATAGGAAATCTGAGTCCCAGACACACCATTCCACTTCACAGTCCCTCATTCCCTCCCATGTATCTTGGTAGTTGCTCAGACATTAATCCAAGTCCCTCACACTAGAGTCACAGTCTATAGAGTCACTCACAGCAGTGAGTTAGAACTCCACGCATATCCAGGCACAGGGACCCAAGTCTACAGAGACCTGGGACAGAATACAAGACACTGAGAAGTGCTGCATATAAAAAAACCTTAGAGGTGTGTATGGATAGAGAGACCATTGGCAAGTGGTGACTCACTCAATCCATTTTTTGTTGGCTGGACCACCTAAATGAAAAATGGAGTTTTCTGGAGTGACCTTTCATTATTGCCCATTTTGGTTCCCTGGGGCAGGATATACTAACAGGGAAGAAATCAGAGGCAGAAAAGCCTCACAGAGACAGAGAGAGAGAGAAAAAGGAGGGTCAAACTGAACTGCTGTAAGTCAGGAGGGTCACCAAACTGAAAAGTATAAGGAAAGTGGGTCACTCAGTGAGAGAGAGGATTTTTAAAAAATCATAGGAGCTGAGAAGAGAATTGTGCACAAAAACAAACATAAAAGATGAAGATTCCCAGAAAAAAAAAAAAAAACAAACAAAAACAGAAGAAAGGAAGCTTTCTTCTGGAGGTAAAACAATTGCACAAAAAGTGCAATCTTAAAATTGTACTGCATATCCAGGGCAAAATCCAGAGAAGAAGAGCTGAAAAAATCTGATCATTTAATCACAGGCTATTTTAATGGTCTAGAATAAGTTGGACCAATGTCCTGGTTTGAGTCTTTTGTGGGCCCCAGAAAATTATCATCTTACTATAACCCATTCCTGTGTGTGTAAATTAAATTCAGTTAAGGCACCTTTTGAGTAGATCTCTTTTGATTAGATTGCTTCAGTTAAGAAGCTTTGATTAGATTGTGGGACCCAAGGTTGGTCCTAATACTTTTACCAGAGTCTTATATAAATTGAGGACTGAAAGCAGAGACATGCAGAGAAAGAGAGCGTCTATTTTTACCCTGCCATGTGAGAGAGGACTCCAGGATCTCCTACAGCAGCAGAAAAATAGAGAAATCCTAAGAGGATGAGAAAGAGGCTGGAGGCTGGAAACAGCAGAGCAGCTTAAAGCTGAAGAGATGAGGCCTGGGAGAGATAAGCCATATGCATGATTACCCACAATTGAACTTGGGGAGGAAGTGAGCTTGGAAGAGAAGGTAGAGACTGGGTGCCATTTTGCCTTGACACATGACAGGAGTCCAGGATCACCTGCAGCTGACCTTTGGTGAGACAGCATCTCTGATGATGCCTCCAATCTTGGAACTGTAAGCTGTTAACCTAATAAATCCCTATTTTGAAAGCCAACCCATTTCTGATATTTTGCATTGGCAGTCTTTAGCAAACTAAAACAGTCAAGCATCATAAAAGAGCATTAGCACAAAGACAATCAACAACAAAACCCTAAGCAAGAGGAAGAAACTAACCTTCAGGGTTTACTCACCAAGATAATCAGATGTAAAGATGTCAGGAAAATTTGAAGCCAGACTAAGAAACAGGTAGATATAACTCAGCCAAGGGAACAAACTAAAATTTCAGAGAGACAAAAAATTCTTTCATAGCAGGGTAATGTGTCTGAGTTTCTAAGGAGACTGAGGGTGGAGGAGGAGGAAGCAGGAGTAAAGTTTCTTCCTTAGGAATTGTGGATTTTTAAGAGGAACTGGGGAAGAAGGCTGTTGCAGTTGGGCAGTTTGATGTAATTATGAATTCCAAAAATATAATTGGATCATGCTTGTAAACTGATCTGTTAATCTGGGCATGATTAAGTTATGATTAGGGAGTTGACGAGGCCACGTCAGTAGGGCATTGAGCCCCACCCTTTTGTGGATGGAGAATCGAATATAAAAGGCGAGGCAAAGAACAGAGCTGAAGCAGTTTTTGAGAAGCAGTTTTGATGTTGGAGAAAAGGCCCCAGAGGAAGAGAAATGAGCCGTTCGCCTGATAGTCAACAGCTGACCTTGTGGAGGAACCAGAAGAACTAAGCCTGGAGAGAAACAAAGCCCCGGGAAGAGAGGAACACAAGAAGCCTGAACCCTGGCAAACATCGGCAGCTGTCTTGCTCCAACATGTGGCAATGAACTTTGGTGAGAAGAAACTTAACGCTTTATGGCCTGGTATCTGTGGACTTCTACCCCAAATAAATACCCTTTATAAAGACCAACCCATTTTTGGTATTTTACATTCGCACCCCTTTGGCTGACTAATACAGAGGCCAAGAGGGAGTAGGAAATGGAGCTTCCTCTTTGTCTAAAGCTATAGGACTTTTGGGTGGGGACTCCTCTGGAGGAGCAGTAGGCTTGGAAGGGGTGTAAAGCAGGCATAAAACTGTTTTTACTAGGCTCCAGGTTATAAGAACAGAGGCGGGAATTTTTCTCTTTGTTCATATTTTCTTTTTAGATTTTTTTCCTACCTGCTCACATAATTCTAAGTCTAACATTCCTCTGTTGGGAAACCATGGGCAGAAATTTCAAACTAACTTTAATAAAGCAAAGCATTGAGTTTCTTTTACCATACAGTTAGCTGCCTTTAGTAATTGCTGAATGATTTTAACAAAAATCTTTTGCTCTTTTGAGAGTCCTGAACCATGATGAAATAGATAATACCCCTGACTGAATTCTTTACATGTAGGCAAATATCCTGAGTGGGCTTTGCTGTTCCCTTACCCTTGGGATGATGAATTATCCAGATAAATTTCATCCCTTTGACAGGCCGATTGTGCCACTTGTCCAAATCACATCGGGGTTACCACTTGCAGGAATCCATCCTGCAAAGTCTTGTGGGGATCTTGTCCAGCAGAGCCTGCGATGGTGCTATGAAATTACTCTTAAGACAGAGGTTGAGAGAGGTCAGGGGGAGAGCAGCTGAAGAAGCTCTTCTCTTGAGCTGATCCCCAGCATGCTTTTTATGCAAGATTTTTTTTACAGTCAATGTCAGGGTGCAGGTGCAGGGGAGTAGGCAGGTATGGGGGTTGTACCTCCAGTCATAGGAATTCTAGGCTGATAATGGGGAAGCAAGATAACAGAAACATTTAGTGATATACTTAGGAGATAAGGTGGGAGATAAGGGAGATAGGATAAGCAGGAGGGGGGATTTCCCTGTGTGGGCAGAGAAAACAGGCCTCCAAGCTATTTCTTAGATGTAAAGGTTAGAGGGTCTCCACATTTTATTAGTATTCCTGGAGTATCAGAATTTATGGAAGCTGAGCTTCTAGTGCTCTTTGAACTCCTTCTGCCTTTCCCTCTGAGTGGTGGCTTATCTTAGCTCTTCTTTTTAATGATAAGATTTCCCAAATTCTTACCAAAAATGGAGTGAGTTTTGAAAAAATTCATTCCTATCATTTCAGACTTATGAACCTAGATACTCAGACCTTCACCAATTAATTTACAGGAATGCTGGTGAAGGTCATGCAGAAATCTGGATGGACAAATCTATTTGGAAAGAAAAAAAACTGAGAGTAAGAAATCCTCCGGACTTAAAACAGCAGCCAAATGGGCTCCAATAAACCCTCTAGGCACCAAGTTTCAGGGCCTTAGTACTTGTAATTACTATAAACTACCTGGATTTTAGAAAGAAAATGCCTGGAGCTTCCCAAAGGCAGCAGCACTACCCCCTAATGCTCTATCCTTGCCCCCAGGACATTCTCCTAGACCTTAGCAGATCCAAGGCATTATAACTTTTCCTCCTCCCAAGACCAAAACCATTAATTCAAAGTTTTGTTTTTTTTAACATTGCAGAATATTGTAAAAATTAAATTCCTAGTTTTTCTTTTGCTCAACCTTTATATGCCTTGTGTAAAGCTGGGTATTTTATGCCCCTTATCTAGGATGAACAAATCAGTTGGGGAAGCTATAAGGGAAAGGTTGGGTACAGAAAGGTGGGAGAGGTGTAAGTTAAATTTAGACTTCTTTCTACTGGGCTTGAGATTTGGATGTGATAGGCATGAGGGAAATGTTTTGGAATAAACCATGTTTTGCATAGATTATCCTGTGTAGTGGATTCCTTAGTTTCTTTAGAGTTCTTAGGGAATTCACAAATTTGGAAATATTTTTGTTCCTTATAATACCTTTGCAATGGTATTAGTGCATTAAAATGGTATTATTAGCTACAAAATATAAATCATTATTTAAATATTTATAGCCTTGGGTTGGGAGTAATTGAATAAAACCTAATTGCCAATTTCAGTAAGTAAAGGAAAATGTCCATAAGAGCCCTGGAAGAGGTTTTCCTGGATTATGCTTGGGACAAATTAAACAATTGTAGTATATTTTCCAGAGCCTGATAGTCAGTATGCTTCATATATCTCACTGGAATACTGATAAAATGGTAAACTGAAGAAAGCAATGTTTCTAGAAACCATCCCCTAAAAATAATTATGTCCTCTGAACTATCATTAAGTGCAATACAAGCATACAATTTTATTCTACTTGTGTGTATTCTCTCCAGATTTATTTAGGTACTGATAAAACAAGTTATCATTATATCTATTGGGCCTTGAAGATAATGAAAAATGTAAGTTTATGTTTAACTAAATCAAGTTATTGTTTTGACAAAATTTAAGAATAATTTGTATTGTAAGATGTTTGAAGACCATTCCAAAGATCTTTTTGATAACAAAGTATACAAGTATATATGTATGCAGGAAATGCTTTGTTAAAGAAAAGTGCATCATTTCCTGAGGGAAAGTGGCTGGTTTTCACACAATAAGAGGCAGGAATATGTAGGACAAGACCTAAATGGATATGGAAAGTAGTAGTGAAGCAGGCTTCATATAGGGAATCAATAGACAGATCTGGAACCTGGCATGGACACTGATACGCCAAGATGGCTGCTGGAAGATGCTGAGAGTTCTCTTGGAAGCCAGGAGAAGCCCCTAATATTCTTCAGAGGCCCTCCTGAGGGATTGATGGGTGGGGTAATCAATCAAAACAGCAAATACCTGGGATTCCTCCCATGCCATTAGCAAAGGGGTGGAAAAATTAACAGTTTAAAAAGCAGGTGCAAAGGTCAAATCTCCCCCACTCCTGCTCCCAGCAGATCTCAGCCTTAACCTTATTAGGTTAAGGGGGAAGATGGCATTGGTTTAGGAGGGCACTCGCAGACTCACCCTATGAGGACGGCTGATTGGGGACAGGGTCTTGCCCAGGGGTCAGCCAATTTTATCATTCTGCACTGACAAGTATCAGAGCTTCAGCTCCCCTGGGGAGGCCAGGAGTGGAAAGTGCTTGATTACTTTCCAGGAGCCTAGTTAGGGTCCCCTTGGTGAAGTGGTGATTTAGAAGAGGACTTCTTTTGGGTCCCTTATTTTGCCCAAAAAAAAAAAAAAAAGAAGAAGAAGACAGTCATTTTAAAAAATAAAAAATGAATTCTTCTTTTTAATTTAGTTTAATCGCTAAAATCTGCCTCAAAACCTGCAGATAGAACCTTGCAGGGCAATTGATTGATAAACACAAGCAGTCTGAGAGGTTCCACTAGGGCCCAAGAAGGAACACTGTTCTTCCTTAGCTTTGTTTGACGGCTTGCTTGTGTGGTTGTTTGGCTTTTCTCTGTTTATATGTTATCTCTTGCTTTTCTTTTCTCTTTCCTCCCCCCTCTTCTTTTTAACTTTTTTTTTTTTTTTAGATGCTGCTAGCTTGTCTCTTCTTTGCTATGCTTCTTCTTCAGTGATTTCCCATTCTCTGTCTATATTGATTTTTTTTGTTAATAAATCATTTTTATTGCTTTAAAACCATGCCTAAAACATAATAGTGTAAGCTATGTATCCATCAACATAAAATATTTAGTTCATTGTCAAAGTAACACTGGGTCAAACATTTTTTTCCTCCTAGTTTTATTATAATTATTTGTTCCTGAATTTGGGGGTCTTTGAAAACATCTCCTTTTTATAAGAAATATTTTCCTAGATTGGACATATTCCTATTTTCAAGCCAATACATTCTTAAACAAGAATGCATATTTTATTTGATTTTGGAACAAAAGTCAGCATGGCTTCATTTCATTTAGCCTCAATATACTGGAATGTCATGAGGAAAACATGCAGCTACGAGAAAGGTTACTCAATTATCATCACACATTATTTTAGCTTCATTTGTCAGAAGGGATTCATCATTCTGCATGCAACAGAGAGCAGTATTTGATAAAATGGCCTGGATTCCCAGATAATAAGTTATTAATATTGATATTTTATTTTTGTTGCTGTTGCCACATTTACTCCTAGATTTTTACCTGTCCCTAGGTTATAAATTTCTTTGGGGGGGGGAGGCTGATTTTGTAGCTGTACCTTCTGTCTACTAGCTCAGCCTTAGAGCCAAAATTAAGTTCATTTGTGAGTTCTTGGGAACAGTTATGTAATTATATTGCCTAGATTTTTTAAAACTCTGTATAAATAAATATATTTTAAAATAAAGATATATTATTTATTGTATTGATTCCCTTGAAGTTGCTATTAAATAATAATCCCATTTTTATGGAACTTCCACATTTAGGAGTTTTTTTTACATTATAAGAATGCCAGAAAACCAACTTTCCAAAGGAAGAATGGTAATATGCAAAATAATTCACATACAGCAGTTCCTAACAAAGGTAAGAATGCATAAGAAGTTAACAGTGTGTCTTTTTAAATTTCAGTAATTTTTAAAATGATATGTACATTACTTTTATGCAGTTAACAGAGAAAAGTAGAAAAATATAACTGCCCAGAAATCAAGTGGCAATATTATTGTGTTACATGAAACAACAAAACAGTATACTTCAAAATGCTGAAAAATCAGCTGAATTGTCTGTTAAAGAATATAAGGATATCAGTGAAAAGCTGATTCATCAGCAGCAAATATCTGATCAAAGATTTCAGACACGCCAGCCACATTGGAAGTAGTGCTGAAGGCCATGGCTTTCTCACTGACATCTGTCCAAGGGGAGCCTTTCGTTGTGGAATTCTCCACTTTTTTCTTCTCAGTGGTTGTGGAACTGTGGGACTGGGCTTCCATGTCATCTTCTCATTGCTTCAGCTCTTCTCCCAGTAACGCTTGTGTGTTGATCCGTGTAGAGGGGACACAGGACAGCTGGACACAGAAGCCATAAGGTCCAAGAGCAGCAGGGCAGGAGCAGGAGATCTATATTGATTTTGTCTCCCAAGCCATCTCTTTCCCTTCCTTCATCTTTCAGCCTTCTGCTTTCTGTTGTGGCTCTTACATACCATGTTTTTTTCATTAGCCCACAACTTAAGTTATCAATTTCTATTCTATCTATTCTGTTTTTGTCTTTTTAAATTAATATTAACTTTTTCCTTTCAGCCCTTTCTTTACTCTTTCTCTCCCTCCTCATCATTCTAGGCTTCTAAATCATTATATATATATATATTCCTCTATTTGGTTTCCCAGTCCATTGTAAGTACTACCCTTTTTTTCCTATTACTCTACACTACCTACATGAGTTAAATATTCATTTCACTAATCTTATTTGGCCCCTTTTCTAACTTTTATCAATATTACTATTATCTTTCTTCTTTTCTCACATCTTTTGATTCCTCTGGCCCTAATCTTTTGCCTTCAAGGGAACATAGAAAGAAGCAAGGATATAAAATAAGAAGAAAAAGTGTCAGAGAGAAAACACAGACAAAGAACCACCAGCTAAATAAAACTCTAGAGCAGAGAGAGAAGCTAATCAACCGAATAAACCCATCAAGATAAAATGATGACTAGAGGGAAAAACAAAAACAAAAACAAAAACAAAAAAACATTACAAAGCACACTGAGAAACAGGAAGACATGGACCAGTCCAATGAACAAACTAAAAACCAGGAAGAGATGCAGAACATCGAACAACCAATCAAAGCTTTCCAAACAAATACCATGGACCAACTTAATGAAATGAAGGAAGAGATTAAGGATATTAAGAAGACACTGGGAGAACATACTGAAGAAATTGTAAACATACATAAAGAGATAACGAATATGATGGTGATCAATGGCACAATCAAGAAATAAAAAAGATGCTGGATTCACATAACAGCAGATTTGAACAGGCAGAAGAAAGAGTTAGTGATGTGGAAGACAATACATCTAAAATCAAACAGATAGTAGAACAGATAGACTAAAAGATAGAAAAAAATCCAGCAGGGACTCAGGGATTTAACTGACAACACAAAACGCACAAACATATGCATTATGGGCATCCAGAAGGAGAAGAGAACAGAAAAGAAACAGAAGGAGTGTTGAAGAAAATAATGGCTGAAAACTTCCCAACCCTATTGAGAGAGATGGATGTGCAGATCCAGCAAGCACAGCTACCCCGAAACAGTATAAATCCCAACAGGCCAACTCCAAGACATATTTGTCAAAATGTCCTATGCTCAAGGCAAAGAGAAAATACTTAAGGCAGCAAGAGAAAAGGGAACCATAATATACAATGGAAGCACAATAAGATTAAATGCTGATTTCTCATCTGAAACCATGGAGGCAAGAAGACAGTGGTATGCCATAGTCAAAGTACTAAAACTTCCAGCCATGAATTCTCTATCCAGCAAAACTGGCATTCAAAAATGATGGAGAGTTCAAAATATTCACAGTAAACAGAAATTAAGAGAGTATGCCAATAAGAAACCTGCACTTTAAGAAATACTAAAGGAAGTTCTACAAGTTGAAAGGAGAAAACAAGGGAGAGAGACTTGGAGGAGAGTGTAAGAACAACTAAAAAGACAAAAAGAGAAATAAAAACAACATATGACATACATTAACCCCCCCAAAATATGGCTGAAGTAAGAAATTCATTGTGAATAATAACACTGAATGTTAATGGATTAAATTCACGAGTCAAGAGACACAGATTGGCAGAATGGATAAGGAAATATGATCCATCTATGCTGTCTACAAGAAACCCACCCTCCACCCAGGCATTCAAGGAAGCTGAAAGTGAATGGCTGGAAAACAATTTTACAAGCTAACAATAGTCAAAAAAGGGCAGGAGTAGCTATCCTAATATCAGACAAAATAGACTTTAAATGCAAAACTATTGTAAGAGACAAAGATGGACATATATATTAATAAAAGGTGTAATCTCTCAAAAAGAGAGAACAATCATAAACATTTATGCACCTAATTGGGGTGCCTCAAAATACTTGAGGCAAACTCTGGAAAAACTAAATGGAGAAATAAATGCCTCTACAATTATAGTCGGGGACTTTAATACACCACTATCATCATTAGACAGAACATCTAGACAAAGAATCAATAAAGAAACAAGACTTAATAGACATATACAGAACACTACACTGAAATACAGCAGGATTTACATTCTTCTCGAGTGCACATGGATCATACTCCAAGATAGACCACATGCTAGGCCACAGAAAAACTCTAAATGAATTCAGAAAGATTGAGAATATAGAAAGTAAATTTCTCTGACCACAATGAGAGAATGGCCTCTTTAACAAGTGGTGCCTGGAGAACTGGATATCCATATCCAAAAGTATGAGAGAAGAATACCATCTCACACCTTATACAAAAATCAACTCAGGATGGATCAGAGATCTAAATATAAGAGCCCAAACCATAAAGACCTTGGAAGATAATATAGGGAAGCATTTATAGGACCTTGTAATAAGAAAATTGTTTCATGACCTTCACACCCAAAACATGTGCAGCAAAAGAAAAAAATAGTTAAATGGGGTCTTCTCAAAATTAAAAAATTTTGCACCTCAAAGGATGTTATCAAGAAAGTAGAAAGGCAGCATACCCAATGAGAGAAAATATTTGACTACCAAAATCTGATAGGAGACTATTATCCTGCATATATAAAGAAATCCTTCACCTCGAACACAAAAAGACAAAAACCCATTTAAAAAATGGGCAAGTGACCTAAAGAGAATTCTCTAAGGAAGAAATACAAATGGCTAAAAAGCACATGAAAAGATGCTCAGCATCACTGACTATTACGGAAATGCAAATCAAAACTACAATGAGATACCACCTTATACCCATTAGAATGGCAGCTATTAAAACATCAGACTATGAGTGCGGGAGAGGATGTGGAGGAATGGGAACCCTCATCCACTGCTGGTGGGAATGTAGAATGATCTAGTCATTGTGTAAGACAGTTTGGCAATTCCTCAAAAAACTAACTATAGAACTTCCATATGATCCAGCAATTCCACTGCTGGGTATATACCCAGAAAATGTGAAAGCAAAGACACGAACAGATATATGCACATCAATGTTCATAGCAACATTATTCACTATTGCCAAAAGTTGGAATCTAACCAGGTGCCCATCAACAGATGAATGGATAAACAAAATGTGGTATATACATACAATGGAATATTACTCAGGTATAAGAAGGAATGAAGTGCTAACACATGGGATAACATGGATGAATCTTCAGGACCTTATGTTGAGTGAAGCATGCCAGGCATTTAAGAATGAAAAGTTCATGACCTCACTGATATGAATGAAGGAAATTGAACAGACTCAGAGAGCTATTGTCTGGAAGATAGGTTTACAAGGAACAGAAAGAAAGAAGGAACTTTGAGCCATCACTCATATGGATGTAACTATGGCAAGGTGAAAGAGTGTAGTTGTGTATTGAAGGGATAGGACAGGAGGTTAGTGATATTATTGGGTTGGGTTGTGCAGGGTTGACAGGTGGGTAGATTACGAAAGGTGTGTTAGAAGGTTCAGGGTACTCGGGAGAGGGTTGGGAGAGAAACCAGGTGAACACTGGAGATTTTAAGTTATGTGGTTGAAAGTACAAAGGTGGAAATGCTCTTATTGCAATATGATAAGGAAGGGTTACTGGTTTAGGGTGTTGGATGGGGGGGGCATTCAGCACAGGGCACATCTGGAGCAGGCTTCTAGGGAGTGTGTGAGTGATCATTTTGTCATAATGTGTTGTATCAGTGGGTGGAGACTCACATAATGAGTGGGAAGGGGTTGGACTCCCATCTTTGGAAGGACAGATTTGTGCAGAAATAGACAGGTGGGAGTCTCTTGAAAGCAATGGCAGTTCCTAATAGGGGAGGACAAACCACTGTGTCAAGACCTCAGTCTTGTTGCATGTAACTATGAATCTTGTCTTCCAACGAGTCAAGCCAGGGTGTTGCCATGGGTCACAGGGGTGGGGAGTGGGGAGGGAGGAATATAATGGATCAAACAGGGGGTATTTAGTGGTCAGTGGATTTGTTCTGCTTGATCTCATAGTGATGGACACAGGACATAGTAAATATCATCAAAATTTGTAAAAGTGTGTGGTCTAAAATGTAAACCATAGTGTAAACCTTTGACCATGTTTACTAGCTATTTTTCACTATTTGTATATCAGTGATAACAAAGCTACCATCCACACGTAAAAAGAAATTAATATGGGGAGGAGGAAAGGGGGAGGATGTTGGGTATATGAGAGTCCCCTGTATTCTGTGTGTGACTTTGCTGTGACCTAAATCTTCTTTGAAAACAAAATGAAAAACAGAGACTACAGAATGAGTAGGGGAAGGTGCCATGGTACAGACAGGACACCAGATAGTGCAGTGATGAAAGACAAAATGACAAAAATTAAAAAAAAATATTTTTCATTGTTTTAATATCCCAATCTTAATTTTCTTTTAGTTTTTAAAAATTTTTATGTATTTTATCTCATATTTAATCTTATCATTATTATTTCATTTTCCTATTAATTGTATTCAGCTATTGTAATGGCTTCATCTTTGAAGAAGCTTTGGATAACAGAAGGGTTACAACTGGGGTGGGGAAGATCGTTGGTGTGGGGTGTCAGGGACTCGGAATGCGTGGGAGGAAATTCATCAGAGCATACATATAAGGTATATAAAAATGTAAAAATGTTCACAGGGCATTGTCACGGTGAGTGGAGACTAACACAATAAATGATAGAATACTGAATTCCCATCCTGGAGAGCTCTGTCACATTCTCTAAGGGAGCAGCAACAGTCCCCAAAGTGCAGGGGCACTGACTGGCAAAGAGGAATGATCCACTGATGGGCCCTTGATATTGATGACTAGGCTTATGAGTCCTTCCTCTTGAAATGGAAACTTAGCCTATTGTTATGGTGCCTAAGGATTGCCTTCTGAGAGTCTCCTTTTTGCTCAACTGTGGCCTCTCTCTAAGCCAAACTCAGCATATGAATGCATTGCTTTCCCCCTAGTGTGGGATATGACTCCAAGGGATGAGCTTCCCTGGCACCGAAGGATTGCTACCAAGCACCAACTAGCAATGCAACTGGAAAAATACCTCAAGTAAAATGGGGTAAAGGTAAAGACAAATGATTTTATATGGCTAAGAGATTTCAAAATGAGTCAGGAGGTCATCCCAGAGGTAACGCTTACACACATCTCAACAGGATCTCATAGACTTCCAAGGTGGATACCACCCCAAACAGTGGGGCTCCTGAGGGCTCTGGAGACACCCAGGTCTTATGGTAAGTGAAGATAGTGCCGGAATTTGGTGCCTTGCCAGTGGACCCTACTTTGGAGTTTGTGCTCCTGAGAGTGACAGAGTTGGACTCATTTTTGTGTTCCTGCACATGGCTCATCTGTCCCTTCTATTTAAACCTATAC
This sequence comes from Tolypeutes matacus, assembly GCA_026826555.1. NCBI lineage: Eukaryota > Metazoa > Chordata > Mammalia > Cingulata > Chlamyphoridae > Tolypeutes > Tolypeutes matacus. The sequence continues at coordinate 242,858 of JAKSZT010054325.1, read as the reverse complement.
TTGGTTCCTGAGTTTGTAGGTGTACATCCAGAGACTTGAGTCTTTGGGATTTCCATGTGCCAGCTGAACCCAGAACATCAGTGGAGCTGCAAATCCTACTCTGTGGCTCATTGGACTCACTCAGGACAACTGGCAGGCTGATGATGATGGACAATTCCAAGGGAATGGAAAGAGTCTGTTCCCGCAGGCGGATAGTCCCATACATCTTTCCCATGGGATATAAGCCCCCTTTCATCTGGAGGTGGAATAGAACTCAGCATCCCAACCCTCAGGATTGGGGGAAGAGCTGTGGACTAGAGTGGACTTACTGGTATTCTGCTATAGACATATTGGGAATCTAGCAATGGAAAAATTACAACACTGATGTGGATCCAGTGGCCACTGGAGGCTCTGGAGGTAGGGAGAGGGAAAAACAGTTGTAATACAGGGGCATTTTCAGGACTTGGGAATCATCCTGAGTGACATTGCAATGACAGATGCAGGCCTTTTTATATCATCACATAACATGCAGAACTGTGTGGGAGAGACTTTAGACTACTGTGAACTATGGTCCATGTTTGATGGCAAAGTCCCAGGATGTGTTTATCAATTACAATGAATGTGCCACACTAATGTACGTTGTTTATGTGGGAGGTTGTGGGAGATGTGGAAAGTGGGACATATGGGAATCCCTATATTTTTGTGTAACATTTATGTAATCTAAGCAGCTTTTAAAAATTAAAAAAATTAAAATAAAAATGATATATGCATAGAAGTTAGCAACTTGAGACACAATAGAAGATAGTGAATGAAAAATAAATAATTAGAAATATAAAACTAAACAAAGTTTTTTGACATTATGTCTTTCATCACTGAAAGATCTGTTGTCTTGTATGTACAGTGACATTTGCTTCCATTTATTCACCCAGTGTCTTATTTTTTCAATTTTGTCTTCAAAGAAGCTTGAGGTTACAGAAAAGTCATGTACAGAATATAAGTGATTCCCAGATACCCAACATCCTCTACCCTTTCCCCTTTCCCCTCTTAATAACCTTTTGCATGTGGATGGTAAATTGTTACAACTGATGTACAAATATTGAATAATTGCTACTAACCATGATCATTGATTTACATTGTGGTTTACATTTCAGACCATTTCATTGTCATAAATTTTTTGAAGTTTCACATGGTCTGTATCCATCCTTACAAGACCATGTAGAACAATTCCATCATCCCCAAAATGCCCCATGTTCTACCTATTCTATTTCTCTCTCCCTCTCCCCTCGAGACACACAGTAACCACCAAGATTAACTCATTGATGGACCAGATTCATGGTTACTTGCAACAATATTGAGGGCTTGACATACAGGTCTGTCCTCCCCTATTAGGCACTGCTGATGCTCTCAAGAGACTCCCACCCCTCTATTTAAGATCATATCAGGAATCCCCAGGATGGGAGTCTAACACCTTCCCACTCATTTTGTGAGTCTCCACACCCTGATACAACCCAGTATGACAAGATAAATGCTACATACTCCCTATAAGCCTGCCCTAAGTGCGCCCTGTTCTGTGTACCCCCTACGTCCAACACCTTAAAATAGTTACTCTCCCCTGCCATATTTGGCCAAAGAACATTCCCAACACTGCAGTTTCAACCACATATCTGCAAATCAACACAGTTCGCCCGCTCCATCTCCCTAGCCTCCCCCCAGTTCCATAGTCAGTGTAAACCACCTTCCCCACCCTACCCCTCTCACAAACCAGCACTGTCCAACCCAATAGCATCAGTGCCTCACTGTCATGCTGATCCACTGCCCAACTACACCCTTCCACCTAATCATAGATTTTTCCCATATGGGCATTGACTCACAAACTTCTTCTCCCTTTCTGTCTCCTTTAAACCTAACTTCCAAACTCTAGCTCTGTGTGACTACTCAATTTGCTTAATTCATATCAGTGAGGTCATGTAATATTTGTCCTTCAGTGCCTGTCTTGCTTCACTCAACATAATGTCTTCAATTTTCATCCAGGTTATCCGTGTGTTAATATTGCATTCCTTCTTACAGCTGCATAATATTCCATTGTATGTATACACCACAATGTGTTTATCTATTCATCTGTTGATGGATTATTTGGGGTGTTAACAACTTTTGACAAGAGTGAATAATGCTGCTGTGAACATTAGTGTGCAAATATCTGTTTATGTCCCTGCTTTCTATTCTTCCAGGTATATACACAGCAGTGGGATTGCTGGAACATATGGCAGCTCAATACTTAGATTCCTAAGGAACTACCAAACTGTCCTCCAAAATGCCTGGACCATTCCACATTCCCACAAGCAGTGAGTAAGGGTTCTCATTCCTCCACATCCTCTCCAAAACTTGATGTCCTCTGATATCTCATTGTCCTTTTGATTTGCATTTCCCTAATAGCTAGTGATGTTAAGCATCTTTTCATGTGTGTTTTAAGCATTTGTATGTCTTCTCTGGAGAAGTGTCTCTTCAAATAACTTGCACATTATTAAAATGGGTTGTTTCTCTTGTTATTTTCAAGGTGTAGGATTTCTTTATATATACTATTAGACCCCTATCAGATACATGGTTACCAAATAATTTCTACCATTGAGTAGGGTGCCATTTCACTTTCTCGACAAACTGCTTTGAGAGGAAATTTTTTTTTAAATTTGCCGAGATCCCATTTATCTATTTTCTTTTGTTGCTCATACTTTGGGTATAAAGTTCAAAAAATCATTTCCTAGTACAAGATCCTGTAGAAGCATCCCTACATAATCTTCTAGGAGCTTTATGGGTAAGGCTTATATATTTATATCTTTGATCCATCTTGAGTTAATTTTTGTATAATATGTAGAGTGATATACCACTCTCATTCTTTTGGATATGGTTATGAAGTTCTCGAAGCAACATTTGTTGAAGGGGCTGCATTTGTGAGGATCTATATCAGAGCTCTCAATTCAGTTCCATTGCTCAGTATGTCTATTCTTATGCCAATCTCATGAAGTTTTGACCACTGTAGACTTGTAGTATGTTTTAAAGTCAGGTGGGCCACACTTGTGGGAGATGTTTGTGTGGGATGTGGTGGGAGGTGTGGGAGGTGGGGAACATGGGAATCCCAGGGGATTCTGTGTAATATTTTCGGTAATCTAAGCACCTCTTAAATATATTTATATATATATATAAAGAACATTTTTGTAAGCAAATGCACATATATGCATATATATTTATATATCATTTTACAAATAGTGGTATGTATTGTGAAAATTTTGATTTTTACCCACAATAAAAAAATTAATTAATTAAAAAAAAAATAAAGTCAGTAGTGTGAATCCTCTGATTTCACTATTCTTTTTCACTATATCTTTGGCTATTCATGGCCGCTTGCCCTTCCAAATAATTTTCATAGTTATCTTTGCTAATTTAGCCAAAAATGTTGTGGTGATTTTATTGGTAATGCGTTGAATCTGTAAATCAGTTTTGGTACGATAGATATCTTAATGATGTTTAGTCTTCCTATCCATGAACAGGGAATATTCTTCCATTTATTTAGGACTTCTTTGATTTCCTTAAGTTAAACTTAATAAGTTTACATCCTTATTTAAACTTATTCCTAGGTATTTGATTCTTTTAGTTGCTCTTGTAAATAGGAATTTTTTCTTGATTTGCTCCTGAGATTGATCATTATTGGTGTACAGAAATGCTATTGATTTTTGCACATTGATCTTATAACTTGACACTTTTCTGAACTCATTTATAAGCTCTAGATGCTTTGTTGTCGATTTCTCAGGGCTTTCTACATATAGGATCCTGTTGTCTGAAAAAAGTGAAATGTTTAATTCTCCCTTTCTAATTTGGATGATTTTGATATCTTTTACTTGCCTAAGTGCTCAAGCAAGTACTTCTAACACAGTGTTAAATAAAAGTGGTGAAATTGAGCGTCATTGCCTTGTTCCCAATCTTAGAGGGAAAGATTTTAAGGATTTCATTATTGAATATGATATTAGCTGTGGGTTTTTCATAAAAACACCTTATCATGTCATGGAAGGTTCCTTCTTTCCTATCTTTTGCAGTGTTTTTATCAGAAAGGGTGCTGTATTCAGTCGAATGCTTTTTCTGCATCTGTAGAAAGGATCATGTGATTTTTTTCTTTTGATCTGTTTATGTTGTGTATTACACTGATTGATTTTCTTATGTTGAAACATCCTTGCATACCAGGGATGAAACCCACTTGGTCATGGTGTATAATTCATTTGATGTGATGTTGAATATGATTATCAATTATGTTGTTGAGGATTTTAGCATCTAGGTTCATTAGATATTGTTCCATTGTTTTCCTTTCTTTTGGCGTCTTTGTTTGGCTTTGGTATTAGGGTGATATTGGCATCATAGAATGAGTTAGGCAATCTCCCCTTCACTTCTATTTTCAGAAGTTTAAGCAAGATTGATGTTAGTTGTTTCCAGAATGTTTGGTAGAATCCACCTGTGAAGCCATCTGGTCCTGTGCTCTTCCTCATTGGGATGTTATTGATGACTAATTCTATATCATTACTTATGATTTGTCTGTTGAGTTAATCAAATTCTTCTTTCATCAATGTAGGTTGCTTGTGTGTTTCTAGGAATTTGTCCATTTCCTTTAAATTATTCATCTTGTTGTCATAAAATTTTTCAAAGTATCCGCTTATGATACTCTTTATTTTATTTT
>JAKSZT010054325.1:148701-208162 GCA_026826555.1 Tolypeutes matacus | reverse complement strand
GAATTACAAATATTTGTTAGTTTTCAGTTTTTCTTTTGACTATATTTTGAAGATTTATGAAATATAGAAGTTGATTTAGGAATTTTTTAAAAATATTTTTTTGCTTTGATTTAATGTTATAAAGGCCTTCTTCACTGCAGCTTCAAGAAAGAATTCCATCGTGGATTCTTCTAATTCAGTTGTAGTTTTTTGTTTTTTTTTTTCCCACTTAAATGCTTGCTCCATTTTGAATTTATCCTGGTGTAAGGGTTGAGGTATGTGTCCAACTTTATCTTTTTTTCATATATCTACCTAGTTGATCCAACAACATCTATGTATATTCTGTCTTTTCCCCATTGATATGTGTTGCACCATTTTCAAATACTAATTTTGCACAAGTATTTGGTTCTATTTATGAAGATTTTTTTCTGCTCCGTAGAGCTATCTATACAAAAATCCATAATGCAGTTAAAATTGAGTTTTTAGATATGTTTGCTCTTAATTATATGATTTTATGCTATGTATTGTTTCTGTAGATTTTAGAAAAACTTTACAAATTGTCTGTACATTTCCAATTATGAGCAATGCTTTAATTAATATATTTTCTTCTCCCTCATGTTTGTGTGCCAGTTATTTTTATTTTTTTGTTCATGATGTCAATTTTATTAATATTGCCCTTTGATAAGGTCTTGTACACTTTTTTTGCACCCAGTGTGGCACGTTTATCATGGAAATAATTTTTAAAGTGGAACAGGGGTCCCTACAACATACATTTGCCCAAGCCCAGTATGCCCCAGGTACAGCCCTGTTGAGGATTTTTTGGGCTCTACTTTAGGGTCTTCATATATTGAATATTGTCTCTAAGTCCGAAGCCAGACTGAATTGTTTGCTTTCACAAGATGCTTAATCCATTTGTCTAGATGTCCAAAACTTCTTTGTCTTTGACATTCACTAAATTTACCAGGGAGTATCTCAGTGTTGACTGCTCTGAATCAGTTTTCCCAGGGTATGGTATATTCCTCAGACGTTCATAATGAAATCATCTTTAATTTCAAGAATGCTTTCTGACAATGTGTTTAAAGTTCCACTATTTTTATTTTCTTCCTGGTGTACTCCAATCTTACACTGCCTTCCTTTCATAGCTAATATTTTCTTTCTAAATTCTGTATTTCTGTTTCAATTTGCTCACTTCTCTTATTTCACTCTTAGATATACCTTACTGTGTGTACCCCATTCAATTTCTTCATCATTTCGGAGATGGTTTATTATTTTATTCTTCCTTGAGTTTTCTGAACTTTGCTGGTTCACAGTTCATTTCCTGCTTTCTTACCTTATGCTCCTTAAAGATTTGAACATCTTCACTATGTTCATTCTTCCCAGAGTTGATTATTTGGTTATATTTTTAAAAATTATTATTCATTGTGATGATTGTCTTAATTTTCCTCTTCTCCTTGGCACTGTTTTCTGGTTTGTGTCCTTTACCTGTTACTTATATTTCCTCTTCCTTTGATCATGTTTTTCTTGTTATTTTTTACTGCCTTTGTTCTAGTTCTTTTTCATTGGTCATCACTGAAGCATGAATGTGTTTCAAAAATTATATGCTTATAATTATATTATAATTAAATTATATTATAATTTTTTCATTGTCTGAAAGATAGGTTAACAAATGAGAGTAAGAGAACAAACAAATGAGAGCAAAAATTATATGCTTAAAGTTTGTGTGAGTGACAGCCAGGGCTTCATTGCAGGATCAACTGCAGTTTTTACTATGATCTTAGGTTTTTTTTTTATGTTGGTTTAGCTCTTATTTCTCTTCAAACAGAGGGAATAGAAGTTGTGGGGTTCATCAAATATAAAGATCATCTTCTCCTCCTCTGATACACTGATACCATCTTATTCAAAATATGTCTTGACTTCATATTTGGAATGATTTCATATTTGGCCCACTCTTAAGATTTCTAAATCCAAACTTTGTCACCAGCCTGTCACAGGGTCACCTATACTACAAGTAAGGAGTTTAGGTTGTAGATTTGAAGGCATGCTCCTCAATTTTGCAAAGTGTCTTTTGTTGACCTTTCTGAGACCTGTAGCTGTAGAATAATATTTCCAAGCATCCACTGGTAAATTACATGAAATTTCATGTTTTTCTGTGGTTATTAACAATATCCATGCCCCCAAACCCCTTAGATGTTATATGTTTCCTATGAAAATATGCAAATGTATACAATATGTGCAGAAATGTACCTACTTGTAAGTATCTAGTAATGGTTTAGTATATTGGGCTGATGCAAATTAGCATTCAGAGCAGACATTGAAATGTGAAGGAGGAGGTTGTTTGAGAGGGTCAGTATGATAACAATGCAAACCAGGCATTGTTCATGTCCTGGGAGCTACAGTTTGCCACCAACTTCCTCATGAAAGTCTACTCAATATGGTAAGGTTATTTTTATATTTTTTCACCAATCTGCTAATGAATTATCTCACTAAGGAAACAGCTGTTGTGTGTCTATTCATAAAAGATATTATGAAGATTATGCTGGAAAAAAAAGTAAGACAGGGGTTCTCCAAGTGTTGTCCCTAACCGGCAGCATCAACATCTCCTGGAACTTGTTAGAAATGTGATTTCTTGGACCCCAGTTCAAAGGTATTGAATCAGAACTCTGTGGGTGATGCCTAGCAATCTATGTTTTAACAAACCCCCATGGTGTTTCTCATGCACAAGTTTGAGATCCACTGATGTACTGATGTAGTAGATGTTTCTTACCCAGGTTTTTTAAGAATAAAAAGTGGGACACTGTAGGGGTTAAATGAGCTCTCCATGTGAAGGTTTTAACATACAAAGTGCTATACATATTTAGTCATTTTGACTACCATAAAAAAGGTGGCAAATTGAAATGCAAATCCCTGAGCATTCAACTTTTTCTTTTACATAGTTTCATTAGGGGATCATGAATTAACTTTTACTATCAAAACCAACATTCCTCTTAAGAGTTGCCAGTCTTGAAAATTTCTATTACTAATTTAGAGAAGTGTTTTCTTTTATGTGTTTAGGAGGAGGAAATACAACTCTGTCTTCCACTGAATATTTTTCTCCAGGGTCATAAGAGTAAAATAATATCAATGCAGTTTTAAGGAAGGAGAAGTGTCACAAGAAGAGGACATAGTAGGGACAGGAGAAGAATTGGCTGATCCCCTCATTTTTCACCATATTCTGGGATCAAAAGGAGGAATATGTCAGTCTGAGACTGAGTCATTACCTTTTCCCTATCTGGCTGTCTCTTTCAGTCATGTCCTCCCATCAGCAACAAAGGTTTTCCAACCTTGGGGCCTGGAACAGGTTACTCTATTCAGTATATTTTAGTTAAACTTCTGCCTTTAGTGTAAGCATTTTTTTTTGCTTTTCATATCACTGGGGATTTGATTATTTGATTGATGTTTAATAGACAATTATGTAAGAGTGCATGGAACGCAGAACAGGTAATTTAGGAGGTATTGTAGATGATCTTATGAAGGACAAAGCACTGAGGAGTACAGGCAATTAGAGAAAGGAGCCTAAATAAGGAGGAGGGCTCTGAGAGAAAAGTGGTAAGAGCTAACTGTGATATGTGGCAATTACTACAATAGTATGTCAGCATTCTCTTCTACCCATGTCATTTTCTATATCTAAATGAGGTACTCCTAAATTGGCCAACTCTTGTTGGTGAAAGAGATGGGAAATGAATGAACAGGGATTTTCTACTAAATTCAGTCAGAGGCAGTATCTTCACACACCACAGATAATGACCAAATGATTGTTTTTTTTTTTTCTCACAGGTCACTCATAAAGTGATGGGCAGAGAAAATTCCACATCTGGAGAAGCCCTCATTCTGGTGGGTTTCTCTGGGCACTCATGGTTAGAGAGGATTTTATTTGTGCTCTTCTTAATATTCTACCTTCTGACAGTCAAGGGCAATGGGACCATTATCCTTGTCTCCCACCTGGACCCCCATCTCCACACATCCATGTATTTCTTCCTCACTCATCTCTCTTCTATTGACCTCATTCATGTGACATGTATTAGCCCTCAGATGTTGGTCAATCTTGGGGGGGGGCAGACAAATCCATAAGTTTTGTTGGATGTGTGGTCCAGCTTCTCCTCACCCTGGGTCTGAGTGTGTCTTTCTGGCCATGATGACATACGATTGCTATGTTGCCATCTGCCAGCCTTTGCATTATTTCATTCTCATGCCACCACATCTGTGTTGGGTGCTCTCCAGCATATCCTGGTTAATTGGTTTCAGCAACTCATTAGTTCAAATACATTTCACAATGACCTTTTCTTGATGTGGCCAACACCAGATAAACCATTTCTATTGTGAGGCACCCCCAATGATGCAATTGGCCTGTGTGGACACCACAAATTACTAGAAGTTGATTATGATTCTAAGTGGCATCTTCCTTGTCTTTCCTCTCTTACTGATCTTGGTCTCTTATGGGCATATTGCCTATAGTGTGTTGAGGATAAAGACACCTGGGGGGAGACAGAATGCCTTTGGGACCTGTGGCTCCCATTCTCATGGTGGTGTCCATTTTCTACAGTACTCTCATCTATGTGTACATGACTCCCAAGCCAAAGCACTCTCATCATGTGACCAAGTTTGTGGCACTGCTATGTAATTTAATTCACATCCTTTGATCAATCCCATAATCTACACTTTGAGAAACAGAGATGTTAAAGAAGAAATATGGAAGGTGGTTATTTGGAAACAAAAAAGAAAGGACATAGATTTTTCTTAGATTCACTCTGTTAAAGAATTGGAGCAACTTTTCCAATGAATCTTTTTTCCAAATGAAGCTGTAGATTTGAGGTTGAATGTGGTGTTGTGAAATGCCTTGGCATGTAGTCTTTTTAAATTAGCCCATCCATCCTATCTATGATTTCCTGTATTCCTTATAATTTTGACTTTCATGGATATTCATGGTTATTGGGGGAAGTATATATTTGTGCAGAATTTATGTCTGATCATAGATAAATCTAAAAAAGACAAACCTCCTAAAACGGTGAATTTCTTGAGCTTGTGTTCATTATTTTCTGTTTATGTTTCCAATTTTTTCTTGTTCAGTACCGTGTTTTTCTAATATCCTATTTTGATTCCATCCATTAAATTTTGTGTGCTCTTTTCTCACATTTTATGTGAATTGACTAAATAATTTATTTTTTATCAAACTTATACATGCTTAGAGTTTGAAGAGCCAACTAATTCTATGAAACATACTAAAATGAATAGGAGTCCTCCCCCAACCCATTGTCATTTATTTCAGAAGCAATAACTTTCAATACTTACTTTTCAACTTTTTCTATTTAGCCCATTATCTCAATAATACACATGTACTCCTACTCTTGCTTTTTCTATTTTAGCTATTATCTTTCCAAATTTCAAATATTAATTTAATTATTCCCTTTCCTGCCCCATCCACACATGTGCACCCTCTATCATCCCAGCAGAGTTACAATTGAACTGGGTTTGAAAAATATTCAGTGTTCCCATTATTATGACTCTGAATACACTTTAGAGTTTAGCTAGTTGTTAAATTATAATTATTCCACCATTCCTACTTGTAAAAATGATTGTTTCTCTGGCAGTTATATATTATTTTGTATTTTTTTATCTTGATAATTTCTAAATATGGAATTTACCAATAAATCAACCCAAAACTCTCTGACAAATGTCTGAAATTCCTCAAAATATAGTCAATTATATTAAATATTCTGTAATATTAAATACTATGTTAAATATTCTGCCAAAGAGTTTATTTTTTGGTGAAACTCCTTTGGAGGCTTCTGGTTTGTTGCAGCTTCTATTGGTTGCCCCCTGTGTCAAGTATGCAGCTGTAATCCTAAGATCTCTGTTTCTTTCTTTCTTTTTTTTTTTTTTTTTTCACCTCATTGTTATAATTTCTTGCATTGCAAGAATCACCATATGTGAGCAAGAGAATACCATCAAGTCCACTCTAGTCCATAGTTCTTCCCCCAATCCAGAGGCGACTGGGATGGTGATGTCCACTCCAACTCCAAGTGAGAGAGGGCTTATATCCCATGGATATGGTGGGTGGGATGATCCTGCCTGCAGATGCAGGCCCTCTCCATTCCCTGGGATGGCCATTTCCCATCATTGTCTCCTCATCAGGTGACTTGGATGAGTCCATTGAGCTGTAGGATAGGAGTTGCAGCTCCACCTAGATTTCATGCACACCTGGCACATAGGTAGGCGGGAGGCTCCAGTCTCTGGAAGTATACCTAAGAAACTCCAGCATCACATGTAGGTTTGAATAGAAGGGACTGGTGAACCATGTGCAGGGAGGACTTATTTGAGTCTAATTCTGTCACTCTCAGGAGCACAGATTCCAAAATAGAACCCACTGATAAGGCATCAGTCTCTGGGGCTATCCCCCCTTATATATAACCAGGGTGTCTCCGGAGCTCTCAGGAACCCCACTGAGTGGGGTGATAGGCACTTAGATGTTCTATGAGCTCCTACTGAGGTGTGCGTAAGAGTTACCTCTGGGATGACCTCCCGACTCTCTTTGAAGTCTCTTAGCCACTTGAACTCATTTGTCTTTACCGTTTCCCCCTTTCATTCAAGGTCTTTTTCCAGTTGTGTTGCCAGTTGGCACTTGGGAAAAGTTTTCAATTAGTAATAATCGTGCCTCGGATAAACCTCATCGGCTACGATACTGCCACTGCGCAAAGCTGCCAGTTGGCACTTGGTATTAATCCCTCGTTGCCAGGGAAGCTCATCCCCGGGAGTCATGTCCCACGTTGGGGGGAAGGTAATGCAATCATATGCTGAGTTTGGCTTAGAGAGAGGCCACATTTGAGCAACAAGGAGGCTCTCAGGTGGCAACCCTTAGGCACTCTGTTTCTTTCTTAATTCACTTGCTTGTTTTGGTGGTGCTGTCTTCTTTAAGTTCTGCAAAAGAATACATTGGAAGTAAAAATTTTTGAGTCCTTGTGTAATTGTTAGGTTCGTGTGCCAAGTTGGCCAATTGATGGTTTCCAGGTTTTTGGTTAAGCAAGCACTGGTCTGATTGTTACTCTGGGGACATTTCGTGGACTTAAATCATTAGTAAGTTGTTTGCATCTATGGCTGATTATGTCTACAATCAAGTAAGGAGATTGCCTTCAAGTATGAGAGATATCTCATCAAATCATCTGAAGGCTATAAAAGAAGAAGTGATGATTTCAGCAGTCAGAAGAGCATTTCCATCTCTACCTCATCCAGCCAGCTTCTCCTGGAGAATTCATTGAAAACCTTCATCAGAGTTCCCAGCTTGCACCCTGCCCTATGGTATTTGGACAATGGCAACTCCACCATCAGTTTAGACAATTCTTATAAAGACTTCATAAGAGTTACACATCTTTCCAATTGGTTCATTTCCCTAGAGATGCCTGAGTAATACACCTTGTATGTCTATAATGTCTACCCTTATTCTTTTTTCTAAAAGAATTTTGTTAACATTTAACTATTTGTATGTATAATTCAGTGTCAATAATTACATTTGCAATGTTGTGCCACCATCGCCCTAGTCATCTCTCCCCTTGGTCCCATATAAACTCTAATATATTTTCTGTGTCTATGAACTTGCTTATTCTAAATATTTGATATAAGTGGAATCATACATTATTTGTACTTTTGTGTCTAGCATAATGTTTTCAAGGCTTATCCATACTGTAGCATGTGTCAGAACTTTATTCCTTTCTATGGCTCGATAATACTTCTTTGTATGTGCATACTATATTTTGTTTATCGATATATCTGTTGATACCTACTTTAACTGTTTTCCTTTTTTTAAAACTTTCTTTTTCTTTAGGAGGTACCAGAGATTGAACCCAAGACCTCCTATGTGGGAAGCAGGTGCTCAACCACTGATCTATATCCGTTCCCCTTGAGTTGTTTCCTTTATTGTTAAAAATCTGTATTTTCTATTTCTTTTTTTCGTAAACTTTATTTCAATTTCAAAAAACAACAGATAAAAGGCAGCTTAACAAATCATGGAAACATGACTTTAAAAAATCCCATCCAGGCATACTTATAATATTTAATCCTAAAACTGAACTCAACTGTTTTTCCAGTGTTCTGAAAAATGAATAAATGAGCCCAGATTAGTTAAATGACATGACCAGGGTCTTCTGTTTGATCATATTCACATATCCTTAAACTAAATCCCATATTCTTTTTGTTTTTTGACCTTGAGAATTGATATAGTTCCCCCTTTGACTTTGTTACAAAATATTTCAATCTTACGTTTAACTATAGTCTATAAATTACATTAGTTGTATTTTCACATGTATCACCATATTTTAACACCATGTAATAGAGGAACATTCTTGTATTTTAATTATTAACCACAATCCTCATCTACCACCAAAATCACTATGTTATATATTCCCTATGTTATCCTCTAGCTTTCTTTTGACTGACATTAATCTCCCTAGACTCACCCTTTCAGCCACTTTCACAGTTATAAATTGGTGGTGCTATACTATGATATACCATCAACTCTATCCATTTCTACAAATTTACAACCCACCTTATTAAACATTCTATAAACATTCAGCATCACCTCCCCCTACTCAACCCACATTCTGTCTCCTATTAACCTGTACTCTAAAGTTTAACTCCATCAGCTTACTCATCATATTTAGTTCATATCAGTAAGACCATATACTTTTTGTCCTATTTTGCACATTCCTGGTCTGCAGATCCCAAAAGTAGTTCCCTCAGACAACTTCTGCTCTTTATTCCTTGCTTTGTAAGAGAAATTTTCCCTGCCTGACTAATCTGATGCTATCTTCCCAGAAGATATTTCTATTTCTTTTAAAATATAACTTCTCTTTTATTAGACAAGTTGTAGGGTTACGTTATGGAAAAGTCATGAAGCAAATACAGATTTCCTATATACCCCCTATTATAAATAGTTGACCTTAGTGTGGTACTTTTGTTACAATTGATGAAATATTATTATTATAGTTGTACTATTAATTGTAGCCCACAGTTGACATTAGGGTATACTGTTTTTTTTGGCACAGTTTTGTTTTTTGTTTTGTTTTGTCTGATTATTTCTTTATTAGGGAAGCTGTGGGTTTACAGAACAATTATACATAAACTGTGGGATTCCCATATATCACCCCACCTCCAACACCTTGCATTGGTGTAGAATATTTGTTACAATTTCTGATAGAATATTTTTATAATTGTCCTATTAATTAAAGTCTATGATTTAACTTAAGGTTCACTGTGTAGTGTATTCCCATGGATTTTTAAAAAAACTTATTCTGTTATCATATCTACAATCTAGCATTTCCCCGTTTTAACCATGTTCAGATATATATTTCAGTGCTGTTGATTGAGTTCATAATGTTGTGCTGCCAATACCACGATCCATCATCAAAGCATTTCCACCATTCCAAATAGGAATTCTGCACATTTTAAGCCTTAACTTCCCTTTTCTGATTCTTACTCCATACTCTTGTAACCTATATTCTAGATTCTGACTCTATGAGTTTGTTTATTCTAATTGTTTCAAATCAGAGACATCATACAATATTTGTCCTTTTGTGTCTGGCTTATTTCACTCAACATAATATCCTCAAGGTTCAAACATTTTGTCGCATGTTTCAGGACTTCATTCCTTTTTATTGCTGATTGGTTGGTAGTTCTTTCTTTCGACTCTTTAAATATGACATCCTACAGCCTTCTTGCCTCCAGGGTTTTGGATGAGAAACCAGCACTTAATTTTATAGAGGTTTCCTTGTATGTGACCTGTTGCTTCTCTATTGCAGCTTTTAGAATTCTCTCTTTATCTTTGACATTTAGCAGTTTGAATATAACACGGTACAGTTTGGGTCTTTTTGGGTTTTTCCTGTTCAGAATTTTGTTGAGTGTCCACCTACCCCAAGATCTTGAAGATGTTTTCCTGCATTTTCTTTTAGGAACTTTATGGTTGTAGCTTTTATATGAAGGTCCTTGATCCATTTTGAGTTAATTTTTGTTTCAAGTGTGAGATGGAGTCCTCTTTCTCTCTTTTGAATGTGGATGTCCAGTTCTCCCAGCACCGTTTGTTGAATAGACTGTTCTGACTCAGCTGTGAGAGTTGATAGCCTTGTCAAAAATCACTTGACCATAGATGTAAGAGTCTATTTATGAAATCTCAATTCAGATCCATTGGTCAATATGCTTATCTTTCTGCCAGTACATACTGTTTTTTACAACTGTATCTAAGAAATTTGCTTTAAAATCATGAAGTGAGAGTCTTTCAATTTCATTATTTTAATCAGATTTTTGGCTATTCAGGGCCCTTTATCCTTCCAAAAAAATTAATAAGTGATTTTTGTATTTCTATATAAGAAAAAAAAGGTGGTTGGATTTTTTATTGACGTTGTATTGATTTTGTAAATCAGTTTGAGTAGAATTGACATCTTAACGATATTTAGTCTTCCAATCCATAATGCAGAATATCCTTCCATTGATAAAGTCCTCTTTGGCTTCCTTTAGCAATGTTTTGTAGTTATCTGCATACAGGTCCTTTATGTCCTTGGTTAAGTTTATTACTAAATATTTGATTCTTTTAGTTGCTATTGTAAACGAATTTTTTTTTCTGACTTCCTCTTCTGATTTATCATTAGTAGTATATAGAAACATTACTGTTATTTGCACATTAATCTTTTTATTTAAAATTTTCTAATGATATAGATAGTTAATACATGAATATGCATAAACAATAAGTGTCTAGTAAAAGTTGTGTACTCAGAAAACAAACATGCATATCATCACACAGGTGTCCCATAGCTCAACCCACTAACAACACTTTGCATTGTTGTGAAACATTTGTTACAGACTATGGAAGAGCTTTATCAAAATACTACTACAAGCTATAGACCATATCTTTCATTTGGTGTATTTTTCCCCAAACATACCCAATTATTAAAACCCTGTATTAGTATTAAATATGTGCATATTTCATGAGAGAACATTCTCATATTTGTTCTGTTAACCACATCCATCTTCTATTGCTGATTTCACTATTTTATAGAGTCCCATGTTTTGTACAATTGTTCAAAGTGTACATTCAGTGGCTATCATTTTGTTCACACAGTTGTGCTATTATCACCTCAGTCAATCTAAGAACATTTTCATACATTCAAAATGAAAAGTCCCATATCCCCTTATGCCTTCCTATTGTTGTCCCTTAGAATTGATATAATATCTTCTTTGCTGTTGCTGCAAAAATATTACAATATTACTATCATCCACAAGTTACATTAGTGGTAATTATCCCATGTATCACCCTATTCTTAACACTTTGTAAAAGGAGAACATTATTATATTTATACTATTAACCACTGTCTTCAGCCACCAATGAAATCACTATGATATACATTTTAAGTTGTTCTCTAGCATCAACTCCCATTCTCAGCACACATTTGCTTTCCTAGTAACCTATACTCTAGAATTTACTTCCATGGGTTTAGTCATCATTTTCGGTTCATATTCGTGAGACCTTGCAATGTTTGTCCTTTTGTGATTGGCTTATTTCATTCAACATTATGTCCACTAATGTTGATCCATATTGTCATATAAATCCAGATTTCATTTCTTCTTAAAGATGAAATGTATTCCATAGTATGTATATACCACAATTTGTTTATACATTGGTTTTTGGACACATGGGCTATTTCCATATTTTAGCAAATGTGAAAAATGGTGCTGTGAGCTTCAGTGTGCAAAAGTCAGTTTGTGTGCTTTCTTTCAGTTCTTCTGAATATATTCCTAGTAACAGGATTGCTGGATCATACAGCAGTTCTATATTCAGCCTCTTGAGGTTCTGCCAAATTATCTTCCAGAGAGACTACACCATTCTACATTCCCACCAAAGTTGATGGAGTGTTCCTAATTCTTCACATACTCTCCAGCACTTGTAGTTTCAGGTTATTTAAATAAAGGTCATAATATACAGTGTGAAATGGTATCTCATTGTAGTTATGATCTGTATTTCTGTAATAGATAGTGATGTTAAACATTTTTTTCCTGTGCTTTTTGGCCATTTGTATTTCCTCTTTTGAAAAATGTCTATTCAAGCCTTTTGCCCATTTTTTAATCTGGTTGTTTGTCTCTTTATCATTGAGTTGTATAAGCTTTTTTTTGTTTTTATAAAATTTTATTAAAGTATATCATATATACATACACATATATAAAATGTAACGTATGGTAAAAGTTGTGAACTTACAAAACAAACATGTATATCATCAGACAGTGTCCCATGCATCACCCCACCACCAACATTTGGCATTGTTGTGAAACATTTGTTACAAACTATGAAGTAGCTATATTTATTGTATTAACCACAATCTTCAACCACCACTGCAATCACTATGTTTTACATTCCCTAGATTTTGTTCTAGCTTCCTTTCTTTTATATATATATAACTACTTTTTTATTTTTTAAAGGATACCTTGATTACATGAACATTACCCCCAAATATAAGGATTTCCATATGACCCACTCCCCACATCTCCCACTCCCTCCCACGTAAACATCATTCATTAGTGTGGCACATTCATTGCAATTGATAAACACTTCGTGGGGCTTTGCCATTAAGCATGAACCATAGTTCACATTGTAGACCACATTTTCTCCCACACAGTTCTGCATGTTATATGATGATATAAAATGGCCTATATCTGTCATTGCAATGTCACTCAGGAAAATTCCCAAGTCCCGAAAAAGCCCCTGTATTACAACCGCTTTTCCCTCTCCCTGCCCCGAGCCACCAGTGGTCATGGGATCCACATCAGTGTTATAATTTCTTCCTTGCTTGAATCAAAATATGTCTATAGTAGAATATAAGTAAGTCCACCCTAGTGCATATCTCTTCCCTCCATCCTGAGGAGTATGGGATGGTGATGTCCACTCCACCTCCAATTGAGAGGGGGCTTATATCCCATAGGGAAGATGGATGGGATTATTCTGCCTGTAGCTACAAACTCTCCCCCTCCCTGGGACAGCTGTTGTCCTTCATCATCTCACCACCAATTATCCTGTGTGAGTCCAATGAGCTGTAGAGCAAGAGTTGCTGCTCCACTGAGGTTTTGAGCCCAGCCCTACAAACTCCAGCACCACGTATAGGTTTGAATAGAAGGGACTGATGAGCCATGTGCAGGAACACAAAAATGAGTCCAACTCTGTCACTATCAGGAGCACAAACTCCAAAGTAGGGCCCACTGGCAATGCACCAAACTCCAGAGCTATCCTCCTGACACAGGACCTGGGTGTCTCCAGAGCCCTCAGGAGCCCCACTATATCAGGTGATATCCACTTTGGAGTTCTGTGAGATTCTACTGAGATGCGTGTAAGCATCACCTCTGGGATGACCACCCGACTCATTTTGAAGTCTCTAATCCATATAAAATCATTTGTCTTTACCTTTACCCCTTTTATTCAAGATCTTTTTCCAGTCACATTGCCAGTTGGCACCTGGTAGCAATCCCTCGGCACCAGGAAGGCTCATATCTGGAAGTCATGTCCCACGGTGGGAGAAAGGTAATGCATTCATATGCTGAGTTTGGCTTAGAGAGAGGCCACATTTGAGCAACAAGGAGGCTCTCAGGTGGCAACCATTAGGCACCCCAATACAAGAGGCTAAGTTTCAATTTTAAGAGCAAAGACACATAAGGCTAGTCATTAATCTCAAGGGCCCATCAATGTATCATCCTTCTTTGCCAGTCTCTGCTCCTGAACTTGGGGGGCTGTTGCTGGTCTCTTAGAGAATGTGGCAGAGCTCTCCAGGATGGGAATTCAATATTCTCTCATTTATTGAGTGATTCTCCATCCACTGTGACAATGCCCCGTGAACCTTTGAACATTTTTATATAACTTATAATTATGCTCAGGTGCACTTCCTCCCATGCATTCCACACCCCTGACACCCCACACCAATGATCCTCCCCTGCCCCATTGTAACCCTTCTATGATCCAAAGCGTCTTCAAAGATGAAGCCATTACAATAGTTCAATACAATTAATAGGAAAATGAAATAATAATGATAAGTTTAAATGTAAGAGATAATATATAGATAACTTTTACTAAGGATTATTATGAAAGTGTGGAGATGAATAGAGTTGTTGATAACACATTATACTGAGTATAACTCACATGGCTGATTCATAAATGTGTAGAGGCTTACATCTAGCCTCCTTTCAATTGACATTTACATCCACACACTACCCCTTTCAACCACAATCACATTTATTAATATGTCAAAATTAACCAAAGATATCTACAAATATAAATGGAATCCTTTTTAAATTTCCAGCACTCTTTTTTGCAGAAATGGAAAAACAAATATTTAGATTCATATGGAACTGCAAGGAGACCCAAACCACTGTTGAAAAAGAACAGGGTTGTAGAACTCACATTTCTCAATTTCAAGTTGTTTTACCAAGTGACAGCAATCAAAACAGCATGGCACTGACACAACAATAGACAGATAGATCAGTGGAATAGAGTTGCAAGTCCAGAAATAGACCCACAACACCTATGGTAAAGTGATTTTTGTTATGGATGCTAAATCAATGCAGAGGGGAAAGAATAGTCTCTTCAAGAAATGGTGCAGGAAAACTGGATATCCACACGCAGAAGAATGAAGGCAGAGCCATACCACACACACTATATATTAATCAATTCAAAACAGATCAAGGATCTAAAGGTAAGAGCTAAAAGTATAAACCTCTTAAAAGTAAATAAGAACAAATCTTCATGACCTGTGCTTCAGGAAAAAATTCTTAAATATGATACCCAAAGCACAAGAAATAAAAAAACAAATAAATTTGATTTTGTCAAAATTAAAGACTTTTGTGCATCAAAGGAAATGATCAAGAAAGTCAAAAGACAGCCTACAGAATGGGAAAACATAGTTTCAAGCCATATATCAGATATAACTTTAATATCCATTATATTTAAAGAATTCCTACAGCTCAACTCAACAAAAAAAGATAAACAAAATTTTAAAAATGGGCAAAGACTTGTATAGGCATTGCTCCAGAGAAGATATAAAAGTGGCCAATGAACCCAAGAAAAGATGCTCAACCTAATTAGCCACTAGGAAAATGCAAATTAAAAACACAATGAGATACCATTTCACATCCACAAGGATGGCTATTATTTGAAAGATGGAAATTGCCACGTGTTGGAGAGGATGCAGAGAAATTGTAACTCTAGTGCATTGTCATGGGATAATGGAATGTAAAATGATGCAGCCCCTGTGAAAATATAAGGATGAAAATTGTATGATACCACTTCTAAGAGATTACTAGGAATGGTAATTTTGCAGAAACAGAAAGTAGATTAGAGGTTACTGGGGGAGGGTTAGTGAGGAGGGGAAGGGGAGGGAGCATTTGAGAGAAAAAAAGAAGAGGGTCTTTTTATCAATTATGAAAGTATTAATAAAGAAGTTAAAGCTTCTCTTTAGTGGGCAGCAAGATCCTTTCCAATCTATCAGCCACGTAAACAGGCAACCTGCTTTCAATGTGCTCCTGTTACCTCAGTGCACTCTGTACCACACTGAACTAGTATTTTCCTTCTTCTGTGCTAATTTGGATTTTCCCTGTACCTGAAGTTTTCTTTCCCTCTTCTTCCTGTGCACACTTCTTCCTTCCAGACCCAGCTCTAAACTCACCTCTTTTGGGAAGTTTCCCCTGACGATCCAAAACAGAAACATTGCTGCAAAATATGTATTTTCCTCATATGTATCTAGAGTTTAGCACCTAACTTATCATAATTATTTGTTTTCAAATGTGTCTCTCTGTTCTGAAAGAATTATGCCTCAGGAACCATCTCTATAAATGATAAACTAGACACCCAACAAATGTATATTAAAATGAATAGAGTATAAATGAATTCAAACTAATAACAATTTACATTTAATTCAACTCTAGAGTGACTGAGTAGTAGTTGAAGGGTTTTGAAATCTTTCCATTACTGCAAATAAAAAGAAACTTCCATATAGTAACCACAACTTTACCAGGTTTTGCAGCTCTATTAGTTATATCTTTTTTTTTTTTGCCTTTAAAAAGGGAATTTATTTGGGGTAAAAGCTTACAGTTACAAGGCCCTAAGGAGTCCAACTCAAGGTTACTTCCTTACCTAACTCTGTTGCCATGTGTTGAAGCAGGATTGCAGGTGATGTCTCTGAGGGTTCAGACTTCCTCTTTCCTCTTAAGGCTTGTGGGTCCAGCTTCTTCTGATCTCAGGTCTAGACTGGTATAGGACTCATCTCTCTTCCTGGGGCTCATTTCTTTTTGGGCTCAGGTGCTCTGGTCTCTTTACAAGGTCAGCTGTAAACTATCAGGCAAATGGTCATCTCTCTTCCCAAGGCCTCTGCTGTGTCTGTGGAACTGTCTCTCTTCCTGTGTATCTCCTCTGTGTATCTACTTCTGTGTGTCTCCTTGATTGAGTGTCCATTTATATAACCCACCAAGGGTGTGGGGACTCAACCTTGCATGCCCTAATGATGTGGTCAAATCAAAGCCCTAATCTTATGATGGTTGATGAGTAACATTCAAAAAGAGATATTAGTTATATCTTAATTGCTTTGTTCAACCAAATTTCAGTTAGTTAATACCAGATGATTTCTATCATTGTCTTTCATGTACTTAAATCCCCTTTAGCCTCTTATTTACTTAGTCTATTCCTCATTTCCCCATATTTAAAGAAATTGCTATAATAGTATCAACTCATCAACCATCATAATGAATGTTACTCATCAACCATCATAATGAAACATTATAAAAGCATTATAAAAGCATCATAAAACTAAAAAACAAAACAACCACCTTAGATCATCCAGGGCAGAAAAAGGATGTCCATTGACAAGCGAGAAACCCCCAGAATTTGCAAGCTACAGGATTTGTTATTCAGATGTAGCACATTAAATAATAAAAAGTACTGATTACCTGGAAGATCAGGGATGGACCTAGGGGTGAGAGGCTAGAATGGATGAAGATAATGTTAGTAAGATACACAGAGTTTAGGGACAGAATGTGAAAGAAAAAAAAGATCTAATGTCAAAGGTTAGCAAATGACTTAATCATGACTATTACTGGGTTATGTAATGGGTTATTAGATGGCTATCCCATCAAATTATGTGTCAACTTGGTTATACCGTGCAGTTGTTTGGTCAAACACTAGCCTAGTTGTCACTGTGGAAGTATTTTGCAGATGAGATTAGCAGTTACAATAGTTGACTTTATGTAAAGGAGATTGTCCTCAGCAAATCAGTTAAAGGGCTTTTTTTCCTAGCATAACATGATATTTATTTACTAGTTTTAAAAACCTGGGTTAACCTTTTTTAGATGTGGATTATAGTTTAATCTCTGGGATAAATAATGGACTAGAGTGGATTTATTGCTATTTTACTATAGATTCATTGTTATTCTAACAATGGAAGAAGTTTATCATATACAGAACACTATACCCAAATACAGCAGGATTTACATTCTTCTCGAGTGCACATGGATAATACTCCAAGATAGATCACATGCTAGGCCACAGAACAACTCTCAATGAATTCAGAAAGATTGAGATTATACAAAGTAATTTCTCTGACCACAATGGAATGAAGTTGGAAATCACTAAGGGCCAGAGAAACAGGTTAGGCACAAGGATATGGAAGTTAAACAACACACTCTTAGACAAACAGTAGGTCAAGAGGGAAATCTCAAAAGAAATCAGTAACTACCTTGAAACTAATGAAAATGACAACATAACATATCAAAACCTATGGGATGCAGAGAAAGCAGTCCTGAGAGGGAAGTTCATAGCCCTATATACATATATTAAAAAAGAAGAAAGAGCTAAAATTGAAGACCTAACTGCACACTTGGAGGAATTGGAAAAACAACAACAACTAAACCTAAAGGAAGTAGAAAGAAGTAAATAACAAAGATTAGAGCAGAACTAAATGAAAATAGAGAATAAGAAGGCACTAGAAAAAATAAACAAAACCAAAAGCTGGTTCTTTGAAAATATCAATAAAATTGACAAACCCTTAGCCAGACTAACAAAGAAAAAGAGAGAACAGATGCAAATACACAATATAAGGAATGAGAAAGGGATATCACCACTGACCCCACAGAAATAAAGAGTATCTTAAGAGGATACTTTGAAAAATTATATGCCAACAAGAATGAAAATTTAGAGGAAATGGACAAGTTTCTAGAAACTCACAGTCTACATTGATGAAAGTAGAAATTGATGAACTCAACAGTCCAATTACAAGTAAAGAGAGACACTCAGTCATCAAAAACCTCCCAACTAAGAAAAGCCCAGGACCAGATATCATCAGAGCTGAATTCTACCAAACATTCTGGAAAGAGCTAACACCAATCCTGCTTAAGCTCTTCTAAAAAATAGAAGCAGAAGGAATATTGCCTAACTCATACTATGATGCCAACATTATCCTAATACCAAAGCCAAACAAAGATACCACAAGAAAGGAAAATTACAGACCAATTTCTCTAATGAACCTAGATGCTAAAATCCTCAACAAAATACTTGCTAATCGCATTCAACAACATATCAAAAGAATTATACACCATGACCAAGTGGGTTTCATCCCAGGTATGCAAGGATGATTCAATAAAAGAAAATCAATCAATGTAATACACCACATAAACAAATTGAAAGGAAAAAATCACATGATCATCTTTATAGATGCAGAAAAAGCATTTGACAAAATACAGCACTCTTTCCTAATAAAATCACTGCAAAAGATAGAAATAGAAGGAAACTTTCTGAATATGATAAAGGGTATATATGAAAACCCAAAGCTAATATCATCTTCAATGGTGAAATCCTAAAAGCCTTCCCTCTGAGATCGGGAACAAGAAAAGGATGCCCACTATCACCACTCCTATTTAACATTGTCTTAGAAGTACTTGCATGAGTACTGAGACAAGAAAAGGACAGAAAAGGCATCCAGATTGGAAAAGAAGAAGTAAAAATTTCATTATTTGCAGATGACATGATCCTATACATAGAAATCCCTGAGAAATCTACAACAAAGCTTCTAGAACTTATAAAGGAGTTCAGTAATGTTGCAGGCTATAAGATCAGTGCTCAGAAATCAGTAACTATTATGTACATCAATAATGAGCAATCTGAGGAGGAAATAAAAAAAAAACAAAACATTTACAATATTAACAAAATGAATCAAATACCCAGGAATAAATTTAAACTTATTTAAATTTACAGAAAACTACACAACACTGTTAAAGGAAATCAAAGAAGACTTAAATAAATGGAAAAATATTCCCCGTTCATGGATAGGAAGACTAAACATCATCAAGATGTCTATCCTACCCAAACTAATCTACAGATTTAATGCAATCTCAATAAAAATCAACACTGTATTTTTTAAGGAACTGGAAAAACTATCCACAAAATATATTTGGAAAGGTAAGAGGCCCCGAATTGCCAAAGACATATTGAAAAAGAAAAATGAAGTTGGGGGTATCACATTACCTGACTTTAAAACATACTACAAAGCTACAGTGATCAAAACAGCATGGTATTGGAACAAGGATAGACCTACTGACCAATGGATTAGAATTGAGAGTTCTGATATAGATCCTCGCATATACAGTCATCTGATATTCGACAAGGCCACAAAGCCCTCTCAGTTGGGAGAGAATGGCCTCTTTAACAAGTGGTGCTTGGAGAACTGGATATCAATACCCAAAAGAATGAGAGAAGAATACCATCTCACACCTTATACAAAAATCAACTCAAGATGTAAATATAAGAGCCAAAACCATAAAGACCCAGGACCTTGTAGGAGAAAATGGTTTCATGAACTTCACAGCCAAAGCACAAGCAGCAAGAGAAAAATAGATAAATGGGATCTCATCAAAATGAAAAACTTCTGCACCTCAAAGGATGATATTATGAAAATAAAAAGTCAGCTTACCCAATGGGAGAAAATATTTGGCAAACTTATATCTGATAGGAGCCTAATATCCTGCATATATAAAGAAATCCTACACCTTGAAAATAAAAAGACAAACAACCCATTTAAAAAATGGGCAAGTGACCTGAAAAGACACTTCTCCAAGGAAAAAATACAAATGGCTAAAAAGCACATGAAAAAATGCCCAACATCGCTTGCTATCAGGGAAATGCAAATCAAAACTACAATGTGATACCATCTTACACCCATCAGAATGGCAGCTATTATAAAAACAGTAGACTATAAGTGTTGGGGAGGATGTGGAGGAAGTCCCACACAGAGGGACTTCTGAGGGCTCTGGAGACACCCAGGTCCTATATAAGGGGACCCAAGAGATTGACGCTTTATCAGTGGACTCTACTTTGGAATCTGTGCTCCTTAGAGTGACAGAGTTGGACTCAAATAAGTCCTCCCTTCACATGGTCCATCAGTCCCTTCTATTCAAACCTATATGTGATGCTGGAGTTTGTAGGTTTACTTCCAGAGACTGGAGCCTCTGGCCTGCCTATGTGCCAGCTGTGCCTGGAATTTCGATGGAGGTGCAACTCCTTCTCTACAGCTCAATGGACTCACCCAAGTCACCTGGTGAGGAGACAATGATGGACAACAGCCATCCCAGGGAATGGAGAGAGCCTGCAGCTGAAGGCAGGATAATCCCATCCACCGTATCCATGGGATATAAGCCCACTCTCACTTGAAGGTGGAGTGGACATCACCATTCCAGTCCCCTTAGGATTGGGGGAAGAGCTATGGACTAGAGTGGACTTAATGGTAGTCTGTTGTAGACATATTGTGATTCAAGCAATGGAAGAAATTATAACAGTGAGGTGGAGCCAGTGGCCACTAGATGCTTTCAGGGCAGGGAGGGGATGGGCAGTTGTAATACAGGGGCTTTTTTCAGGACTTGGGGGTTGCCCTGAGTGACATTGCAGCGATGGATATAGGCCATTTTACATCAGCATATACCATGCAGAACTGTGTGGGAGAGAGTGCGGTCTATGATGTGAACTGTGGTCTATGCTTAGTGGCAAAACCCCAGGATGTGCATATCCATTGCAGGTGATGTGCCACACTAATGAAAGATGTTTATGTGGGATGTAGTGGGAGGTGTGGGAGGTGGGGAACATGGGAATCCTTGTGGTTTTGGTGTGGCATTTGTGTAATCTAAGCATCTTTTAAAAAATATATAAAAATAACATTTATGTAAGGAAATGCACATATATGCATATATATATTTATATATCATTTTACAAATATTGGTTTATATTGTGAAAATTTTGGTTTTTACCCACAATTAAAAAAGAACAAAAACAAAACTTGTGAAGGTGTATGGTACAGAAAGTGAACCGTAGTATGGACTAATGACCATGGTTAATGGTAATGCTTCAGTGTTCATCAGTTGTAACAAATGTACAATATTCAGTAAGATGTTATTTTGTTTTGTTTTTAGAAATTTTTTTCATTTATTGAAGTATATCACTCACACATGAACATACATAAACAATAAGTGTATAGCAATAGTTGTGAACTTACAAAGCAAACATACATAACATCATACAGGGCTCTCATACATCACCCTACCACCAATACCTTGCATTGCTGTCAAACATTTTTAACAAATGAGTAAAGAGAATTCTCAAATTATTGCCATTAACCAAAGTATTTTCCCCCAACCCACACCACCATCATTATTATTTTTATTTTATTATTTTTTAAACATTTTAAAACAATTTATTGAAGTGTATCATTCATACATGAACATACATAAACTATAACTGGTCAGTAAACATCATGATCTTACAAAACAAACATGAATAATATCATACAGGGCTCCCACATATCACCCCACCCACAAACACCCTGTATTGTTGTGAAACATTTGTTAACAAATCATGAAAGAGCATCATCAAAGTATTATTGCTAACTATAGTCCGTATTTTCCTCCCCTATACATTTTTGGGGCGATTTATTTATTTATTTATTTACTTTTATCCATTTTTACTCCCCACTGTTTTTGCTGTTTCTGTGTCCAGTCACTGGGGAACACTCTGTGTCCATTTCCTGCCCTCTCTTCTCATCCTTCTCCTCCTGTCTTCACTGGGATTTGATCCTTGGAATCTCTGATATGGGAGAGAGGTGTCCTACCACTCGTGTCACCTTATTTCCTGGTTTTTCTGTGCATCTCATCTTGGGTCTCCCTTGTGTCACTATCCTGTTACGTTATAATCTTGTTACGTGGCTCGTGGGGCCTGGCAGCACACCTGTAGATGGGGACTGGAGGCTCACCCACTCATGGGGCCTGGCGGGACATCTGCACATGGGGCCTGCTGGCTCACCCGCGAACAGTGCCTGATGGCTCAGCCATTCTTGGGGCCTGGCATCTCACCCATAGATGGGGCCTTTTGTTTTTTTTTAATTGTGGGTAAAAACCAAAATTTTCACAATATAAACCAATATTTGTAAAATGATATATAAATATATATATGCATATATGTGCATGTGCCCATAGGGCCTGGTGGCTCACCCACTTGCAGAGCTTCATGGCTCGCCCAGAGACAGGGTCTAGTGGCCCATGCACCTTCTATGTTTTTATTTTTACCGAGAGGTCCTGGGGGTCAAACCCAGGTCCCTCCATATGGGAGATGGATATCCAACCACCCGAGCCACATCCATTCTCCTGCTATATCTTTAAGGTTGACCAAAGATTCACAAAGTTACAGTCATGTCCCATACAGGATGGTCATATAATAAATCAGGCTTAGTATTTCTCCAGCATTCTAAAAACTAGACCTAGGGAGAAAACTAGGTCTGGGGACACATGCATGGTTTCTAATACAGTGAATATTTAACCTACCCTGATTATCACCAAATCAGGACAGCAAGAATATTCACATATTAAGATGTTATTGATGGGGGATAAAGTGAGAGGGGGAGGGGGTGGGGTATATGTGAATCCCCTATATTTTCTCTGTGATTTTTCTGTTACCTAAAGCTTATTTGAAAATAAAGTGAAAAAATTAAGACACTGAGGGAACATACAGAAGAAATTTTCACTGTACCTGAAAGTTAATAGGTCTTAGGGAAATGAAAGACATTCATTATTTTTTAAATTTTTATATTTTTATTTATATATATTATTCATTTTATTCTTTATTTTTCATTGTATTTTTTACTATTATTTTTATTTATTTATTTTTGGCTTTATTTTGGGGGAGATTTTGGATTGCAGAAGAGTCACAACTGTGGTGGGCGTGGATCACTGGTGTGGGCTGTCTTGGGGGGAATCTGTGGGTAGATATTAACCTGGGGAAAGCGTCTATGGAATATGAATGTGTTCAAGTTGTCTTGGGGTTGTTTCAGGTGGAGACACACACCATAACCAAAAGAATATTGAATTTCCTCCTGGGGAGTCCTGCTACATTCTCTAATCAAGTGGCCAGAATCACTAGAGTACACGTGCAGTGCTTAGCAAAGGAGGACAGATCAATACTCCAGGCCCTTGATATTAATGCTTGTACTCGTGACCTTGTTCTTGTGATGTTGAAACTTAGCCTAGTATTATGTATTTCCTAAGAATTACCTCCTGAAAACATCCTTGTTGCTCTAAATTGGCCTCTCTCTAAGCCAAACCCAACATATAAAGTCACTACCTTCCCCCTGGCATGGGACATGACTCCCAGGGATGAGCCAACCTGGCAATGAGTGTTTATTACCAAGCACCAACTAGTGATGCACTTGGAAAAAGACCTTGATCAAAAGGGGGGAATATTAATTACAAATGATTACTTATGGCTAAGCTATTTCAGAGTGAGTCAGGAGGTCACTTCAGAGGTTAACTTATGCACATTTTAAGAGGATTTCACTGACCTCCACAGTAAATGGTGCTTCAAGAAGAGGTGTTCCAGAGTTCTCTAGAGACTTCTAGACACTACAGGCAGGGCAAACAACCCCATGAAAATGGCACCCCATTAGCAGGCTTCACCTTGGAATATATGATAGCCTATCTCCCAATGTATCAGAGTTGGACTCATTTATAATTTTCCTACACATGGTTCTTAAAGGCCTTTTGATTTTTAATTAACACTATACCTGTTAATGTGTCCCAGAGAGTTAAGCTTCTGGCTGCTCATATGCCATTTGAGCCCTGAATCTCAGCAGTGTTGCAGCCAACACCTACCCTGCAATTCATTGGATGCACCCAGGGCAACTAACAAAAGTTTAATGATTGGTAACACCCACCCTCAAAAATAGAGAGTATCTACAATTGCAAACAAGACAATTTCAGTCATCTACCCCATGGGATCTAAACCCCCCTCAATTAGAAGTAGAGTGGGCATCACCATCCCCAAATCCTTAAGACTGAAGAATGAACAAGCATAAGGGGGGATTGCAACTATGCACTAATGTAGATTTATTATTATTCTAGTAATGGAAGAAATCGTAGCATTGATATAAAGACAGTGGTCACGAAAGGGTCTGAGGGAGCAGAGAGGGAATAATAGGTGTAACATGGGAGCATTTTGGGGACATAGGAATTGTTCTGCAAGACATTGTAATGACAGATACAAGATATTACACATTTTGTCAAGACCTATAAAATTGCACTGTGCAAAGTGTAAACCATAATGTAAACTATAGACCATGGTTAGTAGCAATGTTTCAACATGTTTTCATCAGTTGTAATAAATGAACCACACTAATGAAAGATGTTGTTGATGGGGAAACTGTGGGAGACAGAGGGGTGAGGAATATCGGAATCCCCTATATCTTTGATGTAACATGTATATAACCTAAAGTTTCTTTAAAAAAAAAATAAAGAAAATAATCAAAAGATTGTGATAAAATTACACACTATTATCAATATACTTAACATTATAGAAAGTCCAATTAAAATTGTTAAAATGTATTTTATGTTATGTATAATTTATCACAATTATAAATAACTAATTGATTTTGAACTGCATCCAAAATAAAATTTCTTTTATAAAAGTTAAAGTCCATTACAGTCCTGAGGTTCTGAAGCTGTCTTGTGATTTGGAAAGTTCAAATACTTCAAGTTGATTTAAAAGTTTACACAAGAGAAAATTGAAATGAATGTATAGAGTTGTCCTAATAAATATCATTTTCAATTGGTATATGCCTTAAATTATAACTTCATTTTTTTTGTCATATAGAATAGTTAATATTTTATAGAAGTTATATACAAATAGAATTATACAGTATGTAGTCCTTTCTGTGTGCCTTCTTTTACATAGATCCATTTGTGCAGTTTATTTTTTTTATTTATTTTTTATTTTTTTAAACAAATCTATTTTATTGGTACATATTAATAAAACATACAATTCATTCAATGTGTACAATAATAGTATTTGGTATAATTTCATAGTTGTGCATTCATTTTAATCATCACATCTGGTTACAATGTGCTAATTCTTCATTTATCATTCATCATTCTCAAAATCTAAGAAAAAAATGGATTAAAACTTGGACCATGTGGCACCTAATACATATCAAAAGCTGGTTAGTTTATCCATAATGATCTTGCCAAAATCCTCCTCAATTTGTTGCAAAAGTACACTACACAATGAAAAGTCATGCCTGATATAGTGATGCAGTCAGATATTCAAAAGACTTGGGTGTAAACAATTGCTATCTTTATATGCTATAAATTGCTAATTTTGTAACATAAAAATATTATATTCTCACTGAAGGCAAATGTTTGAAAAAATGACACATATGTTGAAAAACAAAATTGATATTTAACATAATGCTTGTGAAAAATGATAAATGAGCATATGTGTACTCAATTTAAAAAGTGAAAAAAATTACTCAAGGGGGAACAATATCAGATAACGAGGAAAAGTAGCAGTAGGACATTTTGCCAAAGTTGTGCCTGTGACCAAGAGCTTAGAGGTTGGCCCTCAAAGAAGCATACTGAGACCAGCATGTACCACAGAAGATACCATCAAATTAATGGTTTTGTCTAATTATGGGCAAAGAGTGTTATAGAATGTTTATAAAGAGAATATGATTATCCGAGGCACATAAAAAGTTTAAATCCCATTTCTGTAACAGAAGAGCTTTGTGACTATATGTCAGTATAGCTTATATGCTCTAAACTGCAGTTTTCTTACCTCTAGAAATAGGAATATAAAATTAGAAAAAAATTAAAAATCACCCAGTAACAGCTTGTTATAATAACTACTACCTTTAACATAGGTTAAAAAAAAAGTGGAAACAAGAATGAGAGTTGTGAACATCTGCCTGTCTCCCTCCAGCTGTGGATTTGAGGAGATGTTCTAAGCATCAACTAGTTACATATCCATATCTTCTGATAAAACATACCATTGCTTGTTAACACATCATGCCTTGTTGTGGGATACTTGAACAAAATGGGGGAAAAATGGTTCTGAAGACCAACCCAAAGATCATAGCTCAAAATATTCTCTTGAACAGGACAGAAATTTTCAAAGACTTTCTTTGACATTGAGCGTGTCAACATGAAAAGGCCAAAAGATGTAAAGGTAAAAAAGAAAAACAAAAGATGAAATTAAAAGGAAGTCATAATCTAAATGAATGCAGTGCAATTATAATTTTACTATGCCCTGTACCTTTGAATTGATGGCCTCTCTGCTGCTGCAATGTATGGTTTTTGGAAACTTTCTACATGTTCTCTGCTGTATCCATTGGATTGAAAGGGGGTTGGTAAAAATGCAAAAATGTTGGCTGGCATCTGATTCATGTTCATCAATACCAAGTAGGTCCTCGATACTACCTTATAATCATACCATATACCCTTTACATTTACTTTCCACTCTCCCATGTGACCACTTCATACTTGCTTTTTCCTCAAAAACTACACTTCTCTATTCCCCTCCTCATTCTCAGCAGATGGCCATGCCTCAATAAAAAAAGAACTTTCACAAACACACACCAACCAACATCTGAACCCACATACCCTAACTTCCTGTAAGCAGATGTGAATGCTACAGGTCCCATTAATACCAAATACCTCTACTGGTCCATTTGCTCCCATTTCCTTTTTCCTACTCCAGGGATAAATTTCAGTAATTTTCTTCCTTTCTTTCTTATGTCATTGAAGTTTCTCTTTCTACTGGCACATTTCCTTCAGCATGCAAAAAAGGGGTTTTGTTTGCCATCCCGATCACAAGCACAGAAATTGAAACAGTCATCAAAAACCTCCCAAAGATGAAAAGCCCAGGACTAGGCTTTTCAGGTGAATTTTATGAATCATTCAAAGATGATCTAATACCAATCTTGCTCAAGCTCTTCCAAAAAAAAAAAAAAAAAATTGAACAAGAAAGAACACTGCCAAGTTCATTCTATGAAGCCAACATCACTCTAATACCAAAACAAGACAAAATACTACCAAATAAACCCCAGAAAATTAAAGACCAATATCTCTAATGAATACAGTTGCAAAAATCCTCAACAAAATACATGAAAACCAAATCCAAAACCACATTAAAGAATTATACAACATGATAATTTTATCCCAGGTATGCAAGGGTGATTCAACACATGAAAATCAATTAGTGTAATAAACCATATTGATAAATTGAGGAATAAAAATCACATGATCCTCTCAACTGATGCAGAAAAAGCATTTGACAAAATACAGCACCTTTTCTTGATAAAAACATTCTGAAAGATACGAATAGAAGGAACCGTTCTCAATATGGTAAAGTGCATACATGAAAAAGTTATAGCTAGCACTGTACTTAATTCTGAAAGACTAAAAGCATTACTGTTCAGATCAGGAACAAGATAAGGATGTCCACTGTCACCATTTTTATTCAAAATTGTGCTAGATGTTCTAGCTAGAGCAATTACACTAGAGAAAAAAATAAAAGGCACCCAAATGGGAAAGAAAGAGGTATACATCCTCTACCTTCTGATGATATGTTCCTATGTCAAGGAAATCCTGAAAAATCCATAACAAAGCTCCTAGAAAAGATTAGTTAAACAAAGTGGTGAGATACAAGATTAATATACAATAAGCAATAGGATTTCTATACAATACTGATGTGTAATCTGAGGAAGAAATCAGAAAAATTATTCCATTTGTAATAGTGACTGAAAGAATCAAAGATTTAGGAATAAACTTAACCAAGGACATAAAAGACCTGTATTCAGAAAACTTCAAAATATTGCTAAAAGAAACCAAAGAGACTTGAATAAATGGAAGAATAATCCTTATTTATGGATTGGAAGACTAAACATTGTTAAGATCTCAATTCTACCCATACTGAATTACAGATTCAATGCAATCCCAATAAAAATCACAACAGCCTTTTTTGCAGAAAAGGAAAAATCACTTAAAAAATTTATTTGGAATGGTGAAGGCCCCGAATTGCCAAAATGATCTTAAAAAAGAAGAATGAAGTTGGAGGACCTTCACTTTTGACTAAAAGATTATTACTTAGCTACAGTGGTAAAAACAGCATGGTACTGGCATAAAGACAGACACATTGACCAATGGAGCTGAATTGACTCAGAAATAGACCCTCACATCTACAGTCAAGGGATTTTTAATAAGGCTGTTAAGCCCACCCACCTAGGCCAGAAACAGTCTATTCAACAAACCATGCTGGGAGAACTGGACATCCATATTCAAAAGAAAGAAGACGCGTTTCTCACACCTTACACAAAAATTAACTCAAAATGGATCAAGGGCAACTCTATATAGTCCTATAAGAAAAATCCACTAGAAAATCGACTAGAATTAATAGGTGAACTCAGCAAAGTTGCACTTACAAGATTAATATGCAGAAATCAATAGCAATTCTATACACTCAGATGTGTGACCTGAGGAGGAAATCAGAAAAAAATTTCCATTTATACTATCAACCAAAAAATCAAATATTTTGGAATACATTTAACCAAGAACATAAAGGACCTGTATTTAGAAAACTACAAAGCATTCTAAAATAAACAGAAGACTTAATTAAATGGAAGTACACTTCGGAGTTCATGGATTGTAAGACTAAATATCGTTAAGATGTCAATTCAACCCAAACAGATTTACAGATTCAATGCAGTCCCTATAAAAATCCCAACCACGTTTTCTGCAGAAATGGAAAAGCCAATAATCAAATTTATTTCACCGGGTAAGTGCCCCTGAATAGACAAAAATATCTTTAAAATGAATAAAGAAGTTGGAAAATTCTCGTTTCCTGACTTTAAAGCATATTACTTAATCACAGTCTTAAAAACAGCATGATACTGGCATAAAGATAGCCAGGTTGACTAATGGAAAGAAATAGATAATTCAGAAATAGAACCTTACATCCAGTCAGGTGATTGTTGTCAAAGCTGTAAAGGCTATCCAGCTGAGCCAAAGAGTCTGTTCAACAAATGGTGCTGGGAGAACTGGATAATCATATCAAAAAAAAAAAAAAAAAAAAAAAAGAGAGAGGACCCCTATCTCACACCTTATACAAAAATAACTCAAAATGGATAAAGGACCCTAATATAAAAGTGACAACCATAAAACTCCTAGGAGAAAATATAGGAAAATATCTTCAAGGTCTTGTGGTAGGTGGTAGTTTCTTAAACCTTACACCAAAAGCATCAGCAAAAAAAGAAAAATAAATAGGTAAATGGAAACTCCTCAATATTAAACACTTTTGCACATCAAAGTACTTTGTCAAAAGGGAGAAAAGGCAGCCAACTCAATGGGAAAAAATATTTGCCAATCACATATCTGTTAAGGGCTTAATATCCATGACATATAAAGAGGTGATACAACTCAACAATAAAATGACAAACTACACAATGAAAAAATGGGCTTGTAGCCTTCAGATTTTGACTGTTGCATCTGTGAAATTTCAGTTTCCTGAGTTGTTGATGTCAACATCTGGAGACGTATGTCTGTGCATCTTACTTGGTGTTTGCATTTTTGTTCCTCCCTTTATAAAGGACTCTAATAAGAGGATTAATCCCACCCTAGCTCATGCCCCACTGAAGTAATCTCATCAAGCATCCCTCACCTCATCTAATCTAATCAAAGGATCAACATAGGTTCAATATAGGAACATAAATTTCTGGCATCCAAAAAGAATCAACACAGCACAGACACCCAAATGAAGAATACGTTTACTCCAGAATCCAAAAATCTTAACTAAGTGTTGTGCCTCTTTTATATTTATAGGAGACATCAGTTACAAGAATTTATTCTTCACCTTTATGGGAATATCTTGACATAGACATACCACTGAATGCTGGGAAGTTTACTAAGATGGAAGGACCCTGAATTTTTGTTGGACATATCTCCCAACATCTGGCACACAATATTTATACACTACTTACTACTTCATGTTTACTAGGTCCAATCACCAAAATGTCAACAATAGAATGGAGCAGTGTGAAACCTTGTGGAAGAGAAAGGCACACAATTTCTCTGAAGACTAGATTAAACATAGGACTGAAGAGAGATATGTCCCTGAAGCAGGACATGAAGGTGTACTGCTGGCTTTGCCAGTTGAAAGCAAACTATTTCTCTTGGCCTTTATTAAAAGGTATTGTTGTAGTTTGGTATTATTTAAGAATTCCAAAAAGGAGATAGAGATTATGTTTGTAATCTGGTCTGTTCCTCTGGGGTGATAACCCTTTGATTGTATTAGATTCAGCTGAGATGTCTGATTAAATTCTGTTAAGTCAGGGCTGTGACCAAACCATGTCATTAAAATACAATTCAGTGTTGAGTCCTGGCCCCCTTGGGGATAAAACAGATGATCAAATGAAACACACAGAGAAGAACACAGAGTGTATTAGTAACCCTAACAGTTGCTGATGCAAAATACTAGAAATTGGTTGGTTTTTATAAAGGGTATTTATTTGGGGTAGAAGCTTACAGTTACCAGGCCATAAAGCACAAGTTACCTCCCTCACCAAAGTCTATTGCCATATGTTGGAGCAAGATGGTTGCCAACATCAGCAAGGGTTAAGGCTTCCTGTTTCCCTCTCTTCCTGGGGCTCATTTCTCTCTAGGCTCAGTGGCTCTGCTATAGAGATAGCAAGATAGCAAGGCCAGTTGTAGACTGTCAGGCAAACAGCTTGTCTCTCTTCCTGGGAACTCCACTATGTCTAATTGAGCCTTCTCTCTGCTCCTCTGTGTGCTTACTTCCTGGGCTCCAATAATAAAACTCCAAACTCTGTTCTCTGCCATATCTTTTCTTTGTGAGTCCCTGCCCACCAAGAAGATAGGGATGCAATGTACTACTGATGTGGCCTAAACAAAGCCTGAATCATTATTTAATAAAGGAAAAGTGAAATCTCTGAATCCAATATAAACTAATATGCCCAGAGGGACAGACCACTTTACAAAACATAATCCAATATCTATTTTTGGAATTCATAACCAATATCAAACTGCTACACAGAGGAGAAGAGAGACAGCTGATTAGACACAGCAGAGTCCGTGGGAAGAGAATGAGCCTTATAGTCTACACTGACCTTGTGAAGAGAACAGTGCAGCTGAACCTGGAAAGAAATGAGCCCTGGGGAGAGAGACAAGCCTTGTGCCCACCTGCAGCTAAGATGGGAAAAAGCTGAGACCACAGAGTCTTAAGAAGGAAGAGAAATGCTGAAGGCTGAACCCTCACAGCTGTCACCAGCCATCTTGCTTCAACACATGTCAACAGAGTTTGTTAAGGAAGTTATCTTGAGTTGGACTCTTTAGGGCCTTGTGACTGTAAGCTTCTACCCCTAATAAATATCCTTTATAAAAAGTGACAGATTTCTGGTACTTTACATTGCACTCCTTTGGCTGACTAATAAAGGTATTGGGAAAAAATTATGTGCCAGATCAATAGCTGCACATGAGCTACCAGGGGAATTTTTGATTTTGCTCAAGCAATGATACCACATCTGAAACAGCAGCTGTAGTTGGAGTCACCAGGTAGTTACTACAAACCACTATCATCCTCCAAGATCCATCTTTTTTTCTCTACAGGCCAAATAAGAGTATTGAATGGGGTGATGGTGATAATCATCATTTCTGTATACTTCATATCTTGATGTTAGGATTAATCTCTGCAATCCTTCCAAGAATGCAGTATTGACTTTGGTTTACTGTTTGGTTAAGTACAGGCAGTTCTAATGGCTTCTACTTTGCCTTTCTTACCATCATCTCCCTCACTCCTCAGGTCAGGGAACCAATTTTGTGAATCTGCCTGTTGTTGAGTATATCAATTCCAAGATTCAGGGCCCAGCTAGCAGATGGACATCCCAAAGATTTAAGCCTCTTGGATGTACAAATATCAACTCTAGTACTAATTGTAAGTTCACATAGAAGGATCAGAAGAGCCATGTGTAGGGAAACCACAGCTGAGTCCAACTCTGTCATTCTGGGGAGCATAAATTCCAAAGTAGTTCCTACTGACAAGGCACCAAATTCCTGACTTTGTGATGACAGATACAGGCCATCATATATCTTGCCATTACCTACAATATTGTGAGGGAGAGAGTATAACTACAACATAAACTATCATCCATTCTTAGTGGCAATGCTTCAAAATGTGTTCATCAATTGCAAGGAATGTACCATACTAATGAAGAATGTTAAACTGGGAAAATGTGGGAGGTGTAGGGAGTGGGGCATATGGGATTCCCCTATATATTTTTTTATTTTATTTTATTTATTTATTTATTTATCCCCCCCTTGCTGCCTGCGCTCGCTGGGTCAGCCAACCACGCCCTATATTTTTTTATGTAACAATTCATGCAATCTCAGTATCTTTAAAAATAAAATAAAATAAAAAAAGAGGTGCTGGGTCTGTAAACTATCTCAAGTCTGGGAATTGAGGGAACATTCCTCTGTTTTGTGCTTCAAGTCAAACTTTTTTCATTTGTTCTAGAATTCTTCTGTTCATACAGACCAAGTCAAAGTTGAGTAGAATGACTATCTATTTCACTTTTGGGTTCCTTAATATCAACTAGTCAATGCCACAGGTCTCTGTGAGTCAGACATTCTGATTACTCTTTTGATGCTGCTGTCCATTAAAGTAGCCATGACTATCCTATGTTTGGCATTTAAGTTCCACCACTTATTACCTGTCAACCTGGAATGTGATCATCCCCATTGTATTTAGGTATCCAGGTTCAGTAGCAGCAGTTCCCATAGTAATATCTAACTTACAGAGAAGAGCTAGCACAGAGCTCTTCAGGGAGGATGGATTTGCACTCACACATTTATTCCTTACAGTCCTGGTGAAAGATGTGTCTTCTGGACATGCCAGCACTGGGTAAGGAGGTCTCACACGATAAATTCACTCTAGCATTACAATCTCTCCAAGTCTTTGGATCTGCTCATCTACTTTATACAAGGGCACTTCGGACATTTTATCTTCAGGAAATGTAGGCCATTGGTCCAGGATTGGGACACATGTTAGAAATCTTTCAAAACCCTTGAGCCACAAAATTGAGTCCAGAAGTATTTTTTAGTCAGCCCATAACAATAACTTTAGCCTGATCCAACTTTATGTTCTTTCCAACATTATTTCAAACCCTTAATATCCATTGCCACACATATTCTCTTGATTTATGTCTGTGTAAAGTTTAAAAGTCATGCAGTTCTTTTAGAGTCTAGCACTCTTCCCCATAAGGGATTATTTATGCCTCATCTTTTTAGGTTTTGGCACTTCGGTGTAGTTATAGGTCTGGAAGAAAAGACGGTGGTGGGTATGGGCCATGTGAGAAATTAGCAGTGCCTTGAAAGTCAATTACCTCTGGGAATTCCATTAAATTTTAATCTGGTGAAATGCATTAAACTCTTCAGTTGGATGTGTGATGGCCAACTCCTCAGGGGAGACGGGTTTATCATACACAGCAGGACTAATCTCTTTAGAGGAATGCAGGAGAGCTGTCTCCTCAGGGCAGACTAGAGATTGGGTGTTTGATTCCTCAGGGCAGACCATTTCAGGTTTATCTGGCACAGAAGACTGAACAGAACCTAAGGTATCAAAGTCTCCACTATATCATTGCAGTCAGTATGTCCCTATTCCAATTCTCGTGATCACATTACTTCCCCATCAATGCACTGACTTTGTCAGGAGACACCCTGTTAATCTACTCATATTTGTAGCAGTTTGAAGCATTCCTGAACTTCAGTAAATTATCGTGCACATGGAAACTATAACAGGTGGGAACTTTTGGCTAAATTATATCAGTTAAGGGCCTTTAATTATATTGCATGATCCTGAATGAGTCTTAATCCTAAGGTCCTTTATAAATGGCATAATAAAAAGCCACTGATAACAACAACAACAACAAAAAAAGCTGCAGACACAGAAAGAAACCCAGACTGAGCAAGATGTCTCTGGAAGCCAGGAACTGAAATCAACACAACACAGAAGCTGGGAGGATGCTACTTTTGATAGAAGCTACAAGTAACAAGGCCCAGAGGAGAAGGGAGAGATAAGCAGACACCCTCTTGTGCCTGATCACCCTTAGCTGCAATCAGATAGAAAGGATCTCATGATGATGCCTTGATATGGATGCATTCACAAACTCAGAACTCTAAACTTATAACCTAATAAGTCCCCACTGTCAAAGCTAACCCGTTTCTGGTACATTGCTCCCAGCAGCTTTCAGCAAAGTAAAACAGAAACTGATACCTGGAAAGTGGGTTGCAAACAGCAAAATGTTTAAACAGTATTATAAATCAATAAGGGGTTGATTTGGGAAGACTTGTGAGACCTTATTAGGAAAAGCCTCTATTGCTTCAAAGAAATTGTTAGTAGAAATATGTATTCTAAAGATACTTCTGATGAGGCCTTAGAAATAATGAATATGTCATTGCAATCTGGAAACAAGGTGATCCTTGCTTTAAAGCAGGGGTTCATAACCTTTTCTGTTCCATGGACACTTTTACCTGTCAGGTACAAGCCACAGACCACTTACTGAGTCCACACTACATTGTGTATTATTTAATAAATATATCACACCTATACCGAACAAGTTCCTACAAGAATAATGTTTTTGTGAATTTCAATTCAAGCTCACAGACCCCTTTTTAAGAAGCTATAAAGTGTCAGAGAACTTGCCAAAATTGACTCCAGATGTTAGATGGAAGGTAGAATTTGAAAGTGATTGTATGAGTCAGCCAAAAGGGGTGCTGAGGCAAAATACCAGAAATCGGTTGGCTTTTATAAGGGGTATTTATTTGGGACAGAAGCTTACAGTTACCAGGCCATAAAGCATTAGGTACTTTCCTCACCAAAGTCTATTGCCATATGTTGGAGCAAAATGGCTGCAGACTTCTGTGAGGGTTCAGGCCTCCTGGGTACTTGTTTTCCCAGGGCTTGCTTATTTCCAGGCTCAGGTCCTTTGCTCTCTCCAAAAGGCCAGCTATAGACTATATCTAGCTGTAGTCTGTTTCTCTTCCCAGGGCCTTTTCTCTTTCCTCACAACCAAGCTCCTCCGTGTACTTACTTCCATGGGCTCCAGCTCAAAAACTCCAACGAACTCTTGTGCCATGTTATTTTCTCTGTGAGTCCCCACCCACCAAGGGGACAGAGACTCAATGTCCTACTGATGTGGCCCAATCAAAGCAAAATCATAATTTAACCATACCTGGAAGAAAAGACCAGTTTACAGACATAATCCAATATTTCTTTGTGGAATTCACCAATAATATCAAACTGCTACAGTGATGAACTTGAATATTTAGCTGAGGAAATTTCCAAACTAAATGTAGAAAGTGCAGCCTGACTTCCCCTTGCTGTTTATACTAAGCTGTGGGAAGAAAGGGATAAGCTAAGAACTGAACACTTAGGGGCAAGGTAATCAGAGATTATTAGTTTGGAAAATTCTGAGCTTCTGGAAAATGAATCCCCAGCAAACAGGGCCCCATGTGAGGATTTAACTGAACAGGGAACCAGTCAGTCATTTTAGTGTGAGTCAGGATTGGAAATGCAGTAATCCAGGAAGGATCTGTGGAAAGAAAAAACTCACTATGTGACAGCTTGGACCCTTTGTTACTAAATTTTCTCTAGGTTCTTGACTATGTTATACAAGAGAATTTAAGAACATGCCACTTAAGTTTAGGTCAGTAGTTTCTTAAGAAAATGAAAGGAGAGAAAGAAAATTACAGATTATCCATCTGTGGGATACTTGCCAGCTGGTCCAGGTAGAGAGTGGGTAAAAGGGCTAAAAAGGGTAAAAAGGACTGATTTAAAGATACAATTACCCATTGCAGATTACAAGTCCCCAGGTGTACTTGCGTGCTGGTCCAGGCAGAGTGAGAAAGGGCAAAAATATGGAAAAAAGAGCTGATTTAGTCTCTGTGCTGGCTTTTTCGTCTTTTTTTTTTTTTTTTTTTTCATTTTGTTTTTTTCTCTGTGCTGGCTTTTTAAGTCATGAATTACCCCAGATCCTTGTTAATATCCAGAGGAGGAGTCCCAGCTGTTTGCTGTTTTGATTGGTTTCCCCACACGTCAATTCCCATGAGGGGCCCAATTGCAAGCCCCCTTAAGAATATCTCAGGCTCTTCTTTGATCCTGGATGAACTCCCATTCCAAATGGGGAATAGTCGTGATTCTTCCAGCAGCCATCTTGGGAGGGTTCCAAGCCATTCTGTTTCACAACTTAGACTTTTCATTCCCTAAACTAGCCTGCACCACCTTGATTCCTGCATATGAAACCAACAAATTTTCTGTGAGGTTTGTGTGAAACAGAAACAGCCTGAAATAAATGGGACAGGAAAGGAAGAGATTGAAGAAAAATGATTGCAATGGCAGTACCATGGAAGATGTGTTCTGGACTAAAGAACTCAGTCCATATTGACTGAGCTCAGAGAGCAAGCTCACCCATGTGTGCAGAAAGGGTGAGTAAGCCCCAGAGCTTGGAGAGGGGGGACTTTATTCTCCACTGTGGAAGAGTGTCACCTCCCAGGCTTCAGAAAGGGTGGAGCACTTTCCCCTGGGAATGGGAGTCTTGCTGTCATCCCAGTGTTCACAGAGAGTGGGGACTAGAGTTCTGATGCTCTTAGATGCTTGATGGGTGTGGAGCTGAGAACAAGGCCACTAGGCAAGGCCTTGGAAAGTGTGTGACTTCTGTTCTGCCAGGCCCCAAGGAGAAGAACCCATGGTTCTCTAAGTGAATCTCGTATTTTGAATTCTAATGGAGTATACCTTGCTGGTTTTCAGAACGATTTGGAAACTGTAACCCATTTCCTTTCCAATTTCTCCCTATGGTATTGGGGATGTTTATTTCATTAAACTCCCTCCTTTGTATAATGGAGGCAGTTAACTTATTTTTTAAGTTTCACAGTTCCACAATAGGAGGAGAATTTTTGCCCCAGGAAAGACTATATGCCTATAACTGATTTTGATGAGATTCTGTAATTAAAACTGTTACTAAAAAGATTTAAGGCTTTTGAAATATTGTGGAATGAATATATTTTGCATATGGAAAGAACATGTATTTCTGAGGTCCAGAGGATGGTGTGTGACAGTTTGAGCTTTTGTGGACTTAGAAAATCATGTCCTTAGGGTTGATCCATTCCTATGCATGAAAACCTATTGTAGGTGGGATCTTTGATTAAATGTCTTCAGTTAAGGGATATATCAGTCAGCCAAAGGGATGCTGATGCAAAATATCAGAAATGAATTGGTTTTTCAAAGGTTATTTTTTTGGGGTAGAAGATTAGTGTTACCAGGCCATAAAGGGTAAGCTACTTTCCTTCCAAAGTCTGTTGCCACTTATTGGAGTAAGGTGGTTGCCAACATCTTCAAGGGCCCAGACTTCCTCTTCCTCTTAAGGCTCATGGTCTCAGCTTCTTCCATTATTAGCTGTAGACTTGGATAAGTCTCATTTTTCTCCCAGGGCTCATTCTCCTCCAGACCCAGCCACTCTATTCTCTCCACAAGGTCACCTGTAGACCATGAGGGTCTCTCTCTTCTCTGGGTCTATGCTGTGTCTATGGAGTCATCTCTATTCCTCTGTGCTCTTGTCCTGTGTGTTTTCTTTTCTGGGGCTTCAGCATCAAAAACTCCAACTCTCTCCTCTGCTACGTATTTTTTTCTACTAAATCCTACTGATGTGGCCCAATCAAATCCTTAA
Organism: Tolypeutes matacus; assembly: GCA_026826555.1. Taxonomy (NCBI): domain Eukaryota; kingdom Metazoa; phylum Chordata; class Mammalia; order Cingulata; family Chlamyphoridae; genus Tolypeutes; species Tolypeutes matacus. Next base: position 170,051 of record JAKSZT010054325.1, on the reverse strand, counting down.
CCTTAATTTAATCAAGTAAAAGTGAAACCTCTGAAGTTAATCCAATCTAACATGCCCAGAGGAACAGACCAGTTTATAAACATTATCCAATATCTATTTTTGGAATTCATAAACAATATTACATTGTTACAAGGGCCTTTGATTAGATTGCATGGTTTAGGTTGGGTCTGAATCCTCCTACTATAGTCCTTTATAAATGGTGGCATAAAAAGCCATAGATAACAAAAAAGGCTGAAGACATTGAGAGGAACCCAGAAGCTGAGAGCGAAGGCCCCAGGAGCCTGAAGCCAAAATAAAAGGAACACAGAATCTAAAAGGAAGCTACTCTACACAGAAGCTGAAACCATGAGGTTGGAAGACAGGGGAATGACAGGCAGACACCACCATGTGCCTGATGGCCCAGAGCTGCAGTTCAGGGAGAAAGGATCTATGGATGATGCCTTCATAGACACTTTCATGGCCTCAGATCTGTAAGCTTTTAGCCTAATAAATCCTCATTACAAAAGCCAACCCTTTTCTCATATATTTCTCCCAGCAGCATTTAGTAAACTAAAACAATATTAGAGAACCAATTAGGAAAATCCAGCCTCAACTCAGAAATCTTATCTTAAAGATGCTGTTTCTCAAGATCCATTCTCAGTACCAAAGTCTGCTTTAGCCAACATTCTCCAGAGAAATAAAACAGACAGGATAATACATGTAAATTTTCAGAGATTTTTAAAAATAGGAATTGGTTTATGTAACTATGAATATTGCCAAATTCCATGTGACAGGCAGCAAGTTGAAAACCCCATTGAAGTTAATAATGAATTCTACAGGAGAAGCTACCTGTTTCTAGAAGAGATAGAAATTCTACTTTCTGACTGCTGAAACTATCAATTCTCCCTTTAATGCCTTCAATTGATGGAATAATAATGCCTTCAATTAATGCCTCAAAGCTGAAGGCAAGCTCCTGTGTTGACTGTAGATATAATCAGCCATAGATGAAATCAACTGACTAATGATTTCAAGCCATGAAATATCCTCATAGTAACATCAGACCAGTGCGTGTCCTATCAGATCACCATTACTCTCCTGGTTGGCTAGGTAGCTGAAATCAATATACCAGAAATGGGTTGGCTTTTATAATGGGGTTATGCTCTTAAAAGCTTACAGTTCTGAGGCCATGAAAATGTTTAAATCAAGGTAATGTAACATGATACGTTCTCCCTAAACCTTTGGATCTGATACTGAATGGAATTGGAAATCTTTGGAGGGTTTTAAACCTGAAGGTGAAAAAGTTTGCTTTTCACTGAATTTCAAGCCCGTTCTGATGTGGACTGGGAAATGCCAAGGTGGTCATGATTTTCTCAAGATCACACTGCCAGAACTTGGTCCTGTTTTGAGTTGTGTTTCATGCTGATTCCCACCCCATCTTGTAATTCTTCCTTCTATTCATTTTTTCATTGGCTAGTTGCAAGGACAGGACTCAAGTTTTCTAGGAATTTTCTCCCACCCACCTGAATTCCTGGGAAGTATAACCTAGATTTGAAGGCTTGTGCAGCAGGGGAAGCTTAGGAGGCCCTGAGAGACACAAAGACATGTCCAGGGTCACAGAACCCGTAGGAGGAAGAAGGTTGTGAACCCAGTTCAGTCTCCTCACGTGGTTCTTGATTCCCCCAGGCCTTAGCTGGGCAACCTGTAAGACTGTGTTTTTGAAATTGTGTACAGATGAGAAATGCCATGGTATAGGAGGGTAGGTGGTCAGCAGGCCAGAGTGGATATTTGGGAGTTGCTATCCAGGGAGGTGGCAGAGGGAAGGGGATACAGGAAGTTACCTCACTTCCTTGGAGATAGAACACAACAGAAATTTGAACCCTAGTAACCAGGCACCCACATACTAGTAACTGCTCCTAACAGCTCACTCAGGCATAGACACACAAGGAAAGATGTTTACTTGTTGCTGTCTACCTGCTTCCTAAGGCATTGGGCAAAGGAATGAGAGCTTTATTCAATGCTGCAGGCATTGGCTGAACCCTCACCCTCACCCTCACCCTTGAAGACTCTGGCCATTTACCAGGAGGAAAGCAAAGGTAACCCAGGGAACCTAGGGCAGGGGGATGCAGGCCAGACTGACACTGTGATCCTTCCAGGGCAGCCTCAGCACCTCCCACTCCAATTATGGGTGTACAGAGGGGAGGGCTTGAGTGTGGCCCTGGGCTGGGCAGAGAGAGGTGATTGGGGGTGAATGCCTGATGGGCTCATCATGTTCAGATCCTGGTCATGGCTAGCAGGGTCAGAAAGGGAGGCCTGGGGATGGTGCCCCTCTGCCCAGACATTGATCCTGAGCCATGGGGTTCTCATCTCACTTTTAGGAGGAGGTGTTTTTTACAGACATGGTCTTTTCCTCATGAGGAAGTAGAACTTCATGTGGGGTTGTTCCTCTGGGTGATTACCAGGCTGGGCCCTGATGACTTGCAGCCTTGCTGACGACCCTGTCTTTGCAGCGCTCCACACATGAGACCAGCTCAGAGTAGGATGATGTCATCAACACCACCTCTCTGACCAGGGTGCCAGAAGGCATGGCTACCAACAGAGGCTGGAACAGCCCTGAGGTGAGATGGGAGCTGAGGGTTCTCCACACACAGGTCTGAGACAGTGAGGGGACTTCCAGACCAACCCTACCCTGGCAGAATATCCAGGTTCCCTGCCAGGCAGTCTCCTTGTTGGAAATCAGTCCCACTCCCTGAGGAATCTGGGACTCCATCTCCCACCCCCAACACCCAACCCCAGTCATGACCAGGTGCAATGTTTGTTGGAATAACAGAAATGAGGCTTTCAGAATGATTCATCTTCATGTTAAACCATAACAGTCTTTGTTTTTGATCCTGCCTTGGTTGTTTAATCGACCTGCCCCTAGGTGCTCCCCATTCCCAGTTGGCCTACCTGCATTCAGCAAGACTGTCTCTCAGCACCTTCTCCATCTTTATACATCCGCATGATTCCTAGATTGTTTTTACCTATAAAGAGTGAGATGATCATACAGTATTTCATGTTTCTCTGCAACTTGCAATCTCACAGCATTCTATACTGAGAACCTTCCAGGTCAGGAGACAGGGCTGCATTATATTTCAAAGAGGGAGGCCAGGAACCTCAAATGTCCAGCTTCACTGCCCTTGGAACTAGACAGGACCCCTTCCTGTTGCCATTTCAATAGGGCTGCAGAGAAAGTCATGTGATTGTGAATAGTCTAATATTTCCAGTTCTCCCAGTATGGGCTCCTAGGAGTGTGAAGGCTTGTTAAAACATTATACATATTTGAAGTTTGAATGGCTGGGGTCAGATTTCTTGAACCAACTGAAGCTTTCAAAAGCAGGCAATGATGTCTGGTGCTTCCCTGCAATCTGCTAACCTGGCATGTGAGCAGTCTGAAAATTGTCTATCTGGTGTCAGCAAGGCAGAAGAAAATTTACAATTGCCCCATTAGAAGGTGATCTACACTTGAACATTTTCAAGACCATTTGAAATTTCTCTTTCCTGTGGCATCAGGTCATTTCCTTGGGCAATCTAGGGTCTTTCTCCCATCCTGGAATCTCCAGGAATTTATCCCATAATGAATCTGTTATCACCTTAGCCTCAGGTCCTCAAAACTCTCTTTAATTTGAAAGAGATGAGTGAGGGTTTTTGAGGTCTTTGAAATCAAATGCATGAATCCAGGATGTGTCTTGCTGTGTCTTGTCATCAATTAAGAGGGACCAATGACCCACCTCCTGCCATAGTCACTGAGAACAGGGATTTCCAGGTTTTAAATCCAGTTGTAACTGTCCTTTTGGACATGTTGAAGCTGCTGACTGTTTTTTTTTTTTTTTGTCCCAACAATCCATTTTCCAGTGTGAAAATGACCCTGCTGAGGACATGAAAGAGACTAGACTGGTGCAGAGAAACTTCAAGTCCAGCAGGAAGGAGAAGCCAGTGCAGCACCTGGTACCTGCACACCTGGACAGGAAGTACCTGGACCCATCCAGCATCCTGGGAAACATGCAAGCTGTTCTCCCCACCCAGCAGACATGTATACAAATGATCACCAGATGAGCACACTGACCCTTACATGGCCTCAACTCTGCCAGTTTTCCGCATGGGACTTTAGAGGTCAATTCATTTCTCTGAGCCTCAGGTGTCTCCTTGGAAGAATAGGGGTCTAGAGGACATACAGTGAAGTGTTATTGAGATGTCTGAATGGGATGAGATGCAGGAAGTGTTGACCTAGGCCAGGCCCTGCATGATCAGCTGTCACAGGGGATGGGGATGGACAGAATTATTTTCCACTCACCTATAGAAAAGCCTCTGACTCAGCCCTCACTACCCCAGGGCAAGGCACAGACCTTGTAATGAAAATTGAAGATTCAATCATGGATATCTTCAACCAAGGTCTATTCAAAAGGCATTGAGGGGGCAGGAGAAGTGGAAGAGGCAAAATATGATATCTGAGCATCTTATGATTGGGTTCAATCAACAAATAAAGAGTGGGTGACTATGTGTATAGGGACATTGCAAAATTTAGTAGTTGAAGGAATGAAGGAGGAAAAATCCCTGCCTGTTGGACTTCCATTCCACAGGGGAGTCATTCAAATACAATAGACCTCACAAGCATAGTGAGAACAGAGCGTATTAGGTGTGATACATAATGGTTCTCTCTAGGTATGGGAAAATGCACCAAGATTCTGAAGGGAAAGAAGACTCCTGGAAATAAGAAAGATGAGTGGCTTTTATGTCAAGGACAAGGGCTCCAAACTCCACAGTTGAATCAGAAATGTGGAGTGGGTGTACTAGCTGTGAAGTTCAGGTCAAATACCTATGTCCAGCAAATCTTATGCTTCCCATCTTAGTTTAATTTGTCCCCTCCTGCATCATCATGCCAATGGGATTGATGGTCCCAGGACAGTAGATGTGTTGAGCAAACTGCTACCCACTCTGACTAGAGGCTCAATTAAGGGTGCTTAGCTGTAGACAAGGTGGGGTAAGGCAGTGCCTATGCTAACACCAAAACAATTTGAAGGGGATGATACACTCACAGGCCCTCAAAAAATATGGTGCCTCTTGGTATCTTGGCTTCAGGCTGAGGTAGAGTTAGGCTCTGGAAGATGTGGCAGGTGGTTCCCATTCACAAGGTATTTAAGATACCTAATTTTCAAAACAGTGCAATGAACAGGGCAGTCACTGCCTGACCCTGCCATTCTGCAATCCAAATTCTTTTGTGAATGGGGCAGAAAGACAGAGAAATATGTGTCAGAGGTTCAGTTGTAGGTACGTTTTGTTTTTATGGTGTTCAGGAGCCTTCTATGATTGACAACAGTCCTCAGTCCTCAGCCAGCATACAGTCAGCCACTGCCAGGACTGAGAATGTAAAGGTTGTGGGTGCAGGGCCTGGGGATTGGCAGGGTTATGCACAGGAGCCCTCCGCAAACACATACATGGATACCTTCAGAAGGGTAAGTGGGCTGAAAGGAACTGCCTCTCTGATCTGCTGTCTACACTTCTCTCACAGTGCCATTGGAGCTATGCTCAGAGCCTGCATGAGCCATCCCATTGGGGACTTCTTCCAGCCCCAGTTCTCTCCTATTCCCAAGGACCTGATGGCCTCCATGAATATTAAAATTATTGCCTTGACTTTTCAAAGGAGGTCCCATACTGCCATGCCCAACTTGAAATTCATCAATCAATGGAGTCCAAGCCAGAAAGTGAGCCATTCTGGGAGTGGGTACCTGTGAGCCTGAGCAGATGGTATGGGTGGAGAATACAGACAGGATCTCCATGGCTGGGGTTGTCCAGGACTAACAGGAACCTCAGAAGGGACATCACTTGGACTTCTACCCAGGAAAATTTTCTGGTGTGGGTGTGGTGGGTTTGGTTTTTTTGCATCTGAAATGCTTGGGGATATTTTGTTCCTTTGAAATGGTACCTCAAAACAATCAGCTGGTGAACCCTCCTCTTCTTCCAGCTCTAGTGCCAACTCCATTGCCTGCCTCTACCTTAGCTCCTACTCCTGTTCCTTTACCAGCTCTTGAAGATTTGGAGCCCTTCCAACTGTGACGTTTGGACCAGCTTCGGAGTTAGAGCAAAGTTAATGCTGCATTATTAAGTCTGTAGCCCAGAGTGTGCATTCCATGTCAGCTCCCAAGATAGTGGCACCAATATCACGAGGACCAGGTATGGAGCTTGATACAACACCATTCCCGGCTCCAGCATCATTGTTCCCAGGAGAGTTTTCTGAAGAGCTGGAGACAGCCTAAGCAGCAGATGAAGCCTTAGTCCTACTTTTTCTTGGGCCAGTCCAAGAGAAGGAAATTTCCTTCCCTCTGCCTGAGAGGGCCATTTATTTTCTCTTTGTAACATTTTTCTTTGTATTTTATATTTTTCGTGGTTATATTTATTTTTTCATTTTAAGTACATTTTAAATTTATATACTTATTATTATCCTGTTTTAGTGTGCATTTCAGTTTCTTAGGTACATGTAACATTGAACAACCATCTTCACTGTCTGGTCCAGAACCTGTCTTCCCCGCTAACTGGAACCTCACCCTACTGGACATTCAATCTCCATTCTCACCTCATTTGTATGCTGAAAACTACAAATCTGCTTCTTTTCCTTTACTCCCATGTTGTGGGCCCTGCTTTCTGCATGTGGAGAGTCATAGGGCCTGGCCCAGATTCGATCTCTGTCACGGAGCCTTTATAATTTTTTGACGGTTAGGTGCAGTGCAGCTCAAGGAGGTTAAGAGATCAGCTGGAATGTCAGGGAACGGGGATGGAACCCAAACCAGGGCTCCCAGCAAGTTTCTGTGTCTTATTCACCTCTCTGTGGCAGGGACCCACCCATCTTCTGCTCCCTGCCAAGTGTTCAATTCCACACACCTTTTCCAGTTCTGGCAGTGACTGTACAGGAGGAGATTATGGCCTTGTTGACATATGTCCATAATCAAGCTGATGGTGAAAGTCATTCCTGTGACATTCTGAAAATTGTCCAAATGATCTCCCCACACCATGTAGGGCAGGTGGGCATCCAGGAGGAATTGGTATGTGGAGATTGTTGTCCTCCTGAGGATATCAGGGGTGAATGCTCAATTTATCTAGGTGCTCTTTGGCGTTGCCCATCCCACAGAATGTCCCTGGATGGAGGCTGTTAGGGGAACATGGAACACTCTGGGGAATACCCCAGGACTCCCAAAGAAACTGAGATTCTTATGCCTGGGCAAGGAAAAGCCATTGAACTTAGTTAAGGTTTTCACAATTTTAATTTAATGGATCCCTCACCTCCACTCAACTTTTTGAGGCATCTACCTTTCCTAATTCAGTACCATGAAAGACTCTTTTTTCTCAAAGTGAATTTGTATTCTGCATTTAATTGGATAAGTTTTATGCCCTGAGCTTTACCTTTTGACCTTTCTGACAGGAAACTCACAGCTACATATTCTCCATTCTTGTAGCAAAGCCTCTTTCCACAATTCTAGGTTTATCTATCTTTTAGGAAATCACAACTTATTTTTAAAAAATTTCAATTCACTATTAGTCCTAGTGGCCCACGTGCCTTCTCTATTTTTCCTTTTTCCCCCTTTTTACCAGGAGGTCCCAGGGGTCAAACTCAGGTCTCTCAATATGGGAGATAGATGCCCACCCACCCGAGCCACATCCGTCCCCCTGCTATATCTCTTAAGCTTGACCAAAGATACCCAAAGTTACAGTCTTTTCCCATACAGAATGGTGATATAATAAGTCAGGTTTAGTTTATCACCAGCATTCTAAAAACAAGACCTAGGGTGAAAAACTAGGTCTAGGGACACATGCATGGTTTCTAATATAGTGAATGTTTAGCCTACCCTGATTATCACAAAATCAGGACAGCGAGAATATTCACAGCAGTACATTCAGTTTTGGCTTAATGTCTTCTACTGACTGTTCTATTCCTTTAGAGTGGTGTATACAAAACAACATTTTCTATTAAAAAGTCACAAGTGCTTGCCTAATGATATGAGTCCTTAGGCCCTTCATTTCGGGACAAAGATTATGCCACACTATATACTTACAGTTGCACAGTTTTGATGTCTCTGATGGTATAAAAGACCCTCTATAAATGTAAATATTTTGGATGGCTTGCTCAGTTTGAAGAATTCCATGGAGGGAAACATGGACCTGAGAAAATTCCTCCACCAGGTATTAAATGAGTGGTTTTTCTTAAGTAGATCAGGTTTGCAAAATAGTTGACTTAATTTAAAAGAAAATAATACCAAATATAAAGTATCTCTGGAGATAAAATTAGAAAGTAAAGTGAAGACTGGAATCATGGATCCAACATTAGATCTCCCTAACCAGGAGGGGGAAAGGCCCAGTATTAGTCAGAGATCTCTAGGAAAAGAGAACCACAGGGGATATCTGTGAATATCATGAGATTTTGTAAAATTGTCTCATGTGAGTGTGGGTATGCACAATTTCAAATCTTGTAGGATAGGCTACAATCTTGAACTGCTGATAAAAGTTTTGAATGAATATGTTAGGAGAAGGTGGCTGGCTGAATTAAAGGTAAAATTATCTCTTCTGAATTCCTCACTTGATAGTAGACATAATCAGCCATAGGTGCAATCAAATACTAATGATTTAAGTCCGCAAAGTGTCTTCACAGTAACAATTACACCAGTGTTTCCATGAACAAATAACTGGGCATCATCACCAGGCTATGTCAACTCTTGTCCAAAATCCTGTTTTATTAAGAGTTACACGGGAAGAGGATGTGGCTCAAGAGATTGGGCTCTTGTCTACCATACAACAGATCCAGGGTTCAGTTCTTGCAGCCTCATGGTGAAAAGCAAGTTGGCCCTCATGGCAAGCAGGCCCAAGCAAAGAGCTGGCCAGCAGAGAAGCTGGCACAGCAGGATGACACAACTAAAAGAGACACAGAAGAGAGACAATAAGAGATGCAGCAGAACAGGGAACAGAGGTGTTGCAAGAGATTGAGCAGCCCCTCTCCACTCTGGAAGATCTTAGGGTCAGTTCCTGCTGCCACCTAATGAGAAGACAATGAGACACAGAAGAATACACAGAGAGCACAAAACAATCAGGGGGGTGGGCAGAAACAAATTAAAAAAATAGTTACTGTTTATAATTGATAGAACAAATAATAGTTAATTAGGGGAAGCTTGAAATAGTAACACAAGTGGCAAAAATCAAAGATGTATCAGAAGTCTGCATAAACTTACCTTTGAAAATGTTGCTGTTCTACTAAGACACACATAAGTACGTGAAACGACACAAGGTTAGGCAGAAGAAAGAGATCTGTATAACGAACAATCCCCAGAGCTCACCCAGAACTGGGAGGTATCTGAGTTTGGACAAGTCAGATTTGTAAGTGTTCTTTGAATAACCATGCATTCAGTAGAGGCCTCCCAAGTGCAATATTTAAACTTTAGGATTAAAATAATACACAGTAAAGATACTGTAAAACTAAAAATTAGGAAAGCTTAAAACCAAGTTTCAAAAGCACCAAGCTCATCCTAGAGTAACTTAACTGAATGATAGAACAAACTGCAATATGCTTTAAAGGAAAATAACAGACTCTCAGCTGTTCACAACATAATATTGGCAGTGTCTATATCCAATCAAACATTATTAGACATGTGAAGAACATAAAAGTCTATTAACCTTAACGAGGAAAAAAAGTTGTGAATAGAAGTCACAGAAAAGACAAAGATGATGAATTTAGCAAAGACTTTAAAAGAGTTATTGTAAATATACTCAAGTAATTGAATGAAAAGATAAAAAAAATGAGTGCAGAAACTGAATTATAAAAAATAGAAAGAAATTGAACTCTAGCAACTTAGTATCTGGAGTAAAAATGTACTCATTTGGAGAAATGTCAGATTAGATACTAAACAAGAGGGATTATTAATTAAAGCTAGAACAATAAAAAACTATTCAAACTGAAGAAACTATGGTTCTAGAGGTGACTCGGTTTTGAAATCTCATGGAGTATGCTCTGCAGGTTTTCAGAACTATTTGGGAAGAGTGACCCTGTTTCCCTTCCAATTTCTCCCTATGGTAATGGGAATGCTTATTCTATGACCGTCCCTCCTTTGTATAATGGAGGGAATTAACTTATTTTTCAATTTTCACAGTTCCACAGTCACAGAGGAATTTTTGCCCCAGGACAGATATATGCCTATAACTAATTTTGATGAGATTCTGTATTTAAAACTGTTACTAAAAACATTTAAGGCTTTTGAAATATTGTGGTGGAATGAATTTATTTTGCAAATGGAAAAAAACATGTATATCTGAGGTCCAGACGGTGGTGTGTGACATTTTGAGCTTTTGATGATCTTAGAAAATCATGTCCTTAGGGCTAATCCATTCCTATGCATGTAAACCTATTGTAGGTGCAATCTTTTTGATTAAATTTCTTCAGTTAAGGGCTCTATTAGTCATCCAAAGTGGTGCTGAGGTAAAACACCAGAAATCTGTTGTTGTTTTTTAAAAGATTTATTTATTTATTACCCACCACCCCATTGGTTTGCACTCACTGTCTGCTCTCTGTGTGTTCTTCTGTGTGCTTGTCTTCTCTTTAGGTGACACTGGCATTGATTCTGGGACCTTCCAGAGTGGAGAGAGGATGCTCAATCTCTTATACCACTTCAGCTCCCTCATCTGCTGAGTCTCTTATTCTCTCTTCTGTGTCTCTTTTTGTTGCATCATCTTGCTGCCCCAGCTCTCCGCACGGGCCAACAATCTGTGCTTGCCAGCACTCCGCATGAGCCAGCTTTCACTCGGGCATCTTGCCCCATGGGCCAGGTTGCTTTTCACCAGGAGGTCCTGGGAATCAAACCCTGGACTTCCTATATGGTAGATGTGAGCCAAATCGCTTGAGCCACATCCGCTTCCCTGTTGGTTTTTTTTAAAGGGTATTTATTTGGGGGGTAGTTCTTTTGGATATGGCTATCCAGTTCTCCCAGCACCATTTGCTGAATAGACTGTTCTGGCCCAGCTGGAAGTGCTACACAGCCTTTTCAAAAATCACTTGACCTTTATATGTGTGGGTCTAATTCAGAGTTCTCAATTCAGTTCCATTGGTCAGTGTGTCTGTCTTTATGCCAGTACCATCCTGTTTTTACCACTGTAGCTAAGTAATTTTATGCTTTAAATTCTGGAAGTGAGAATCATTCAACTTCATTCTTTTTAAAGATGTTTTTGGCTAACCAGGGTGCCTTAGCTTCCTAAAGAAATTTGATAATTAGCTTAATTGGCTTTTCAGTTTCTCTCCGTCATCCTTCTTTCCTTCTTCCACTTAAGGCTCTGTGGTCCCAGCTTCTTCTGATCTCAGCTGTAGGCTGGCATAGGTCTCATTTCCTTCCAGGCCTTCAAAGCTACTTTGCTGCAAACTATCAGGCTAATGGCTCATCTCTTTTCCTAATGGCAGGACCAATAGGACCAAACTCTCTCCTCTGCCATGTATCTTTTGTGTGTTTTCTTTAGTCAGTGTCCATTTACATGGGGCAAAGGGGTGAGGACTCAAGCCAAGTTACACCTTACTGACATGGCACAATCAGAAGCCCTAAATTCATTTTATCAAGTATATTTAATCAGAAGCCACTCACTGAATTAATACAATCAAAGGGCATCACACCCAGAGGAACAGACCAGTTTGCAAATATTATCTTTCTCTTTTTGATGATTCATAAGTAATGTCAAACTGCCAAACTGATGATCCCCAAATTTGTATGTACCATCCAATCTCCTTTCTTCAGATATTGGCTCATATACCCAACTTTTTACTGCATAGTGCCACTTGGATAAACCTAATGGCATCATGGCCTTTATGAGTCCAAAAACTAGACTCTTGATTCTCATTTCCAACACCAATCCTCCTGAATCTCAATTGATGGCAGCTATCCTTATAGTTCCTCAGACTAAACACCTCAACACCACATATCCAAACCATCATCAAAGCACTTCCTTTAAAGATTGCTTCCAGAATATAACAACTTGATGTCACATCCATCAATAATCCCAGGTCTAACCCACCATTATACTTCACTTAAACTGTTGTAATAACATCATAATGACCTCAATGATAAAAGTTCTTCCATTGGTAGAATCACAATAAGTCTATAGTAGAATAACAGTGTCTTCTCTAGTCCATTGTTTATTCCCCAATCCTGAGGATTCTGGTATAGTGATGCCCACTCCACCTCTAATTAAGAGGGGGTTTAGATTGTGGATTGGTCAGCCAAGGTGTGCTCATGCAAAATAAGAGAAATCGATTGGATTTTATAAAGAGGATTTATTTGGGGTAGAATCTTATAATTACCAGACTGTGAAGTGTAAATTACTTCCTCAAGAAAGTCTATTGTCAATTGCTTGAGCAAGATGGCTGCTGACATCTGCAAGGGTTCAGGCTTCCTCTTTTTTTTCTTAGGTATTTTAAAAATATACCTTTTTATTTATTTTTTTATAAAACTTTGATTACATAAATGTGATACAAAAATTATAGGGGATTCCCATATGCCCTGCTCCCTCGCCCTCCCACATTTCCCCACATCAACAATGTCATTCAGTAGTGTGGTACATTTGCCACAATCGATGAGCATACCTTGAAGCATTGCCACATAGCATGGATTATAGCTTAATTGTAGTTTACACTCTCTCCCATTTGTTTTTGCAAGTTATTACAAGATATACAATGGTCTGTATCTGTCATTGCAATGTCATTCAGGATCATTCCCATGTCCCAAAAATGCCCCCAAATTACACCCATATTTCCCTTTCCCTACCCTCAAAACCTCCAGTGGCCACTGCCTCCACATCCATGACCAAAGTTCTTCCATTGCTAGGATCACAAGTCTACCAAAGAACAACTGTTAGACTACTCCAGTGCATTGTCCATTCCTCAATCCTGAGGATTCTGGGATGGTGATGCCCAATCTGCCTCTGATTGAGAGGGGGCTTAGAGCCTATGGGGTAGATGGATGGGACTTTCAGGCTTGCAATTACAGACACTCTCTGTTTCTTGAAATGGTCATTGTCAGTCATCATCTACTTATTAGTTTTCCTAGTGACTCCAATGAACTGGAGAGTAGGTGTTGCAAGACTGTTGGGATTCAGGGCTCAACTGGCACATGGACAGCCAAAGATTTATGTCTCCTAGACAAACACCTATCAACTGTAGTACTAACTATAGGTTCAAATAGAGGGGCAGAGGAGCCATGTGTAGGGAAAGTGCAAATGAGTTCAACTCTATCACATGGGGGGAACATACATTTGAAAGTAGGACCCACTGGCAGGGCACCAAACTCCTGAATGGTCTGCCTGCCTATACTTTCTGGATGTCTCCAGAGCCCATAAGTGTCCAGCTAGTTGAGGTAATATTTACTTTGGCAGTCAATGAGTTCCTGTGGAGACATGCATAAGCATAACCTCTGAAATGACCTTCCGACTCACTTTGAAGTCTCTTAGCCCTATAAACTCATCTGTCTTTAAACTTTCCCCCTTTTGTTCAAGGTCTTTTTCCAGTTGTATTGCTAGTTGGTGCTTGGTAGTAATCTCTTGGTGCCAGGGAGGCTTATCCCTGTGAATCATGTCCCACACTGGGGGGGAGGTAATGCATTTTAATGCTCAGTTTGGCTTAGAGAGAGGCCATGTTTGAGAAACAAGGAGGGTCTCAGGTGGTAATGTTTAGGCACCCTATAATACTGTGCTAAGTTTCAATTTCAAAAGTAAAGTTTCATAAGTACAGTCATCATAATAAAGGGTACGTCAATGGTCCATCCTCCTTTACTAGTCATTGCCTCTCTATTCATGGGATTCTTGCTGTCCCACTAGAGAACGTGACAGAGTGCTCCAAGATGGGAATTCAATATTTCTTTGGTTATTGTGTGAATTTCCACCCATTGTGTTGACGCCCCATGAACACTTGAACACTTTCATATGCCTTATAGGTATGCCACAGGTGAACCTCCTCCTAACTATCCCCCATCTCTGACACCCCACATGAATGACCTGCCCTTGCCACAGTTGTAACCCATTTGTGATCCAAAACCTCTTCAAAATTTAAGCCAAAAAAATAACCAAATGCAATTAATAGGAAAATGATATAATGATATTTTTAAAAACAATGAATAAAATACAAAAACATTTTTAAAAGTGTGAGGTAATAAATAAAAATATAAAACTAAAAAATATTTTTGTCATTATGTCTTTCATCACTGTAAGATCTATTGTCTTGTATGTACAGTGACATTTGCTTCCATTTATTCACCCAGTTTTTTATTTTTTTCATTTTGTCTTCAAAGAAGCTTTAGGTTACAGAAAAGTCATGTACAGAATATAGCTGATAATATATACCCAATGTCCTCTCCCTTTTCCCCTTTCCCCTATTAATTGCATTTTTCATGTGGATTTGTTACAATTGATGTACAAATATTGAAAGATTGCTATTAATCACTGGGAATGATTTATGTTGTGGTTTACATTTTGCACCATACACTTTTATAAATTTTGATGAAGTTTGACATGGTCTGTATCGATCCTTGCAAGACCATGTAGACTACTACATGTTCCCAAAAATGTCCCATGCGCTATCTATTCATTTCTCCCTCCCTCTCCCCTGGGGACCCATGGTAAAACCAAGATTAACTCATTGAAGGACTAGATTCATGGTCAAACCAAGATTAACTCATTGAAGGACCAGATTCATGGTCACATGCAACAACATTGAGGGCTTGACATTCAGGCCTCTCCTCCCCTATCAGGCACTTTCTATGCTCTCAAGAGACTCCCGCCCCTTTATCTGAGATCATAGCAGGACCTCCCAGGATGGGAGACCAACAACTTTCCACTCATTATGTGAGTCTCCACACCTTGATAAAACACACTATGACAAGATGAATGCTACATACTCCCTATAAGTCTGCCAAAGGTGTGCCCTTATTGTGCGTGCCCCACATCCAACACCTTAAACCAGCAACTCTCCCCTGCCATATTTGCCCAAAGAACATTCCCAACATTGTACTTTCAACAACATATCAGCAAATCACCACAGTTTCACCTACTCCATCTCCCAAGCCTCCCCCCTTTTCCAGGGACAGTCTAACCCACCCTCTCCATCCTCCCCCTCTCAGAAACCAGCACTGTCCAACCCAATAGCATCTCTGCACCACTGTCATGCAGATCTACTGCCCAACTACAACCTTCCACCTAATCATAGATTTTGGCCATATGGGCATTGACTCACATTCTTCTTCTCCCTCTCTGTCTCCTTTAAACCTAAGCTCCAGACTTGAGCTCGGTGAGCCTGCTGGCTTTGCTTAATTAATATCAGTGAGGTCATGTAATATTTGTGCTTCAGTGCCTGGATTGCTTCACTCAACATAATATCTTCAAGATTCATCCATGCTATCCCATGTGTTAATACTGCATTCCTTCTTACAGCTGGAAATATTCCATTGTATGTATACACCATAATGTGTTTATCTATTCATCTTTTGATGGACACTTGTGTTTTTTCCAACTTTTGGCAATAGTGAATAATGCTGCTATGAACATTGGTATGCATATACTTGTTCATGTCCCTGCTTTCTATTCTTCCAGGTAAATACCCAGATGTGGGATTTCTGGATCATATGGCAGTTAAATAGTGAGCTTCCTAAGGAACCACCAAACTGTCCTCCAAAATGGCTGCACCATTCTACATTCCCACCAGCAATGGATAAGCATTCTCATTCCTCCACATCCTCTCCAAAACTTGTAGTCCTCTGATATATCATTGTGGTTTTGATTTGCATTTCCCTAACAGCTAGTGATGTTGAGCAACTTTTCATGTGTGTTTTAGCTATTTGTATTTCTTCTTTGGAGAAGTGTCTATTCAAATCACTTGCCTATTTTTAAAATGGGATGTTTGTCTTTTTATTTTCAAGGTGTAAGGTTTCTTTATATATACTGACTATTAGGCCCCGATCAGATATATGGTTGCCAAATATTTTCTCCCACTGTGTAGGCCTTCATTTCAGTTTCTTGACAAACTGCTTTGAGGTGAAATATATATTTTTTTTAATTTGAGGAGATCCCATTGATCTATTTTTCTTTTGCACCTTATGCTGTGGTTGTAAAGTTCATGATATCATGTTCTGATACAAGATCCATTAGATGCATCCCTACGTTATCTTCTAGGAGCTTTATGGTCTTGGCTTTTATATTTATATCTTTGATCTATCTTGAGTTAATTTTTGTAAAATGTGTGAGGTGGTATTCCTCTCTCATTCTTTTGGATATGGATATCCAGTTCTACAAGCAACATTTGGTGAAGAGGTTATCTCTCCCAGTTGAAAGAACTTGGTTGCCTTGTTGAATATCAGGTGACTGTATTTGTGAGGATCTATATCAGAATTCTTAATTCACTTTCATTGGTCAGTATGTCTATCCTTGTGCCAATCTCATGCCGTTTTGACCACTTGTAGTATTTTTTAAAGTCAGGCAGTGTGATTCCTCAGATTTCACTTTTCTTTTTCAATGTATCTTCGGCTGCTCATGGCCACTAGCCCTTCCAAATAAATTCCATAGTTAGCTTTACCTATTTAGTAAAGAATGCTGTGGTAATTTTATTGGGATTGCATTGAATCTTTAAATCAGTTTGGGTATGATAGACATCTTTATGATATTTAGTCTTCCTATCCATGAACAGTGAATATTCTTCCATTTATTTAGGTCTTCTTTGCTTTCCTTTAGCAGTGTTGTGTAGTATTCTACATATAAGTCTTTTATATCCTTAGATAAATTTATTCCTAGGTATTTGATTCTTTTAGATGCTATTGTAAATGTGATGTTTTTCTTGATTTCCTCCTCAGATTGATCATTATTGGTGTACAGAAATGCTATTGATTTTTGCACATTGATCTTATAACAATACTTCATTGAGCTCATTTATAAGCTCTAAATGTTTTTTTGTAGATTTCTCAGGGCTTTCTATGTATAGGATCATGTCATCTGCAAATAGTGAAATGTTGACCTCTCCCTTTCTAATTTGGATGACTTTGATATCTTTTTCTTGACTAAGTGCTTAAGCAAGTACTTCTAACACAGTGTTAAATAAAAGTGGTGAAATTGGGTATCATTTCCTTGTTCACAATCTTAGAGGGAAAGCTTTTAGGATTTCACCACTTAATATGTTGTTAGGTGTGAGTTTTTCATAAATATCCCTTATAATTTTGAGGAAGTTTCTTTCTTTCCTATCTTTTACACTGTTTTTTTTTTTTTATCAGGAAAGGGTGCTGTATTTAGTCAAATGCTTTTACTGTATCTATAGAGAGGATCATGTGATTTTTTCCTTTCAATGTGTTTATGTTGTATATTTCACTGATTGATTTTCTTATGTTGAGCCATCCTTGCATACCAGGGATGAAACCCACTTGGTCTTGGTGTATAATTTGTTTGATGTGATGTTGAATATGATGATTAATTAATTTGTTAAGGATTTTAGCATCTAAGTTCATTAGAGATATTGGTCTATAGTTTTCCTTTCTCTTGGCATCTTTGTTTGGCTTTGGTATTAGGGAGATTTTGACAGCATAGATCGAGTTAGGCAATGTGACCTTCACTTCTGTTTTTCAGAAGAATTTATGTAGCACTGAGGTTAGTTGTTACCAGAATCTTTGGTAGAATTCACCTTTGAAGCTGTCTGGTCCTGGGTTCATCCTTGTTGGAAGGTTTTTGATGACTAATTCTATCTCATTACTTGTGATTTGTCTGTTGAGTTCATCAATTTCTTATTTCATCAATGTAGGCTGCTTGTGTGTTTTTAGGAATTTGTTCCTTTCCTCTAAATTATTCATCTCGTTGGCATAAAATTTTTCAAAGTATCCACTTATGATGTTCTTTTTTTATGATGCTGTTTATTTCAGTTGGTTCTGTGGTGATATTCCCTTCCTCATTACTTACTTTATGTATTTGCATCTTCTCTCTTTTTTCTTTGTTAGTCTAGCTAAGGGTTTGTCAATTTTATTAATCTTCACAAAGAACCAGCTTTTGGTTTGGTTTATTTTTTCTACTCCTTTCTTATTTTCAATTTCATTTAGCTCTGCTCTAAACTTTGATATTTCCTTCTTTCATCTTGGTTTGGGGTTAGTTTGTTGTTCTTTTTTAATTCTTCCAGGTGTATAATTATGTCTTTGATTTTAGCTCTTTCTTCTTTTTAAATGAAGGCATTTTGTCTATGAATTTCCTTCTCTGCACTTTGTTTGCTCATTCCAATAGATTTTGATGCATTGTGTTTTTATTTTCATTTATTTCAAGGTAGTTCCTGACTTATTTTGTTATTTCTTCCTTGACCCACTGATTGTCTAAGAGTATGTTGTTTAACTTCTATATCTTCATGCCTAATCTGCTTCTCTGCCCCATACTGATTTCCAGGTTCATTCCATTGTGGTCAGAGAAATTACTTTGTACAATTTCAGTCTTTCTGAATTCATTGAGAGATGTTCTGTGGCCTAGTATGTGGTCTATCCTGGAGAATGATCCATGTGCACTTGAGAAGAACATATATCCCACTGTATTTGGGTGTAATGTTCTATATAGGTCTATTAGGTACAGATTCTATAAGGTATTATTCAAGGTCTCTCTTTCTTTACTGATCCTCTTTCAAGATGTTCAGTCTAATGATGGTAATGGTGTATTAAATCCCCCACAATAATTATAGAGGCATCTAGTTCTCCACTTAGTATTTCAAATGTTTGCTGCATGTATTTTAAGGCATCCTGTTTTGATACATAAATGTTTATGATTGTTATGTCTTCTTCACAGATTAATGCTTTTATTAATATATAGAGCCTTTCTTTATCTCCTACAATAATTTTGCAATTAAAGTCTATTTTTTCTGATATTAGTATAGTTACCCCCACCCTTTTTTGTTGTTATATGCATGTAAAATTTTTCCAACCATTCACTTTCAGCTTCCTTGTGTCCCTGGGTTTAAGGTGGTTTCTTGTAGACAGCATATAGATGGGTCATATTTCCTTATCCGTTCTGCCAGTCTGTGTCTCTGGGAGTTTTCAATTCATTTACATTCAATGTTATTACTGTCAAGTAATTACTTACAGTAGCCATATTTTCTTTAGATTTATACATGCCATATATATATATATAGTTTTTTTTTTTTTTTAAGGTGCTTAGATTACCTAGATATTACACAGAAATTACAGGGATTCCCATGTTTCCCACATACCACACCTCCCACAACATACCACACAAACATCCGTCATCAATGTGGCACATCACCCATAGTGGATATACACATCCTGGAGCCTTGCCACCAAGCATAGACCACACAGTTCACATCGTAGACCATATTCTCTCCCACACAGTTCTGCATGGTATATGCTGATGTAAAATGGTCTACATCTGTCACTGCAACGCCACTCAGGACAAACCCCAAATCCCAAAAAAGCCCCTGTATTTCAACTGCCCTTCCCCTCCCTGCCCCGAAAGCGTCCAGTGGCCACTGGCTCCACCTCACTGTTATAATTTCTTCCATTGCTTGAATCATAATATGTCTACAGCAGAATACCATTAAGTCCACTCTAGTCCATAGCTCTTCCCACTATCCTGAGGGGACTGGGATGGTGACGTCCACTCCACCTCCAAGTGAGAGAGGGCTTATATCCCATGGATACGGTGGATGGGATTATCCTGCCTGCAGCTGCAGGCCCTCTCCATTCCCTGGGATGGCCATTGCCCATCGTTGTCTCCTCGTCAGGTGACTTGGATGAGTCCATTGAGCTGTAAGGTAGGAGTTGCAGCTCCACCGAGATTCCAGGCACAGATGGCACATAGGTAGGCCAGAGGCTCCAGTTTCTGGAAGTACACCTAAAAACTCCAACATTGCATATAGGTTTGAATAGAAGGGACTGTTGGACCATGTGCAGGGAGGACTTATTTGAGTCCAACTCTGTCCCTCTCAGGAGCACAGATTCCAAAGTAGAGCCCGCTGATAAGGCATCAATCTCTGGGGCTATCCCCACTTATATAGGACCTAGGTGTCTCCAGAGCCCTCAGGAGCCCCTCTGTGTGGGGTGATATCCACTTTGCTGTTCTATGAGATCCTACTGAGGTGTGCATAAGCATTACTCTAGGATGACCTCCCAACTCTCTTTGAAGTCACTTAGCCTCATGAACTCATTTCTCTTTACCTTTTCCCCCTTTTATTCAAGGTCTTTTTTCAATCATATTGCCAGGTGGCACTTGGTATTAATCCCTCGTTGCCAGGGAGGTCATCCCCGGGAGTCATGTCCCACACTGGGGGGAAGGTAATGCATTCATATGCTGAGTTTGGCTTAGAGATAGGCCACATTTGAGCAACAAGGAGGCTCTCAGGTTGCAACCCTTAGGCACCCCATAACAGTAGGCTAAGTTTCAACTACAAGAGCAAAGATTCATAAAGCTAGTCATCAATAACAAGAACCCACTGGGTTTGGGGATGCAGGGTTGACAGATGGGAAAATTAGGAAGGGCAGGTTGGAATACCCAGGGCATGTAACTATGAATTCTTTAATCTTTTTAATTGTTCTTACACTCTCCTCCAACTCTCTGTCTCCTGTGTTTTGCTTTCCATCTGCAGAACTCCCTTTAATATTTCTTGAAGGAAAGGTTTCTTATTGACAAACTCTTAATTTTTGTTTAACTGTGACTATTTTGAACTCTCCCTCAGGTTTAAATGTAGCTTTGCTCATAGAGAATTTTTGGCTGAAAGATTTTTCTTTGAGCACCTTAACTATGTAATACCACTGCCTTGTTGCTTCCATGGCTTCATATGAGGAATCAGTTCTTATCTGATAGAGCCTACCTCATATGTGATGGATCTCTTTTCTCTTGCTTCTTCCAGTATTCTGTCTTTGTCTTGACCTTTGGACGATTTGACAAGTATATATCTTGGAGAAGGCCTTTTAGGATTTATACTGTTTTCTGTGTGCTGTGCTTCCTGGATGTGTATGTTCATGCCCTCAACAGAGTTGGGAAATTTTCAGTCATTAATTCCTCCAATACTCCTTTTGCCCCCTTTCCCTTCTCTTCTCCTTCTGAGATGCCAGTAATGCATATGTTTATGGGTTTTGTGGTGTCATTCAAATCACTAAATCCCTGCTGGATTTTTTCTATCTTTTTATCTATCTGTTCTACTATCTGTCTGATTTCAGCTGTACTGTCTTCTGTATCACTGATTCTTTCCTCCACCTGTTCAAATCTGTTATTATTTGCTTCCAGTGAATTTTTTATTTCTTGCATTGTGCCATTCATCACCATTAGGTCCATTATCTTTTTATGTATGTTTACAATCTCTACAGTAT
>JAKSZT010054325.1:91717-148301 GCA_026826555.1 Tolypeutes matacus | reverse complement strand
TGTGCATTATTTCATTAATTTCTGTTCTGAACTTTCTCTCTTTCTTTCATCTTGGTTTGTGATTAGTTGATTGTTCTTTTTTTAGTTCCTCCAGGTGTGGATTTAGATCAATTTTATCTTTCTTCTTTTTTAATGTATGCATTGATGGCTATAATTTTACATCCAAGCACTGCCTTTGTGACAGTTTTGATATGTTGTCTTCTCATTTTCATTATTCCCAATATATTTGCTGAAATCTCTTGAAATTTCTGTTTGACCCACTGATTGTTTAAGAGTGTGTTGTTTAATCTCCATATACTTATTAATTTTCCCTTTTTCCTTCCATTATTATTTTCCACCTTCATTCCATTATACTCAGAGAAACTGTTCTGTATAATTTCAATGTTTTTATATTTATTGAGACTTGTCCTGTGTTCCAACATATCATATGTCTTGGCAAAGGATCCATGAACAGTTAAAAACTGTATATCCTGCTGTTTGTAGGTGAAATATTCTGTACATGCCTATTAGTTTTAGTCCATTTATCATATTATTTGATTTCTCTGTTTCTTTGTTATTACTGTAAAGACACTACTTCATTCATTTTGACTTTTGGCTCTTTCTTGTCATATTGTTCTATTGTCTGTCTTCTTACTCTTTAGGGTACTCTTCCAAATAATCTGCATTTCTACACTCTTCTCCAAATCTCTTGCCCTTGTTTTTTTCTTTCAGCACTCCCTTAGGATCTCTTGTAATTCTGGTGTTTTGGTAATGTATTCTATCAGATTTATTTGTCTGTGAAGACTTAGAACCAACTCTTATTTTTGAAGGGTAGTTTTGCTGGATACAGAATTCTTGGCTGACTTGACAGTTTTTGGGTAGGGAGGGGATGAGCAGTTGAAATACAGGGGCTTCTTTGGGAGCTGGAGGTTGTCCTGAGTACTGTTGTGGCAATGGATGTAGGCCATTTTAAATCAGCACACACCACTCAGAACTGAGTGGGAGAGAGTGTGGTCTACAGTGTGAACTGTGGTCTATGGTTGGTGGCAAGGCTCCAGGATGTGTAAGTTCATTGAGGTTGGTGGGCCACACTGTGGGAGATGTTTGTGTTGGATGTGGTGGGAGGTGTGGGAGGTGGGCAACATGGGAATCCCAGTAGGTTCCATGTAATATTTTAGGTAATCTAAGCACCTCTTAAAATATATATATATAAATAACATTTTTGTAAGCAAATACACATATATGCATATATATTTATATATCATTTTGCAAATGTTTGTATGTATTGTGAGAATTTTGATTTTTACTCATAAAAAAAAAAAAAAAAAAGAATTCTTGGCTGGCAGTTTTTCTCTTTCAGTAACTTAAATATATTATACCATATACTTCTCTCCTTTATGCTATCTGATGAGAAGTCAACACTTAATCCTATTGATTTTCCCTTCTATGTGATACTTTTCTTTCCTCTTTCTGGTTTCAGAATCCTCTCTTCATCTCTGATATTTGTCTT
The DNA here is from genome assembly GCA_026826555.1 of Tolypeutes matacus. NCBI lineage: Eukaryota > Metazoa > Chordata > Mammalia > Cingulata > Chlamyphoridae > Tolypeutes > Tolypeutes matacus. Next base: position 146,812 of record JAKSZT010054325.1, on the reverse strand, counting down.
TCTGAATAGCAGGTGTCTCAGGGTAGGTTTTTGTGGTTTATTTTATTTGGCATGCATCAACCTCCTTGGTGTCTTTCATAAGGCATCAATATTTGTTCAATTGTAATGAATGTACCACTGAAATGTAACACTTTTATTAATAGTGGAAAATGTGAAAAGAGGAAGGGGTGGTGTAATGAGAATCCCCTATATTTTCATGGTAACTTTTCTGTAATCTAAAACTTCTTTAAAAATAATGTTAAAAAAATTTTTTTTAATTAAAAAGTGAACTCAGGGCTGCAAATCGAAATGCCTAAAATATAGACAGGTAATGTGCAAAAGGGGGCTGGTTAGTTGGAGAAGATGCAAATTAGAGGCTGTATGCTCCTTCTGGGGTGGGGGGAGTGGGCAGCTGAATCTCATTTCTCACTGACTTTATCTTAAGTAATTTTGGTCCAATTTTGACATATCTTTTGAAATTGCAGGAAAAATCCCAGCTCCTAGGTTATAGGCCTCACCAGTCTCCCCTCCTGAGGAAGGGAACTATAAGCAATCATGGTTTCTCCAGGTAGAGTCCCAATTCTTCCACCCCACAGATGAATTTGGGACCAAAGAGAAACATATCTTTCTAGGACATCTCTATATGCCACCACTCTCACATAGGGCTCACATCATCTTTGTAACCAATAGAATTGAGGGAAGTAAATGCAGTAGCTTATTTTTCTGGAGTTATGGTGTGAGTACTGACAGAGTGGGCTGTTCTGACTTCACAGTCAGAATCCAAATTTCTAGAAATATTCTATTATTAGCTCTGGGTCACACTGTGTAGGGTCCACTATTTGAAGACATAAAGATGTTATGTTCATGAAAGATTTCATGCAGAAAACATTGTTTTACTGATAGAGTCCCTTTTTCTCCATATCCCACCCACCTATTCAGCCTTTGTATTTATACACAGCATTTTTACCACCTGAATCTGTAACTCTTCAATTGCATTAATTAGGGAAATAGGTGAATAATTCCTGGAATTTCAGTTATTTTATGTAAAGTGTGAGGATAGCTTAAAATAATTTTGAAGATCCCTTCCCAAAATCAACACTTATAAAATGAATGGATAAAATAGGCAAAGTTCATTGTAAATATTAGAGCCAGGATACAAAGAATAGAGGTGTGGTCAGAGTAGATGAAGGCAAAACAAGTAAGACTTCTTGGAGGAATAGAGAGGAGGTTGATAAATACCACTGTCTTCTTGCCTCCATGGTTTGAGCTGAGAAATCAGCACTTAATCTTATTGTGCTTCCCTTGTATGTGATGGTTCCCTTTTCACTTGCTGCCTTGAGTATTTTCTCTTTGTCTTGAGCATTAGACATTTTGACAAGTATATGTCTTGGAGTTGGCTTATTTGGGGTGTGCTGTGCTTCCTGGATCTGCACATCCATCTCTCTCAAAAGGGTTAGGAAGTTTTCAGCCATTATTTCCTTCAACACTCCTTCTGTTCCCTTTCCCTTCTCTTCTCCTTCTGGGATGCCCATAATGTGTATGTTTGTGCATTTTGTGTTATTGGTTAATTCCCTGAGTCCATGCTGGATTTTTTTCTATCTTTTTTTCTATCTGTTCTACTATCTCTTTGATTTCAGCTGTATTGTCTTCCACATCACTAATTCTTTCCTCTGCCTTTTCAAATCTGCTGTTTTGTGAATCCAGCATCTTTTTGATTTCTTGGATTGTGCCATTGTTCACCATCATATCCATTATCTTTTTAGGAATGTTTGCAATTTCTTCAATATATTCTCCCAATGTCTTCTTTATATCCTTAATCTCTTTTTTCACTTCTTTAAGTTGGTCCATGATATTTGTTTGGATATCTTTAATTAGTTGTTTGATGTTCTGCATCACTTCCTGGTTTTTAATTTGTTCATTGGACTGGTCCATGTTTTCCTGTTTCTCAGAGTCATTTGTATTTTTCTGTTGCCCTCTGGTCATCATATTATCTTGATGGGCTTGTTCAGTTGATTAGCTTTTCTCTATGCTCTAGAATTTTATTTAGCTGTTGGTTCTGCGTGTGAGTTAAGTTTTCTCTTTGGCACTTTTTCTTCTTATTTTATTTCCTTGCTTCTTTCTATGTTCCCTTGAAGGCAAAAGATTAGGGCCAGAGGAATCAAAAGATGTAAGGAAGGCTGAAGGATAATAGTAATATTGATAAAAGTTAGAAGAGAGGCCAAATGAGACTTAATGAGATGAATATTTAACTTGTGTAGGCAGTGAAGAGTAATAGGAAAAAAAGTGGAGTTCTTACAATGGACTGGGAAAACAAATGGAGGAATATATATATATATATATATAGTGATTTAGAAGGCTAGAATTATGAGGAGGGAGAGAAATAGTAAAGAAAGGTCTGAAAGGAAAAAGTTAATACTAATAAAAAAAAAAAAGAAGAAGAAAACAAAATAGATGGAATAGAAATTGACACCCTTAAGTTGTGGGCCTATGAAAAAATGTTGTATCTAAGAGCCACAACAGGAAGCAGAAGGCAGAAAGATGAAGGAAGGATAAGTGATAGTTTGGAATACAAAATCAATATAGACAGTGAGTGGGAAATTACTGAAGAAGAAGCATAGCAAAGAAGCGACAAGCTAGCAGCACCTAATTTTAAAAAATGAAATAAAAAAGAAAGGGTTGAGGAAAGAGGAAAGAAAAGCAAGAGACCAGAAATAAACAGAGAAAAACCAAAGAACCACACAGGCAAGCAATCAAACAGAGCTAAGGAGGGTCAATGATTCCCTTAGGGTCCACGTGGATCCTCTCTGCCTGCTTGTGTTTATCAATCAATTTCCCTGCAGGGTTCTATATGCAGGTCCTGTAACAGCTTTTAGCTATTAAAGTAAATTAAAAAGAATTTATTTTTCATTTATTGAAGTGACCTTCTCACTTTTTTTTTTTCTCGAAATACAGGACCCAAAATAATTCCTCCTCTAGACCAACCCCCTTATGGATGGGACCCCGTGGAAATTAATCAAGCATGTCCCACTACCTGGACTCCCCAGGGTAGCTGTAGCTCTGATGTTAGTCAGTACAGAGTGCTAAAGACGGCCAACTCTGCCCCTTCTGGAGCCGAGCACCAGCGTCACCGGGTTGCTATGTAAATCAGTTTGTCTCTGCAGATTCACCGCTCCTTTCAGCCGGTTGCTGCTTCAGGTCGACTTATCTGCTTCCCAAAGCTATGGGGCAGTCCAGGCATCCAGATCAATGACAAAAAAAAAAAAAAAAAAAAAATTCCCCTCCCTGTGCTCCAACAGAACCCTCCCTCTTTTGGAGAGTGTTCCCTCTTCCTGGCTCCGCGGCGGCCAGGGCTTATCCCTGGGCAGCTAGGCAAATCAACTCCCTCCCCGAACAGAATCACCCCTCCCCTCCACTGGGTGCCGATTTGCTCCGGCTGTTCTGTTCACTCAAGGTCCAAGGGGCTCCAGGCAGCCAAATCCCCAGAAAATAAAACTTTCTTGCCCCTTTACCAGAGCGCTCCTCAGAGAGTACCCCTTCCTGCTAGGCCCTGACTCCTGGTTCCCGAGCCCTGCTTGTGGCTCCAACCAGCCGTTTCATTTTTTTTCTCCCTAACCATGGGGCTCAGCCTTCCATGCCAACCACCACCGGCAGGTTTAAAACTCATGGATCTCTACCATTCCGTCCACGCCATTGATCTGCACAGATAGATGTCCCAAGCTTCTCATTCCACGCGCCACAGCACAGACCCCCGGGCGGGACCCGTCCATAATCCACCTTGCTCTGGGAGCTTGTAGTGTGTGCCCTCCTACACTAATGCCATCCTGACCCCATTCCTGTTTTCATGTCCTGTTTTCTTACCTTATGTTCCTTAAAGATTTCAATCTCTTCACTATGTTCATTCTTCTTAGAGTTGATTATTTGGTTATATTTTTAAAAATTATTATTCATTGTGATGATTGTCTTAATTTTCCTCTTCTCCTTGGCACTGTTTTCTGGTTTGTGTCCTTTACCTGTTACTCATATTTCCTCTTCCTTTGATCATGTTTTTCTTGTTATTTTTGTACAGGCTCTGTGCTGGTTCTTTTTCATTGCTCATCACTGAAGCATGAGTGTATTTCACAAATTATTTGCTTGAAGTTTGTGTAATGACAGCCAGGGTATCATTACAAGATCAACTGGAGTTTTTCTGATTATTCTTGATTTTTTTGTATGTTAGTTTAGCTCTTATTTCTCTTCACACCAAGGGAATAGACGTTGTGGGGCTCATCAATTGTAAAGGTCATCTTCTCCTCCTCTGATAAAGTGATACCTTCTTTTTCAAAATATGTCTTCACTTCATATTTGGAATTATTTAATATTTGGCCAACTCTTCAGCTTTCTAAATCCAAACTTTGTCACCAGCCTGTCACATGGTCACCTACACTACAAATAAGGGGTTTAAGTTGTAGATTTGAAGGGGTACTCCTCAAATTTGAAAAGTGTCTTTTGTTGACCTTTCTGAGATCTATAGCTGTAGAATAATATTCTTAAGCATCCACTGTTAAATTACAAGTAATTTCATGTTTTTCTGTGGTTATATGTTTCCTATGTAAATATGCAAATGTATAGAAAATGTGCAGAAATGTACGTACTTGGATGTATCTAGTAATGGTTTAGTATATTGGGCTGATGCAAATTAGCATTCAGAGGAGACACTGACAGGTGTAGGAGGGGTAGTTTGGGAGTGTGAGGGGGATAACAATGCAAATCAATCATTGTTCATGTCCTGGGAGCTAGAGTTTGTCACCAACTTCTTCATGAACTTTTTCTTAATATGGTAAGGTTATTGTTATAATTTTTCACCACTCTGCTAACAAATTATTTCACTAAGGAAACAGATGATGAGTGTCTACTCAGTAAAAGATATTATGAAGAATATACTGTGATAAAAAGGTAAGGCAGTGGTTCTCCAAGTGTTGTCCTTACACCAGCAGGATCAACATCCCCTGGAAATTGTTAGAAATGTGATTTCTTGGACCCCAGTTCAAATTTACTGCATCAGAGACTCTGGGAGTAATGCTAAGCACTCTGTTTTAACAAACCACCTTGATGTTTCTCATGTACAAGTTTGAGATCCAGTGATGTACTGATGTAATTCCTTTTTCTTGCCCATGTTTTTTATAAAAAAGTGGGACACTGTAGAGGTTAAATGAGCTCTCTCTATGAATATTTTTTTTAATGAATAGTTTAATATACGAAGTGCTATATAAGCATTTAGTCATTTTGTCTACCAAAATGAAAGGTGGCAAATTGAAATGCAAATCCCTGAGCATTCAACCTTATCTTTTACATAGTTTCAGTAGGGAATCATGAATTAACTTTTAATATCAAAACCAACATTCCTCCTAAGAGTTGCCAGTCATGGAAATTGCTATTACTAATTTAGAAGAGTGTTTTCTTTTATGTGTTTAGGAGGTAGAAATACCACTCTGTCTTCCACTGAATATTTTTCTCCAGGCATAATAAGGGTAAAATAATGTCAATGCAGTTTTGTTGTTGTTGTTTTTTTTAATTTTAATTTTTATTTTATTTGTTTATTTATTTTTTTACCGGGAGGTCCTGGGGATCGAACCCGGGTCCCTCCATATGGGAGATGGATGCCCAACCTGTTGAGCCACATCCGACCCCCATCAATGCAGTTTTAAGGAAGGGGAAGAGTCACAGGAAGAGGACATAGTAGGGACAGGAGAGGAAAGGGCTGGTCTCCTCATTTTTCACCATATTATTGGGATCAATAGGAGGAATATGTCAGCCTGAGACCTAGTCACTACCTTTTCCCTTTCTGGTTGCCTATTTGAGTCATGTCCACCTATCAGCAACATAGATTTTTCCAACCTTGGGGCCTGGAATTAGTCACCTGATTCAGTGTATCTTAGGTAAATTTCTGACTTTAGTGTAAACAATTATTTTGCTTTTCATATCATTGGGGATTTGATGATTTGACTGATGTTTAATAGACAATTATATAAGTGCATAGAACCCAGAACACGTAATGTAGGAAGTATAGTAGATGGTCGTATGAAGGATGAAGCATTGAGGAGTGCAGGCAATTAGAGAACGGAGCCTAAATAAGGAATAGGGCTCTGAGAGAAAAATTGGGGAGAGGTAACTGTGATATATGGCAATTCCTACAATAGTGTGTCAGCATTCTCTTTTACTCATGTCATTTTCTATGTCTAAATGGGGTACTCCTAAATTGGCCAACTCTTTTTGATCAAAGAGATGAGAAATGAATGAACAGGGATTTTATACTAAATTCAGTCACAGGCAGCATTTTCTCACACCAGAGAGAGGGTAATGGCCAAATGATTGTTTTTTCTTTTTCTCACAGGTCACTCATAAAGTGATGAGAGGAGAAAATTCCACATCTGGAGGAGGCTTCATTTTGGTGGGTTTCTCTGAGCACTGATGATTAGAGAAGATTTTATTTGTGTTCATCTTAATATTCTAACTTCTGACACTCATTGGCAATGGGCCCACTATCCTGGTCTCCAGCCTGGGCCCCCATCTCCACACACTCATGTATTTCTTCCTCACTCATCTCTCTTCTATTGACCTCATTCACGTGACCTGTATTAGCCCTCAGATGTTGGTAAATCTTAGGGGGGCAGACAAATCCATAAGTTTTGTTGGATGTGTGGTCCACCTTCTCTTCACCCTGGGTCTGGGGGGCACTGAGCATGTCCTTCTGGCCATGATGGTATATAATCGCTATGTTGCTATCTGCCAGCCTTTGCATTATTTCACCCTCATGCTACCACAGCTCTGCTGGACACTGGCCAGCATATCCTGGTTAATTGGTTTCAACAACTCATTAGTTCAAATGCCTTTCACAATGACCTTTCCTCAATGTGGTCACCACCGGATAAGCCATTTCTATTGTGAGGTACCCCCAATGATGTAACTGGCCTGTATGGACACCACAAATTGCAAGAAGTTGATTATGATTCTAAGTGGCATCTTCCTTGTTTTTCCTCTCTCACTGATCTTGGTCTCTTATGGCCATATTGCCCATAGTGTGTTGAGGATAAAGACACCTGGAGGGAGGCAGAAGGCCTTTGGGACCCTTGGCTCCCATCTCACAGTGGTGTCCATTTTCTACAGTACTCTCATCTATGTGTACATGACTCACAACTCAAAGCACTCTCATCATGTGACCAAGTTTGTGGCGCTGCTATATAATCTGATTCCTCCTTTGATCAATCCTATAAACTAAACTTTGAGAAACAGAGATGTTAAGGAAACAACATGTAAGGTGGTTATGTGGAAACAAAAAAGAAAGGACATAGATTTTTCTTAGATTGACTCTGTTATAGAATTGGAGGAACTTTCCAAATGAATCTTTTTTTTCCAAATGAAGCTGTAGATTTGGGGTTCAACATTGTGTTATAAAATGACTTGGCATGGAGTCTTTTAAAATTAGTCCATCCATCCTATCTATGATTTCCTTCTCCCTTATAATTTTGACTTTCATGGATACTCTTGGTTATTGGGGGAAATAATGTATTTGTGCAAAATTTATGTCTGGTCATAAATAAATCTAAAAAAGACAAACCTCCTAAAATTGTGAATTTCTTGAGCTTGTGTTCATTATTTTCTGTTTATGTTTACAAATTTTTCTTGTTCAGTACCATGTCTTTTGAATATCCTATTTTGATTCCATCCATTAACTTTTTGTGTCCTCATTTGCCACATTTTATGTGAATTGACTAATTAAAATATTTAATTTTTATCAATCTTATACATGCTTAGAGTTTGAAGGGCTGACTAATTCTATGAAACATATTGAAATGAATAGGAGTCTACCCCCAACCCATTGTCATTTATTTCAAAAGCAATGACTTTCAACAATTAATTTTCAACTTTTTCTATTTAGCTCATTATCTCAATAATACACATGTACTACTACTCTTGATTTTTCTATTTTAGCCATTATCTTTCCAAATTTCAAATATGAATTTAATTATTCCCTTTCCTACCTCATCCACATATGTGCAACCTCCATTATCCCAGCAGAGTTACAATCTAAACTGGGTTTGAAAAATGTTCAGTGTTCACATTATTATGACTCTGAATGCACTTTAGCATTTAGCTAGTTGTAAAATTATAATTAATCCACCTTTCCTACCTGTAAAAATGATTGTTTCTCTGGCAGTTATATATTATTTTGTATTTTTTAGCTTGCTAATTTCTAAATAGAGAATTTACCAATAAATCAACCCCAAACTCTCTGATAAATGTCTGAATCTCCTCAAAATATAGTCATTTATATTAAATATTCTGCAATATTAAATATTATATTAAATATTCTGCAAAAGAGGTTTTTTTTGACAAACTCTTATAGGGGGTTCTGACTTGTTGAAGCCTCTATTGGTTGTCCCCTGTGTTAAGTATACAACTGTAATCCTAAGATCACTGTTTCTTTCTGAATTCACTTGCTTGTTTTTATAGAGCTGTCTTCTTTAGCTGCTGCAAAAGAATACATTGGAAGTAAAAATTTGTGAGGCCTTGTGTAATTGTTAGGTTCACGTATCAAGTTGGTGTCCAGGTTTTTGGTTAAGTAAATACTGGTCTGATTGTTACTATGGGGACATTTCATGGACTTAAATCTTTATTGACTTGATTGCATCTATGGCTGATTACATCTACAACCAACTAAGGAGATTGCCTTCAAGTATGAGAGAAGTCTCATCAAATCATATGAAGGCTATAAAAGAAGTGATGATTTCAGAAGCCAGAAGAGAGAATTTCCATCTCTTCCTCAGCCAGCCAGCTTCTCCTGGAGAATTCATTGAAAACCTTCATCGGAGTTCCCAGCTTGCAGCCTGCCCTATGGAATTTGGACAAGGGCAACTCCACAGTCAGGTTAGACAATTCTTATAAAGACTTCATAAGAGTTACACACAGGAAAGTTAAACTTTCCTGTTGGTTCATTTCCCTAGAGATGCCTGAGTAATACACTTTGTATGTCTATAATGTCTACCCTAATTCCTTTTTCTAAAAGAATATTGTTAACATTTAACCATTTGTATGTACAATTCAGTGTCATTAATTACATTTGCAATGTTGTGCCACCATCTCCCTAGTCATCTCTCCCCTTGGTCCCATATAAACTCTAATATATTTTCTGTGTCTATGAATTTGCTTATTCTAAATATTTGATATAAGTGGAATCATACATTATTTGTACGTTTGTGTCTAGCATAATGTTTTCAAGGCTTATGAGTATTGTAGCATGTATCAGAACTTTATTCCTTTCTATGGCTCCATAATACTTCTTTGCATGCACATACTACATTTTGTTTATTGATATATCTGTTGATGCATACTTTCATTGCTTTCCTTTTTTAAAAACTTCCTTTTTGTTTAGGAGGTACCAGAGATTGAACCCAAGACCTCCTACATGGGAAGCAGGTGCTCAACCACTGAGCTTCATCATTCCCCTTGAGTTGTTTCCTTTATTGTTAAAAATCTGTCAATATTTTCTATTTCTTTTTTTATAAACTGTATTTCAACTTCAAAAAACAACAGACAAAGGCAGCTTAACAAATCATGGAAACACAACATTAAAAAATTCCATCCAGGCTCATTGATATTATTTAATCCTAAAACTGAACTCAACTGCTTTTCCAGTATTCTGAAAGATGGATAAATGAGCCCACATTAGTTAAATAATCATTGAGTTGTATAATCTTTTTGTTTTCATAAAATTTTATTGGGAAGCGGCTGTGGCTCAATCAGTAGGGCTCCCGTTTACCATATGGGAGGCCCCAGGTTCGGTTCCCGGGGCCTCCTGGTGAAGGCAGGCCCTCCCGCACGGTGTGGTTAGCTGACCCAGCGAGCACAAGCAGCAAGGGGGGGATAAATGAATAAATAAATAAAATCTTTAAAAAAATAAAATAAAATTTTATTGAAGTATATCATACATACATGCACATATATAAAATGTAAGTGTATGGTATAAGTTTTTAAACTTACAAAACAAACATGCATATCATCAGACAGTATCCCATGCATCATCCCACCACCAACATTTTGCATTGTTGTGAAACATTTGTTACAAACTAGGAACTAACTATATTTATAGTATTAGCCACAATCTTCAACCACCACTGCAATCACTATGTTTTACATTCCCTAGATTATGCTCTAGCTTCCTTTTGATTGACATTTATATCCACACACTACCCCTTTCAGCCACAATCACATTTATGAATCAGACATGTTAGTTATACTAATTATGATGTGTTATCATCAACTCTATTCATTTCCACACTTTTATAATAAACTTTAGTAAAAGTTATCTATATATTAAGTATCAGCTTCCTTTCTCAACCCACATTCTATTTCCTAGTAACCTATACTCTATAGAGTTTACCTCTGTGAGTTTAGTCATCAAATTTAGTTCATAATAGTGAGAACAAACAATATTTGTCCTTTTGTGTCTGGCTTATTTCACTCAACATTATGTCCTCAAGTCTGATCCATGTTGTCATGTGCTTCCCAATTTCATTTTTTCTTACAGATGAATAGTAGTTGATTACATATATATATATACACACCACCTTTTCTATAGCCATTCATTTGTTGATGGACACTTGGGCTGTTTCTATATTTTAGCAATTGTGAATAATGCTGCTCTGAAATTTGGTGTGCAAATGTCTGTTCTCTTCCTTGCTTTCAGAACTTCTGAATATATTCCTAGAAACAGGATTGCTGGATCATACAACCCTTCTATATTCAGCCTCCTGAGGAACCACCAAACTGTCTTTGACAGAGGCTGCACCATTCCACATTCCCATCAACAGTGAAGGAATATGTCTCATATCCTCTCCAGCACTTGTAGTATTCTGTGATTTTTTTTAATGATGGCCATTCTGTAAAGTGTAATGGCATATTAGTTTGGTTTTGATCTGCATTTCCCTAATAACTAGTGATGCTGAAGCATTTTTCATGTGCTTTTTGGCCATTTGGTTTTCCTCTTTGGAAAAATGTTTACTCAAGTTTTTCACCCATTTTCTTACTGTGTTGCTTGTCTTTTTTTCTTTGAATTGTATGATATTTTTATATAATATAAATATTAAACTCTTCCTTTTCACCCTTTTGACAAAGCCCTTTGAGGTGCAAAAGTGTTTAATTTTGAGGAGGCCTGATTTATCTATTTGTTTTTTGTTGCTCATGCTTTGGGTATAAGGTTTATGAAACTGCTGCCTACCACAAGATCTTGAAGAGGTTTCCCTGCATGTTCTTTGAAGTGTTTTATGGTTGCTGTTTTTATGTTTAGCTCCTTCATCCATTTTGAGTTAATTTTTGTATAAAGTGTGAGATAGCGGTCCTCTTTCTTTCTTTAGTATGTGGATATTCAGTTTGCCCAGCACTGTTTTTTGAATAGACTGTTCTTTCCAAACTGGGAGGGCTTGACAACCTTGTCAAAAATAACTTGACTGTACATGTGAGGGTCTATTTCTGAGTTCTTGATTTGGTTCTAGGTATGTCTTTATGCCACTACCACGCTGTTTTTACCACGTAGCTAAGTAATTTGCTTTACAGTCAGGAAGTGAGCATCCTCCAGCTTTGCTCTCCTTTCTAAGACATTTTTAGCTACCCGGGCTTCTTACACTTCCAAATAAATTTGATAATTGCCTTTTTCTTTCCTGCAAATAAGGCTGTTGAGAGTTTTATTGGGATTGCATTGATTCTGTAAATAAGTTTGGGTAGAACTGACATCTTAACTATATCTAGTCTTCCAATACATAAACACATAATGTGTTATGGTACCTTGAGTTGGACTCTTCAAGATCTTGTAACTGTAAGCTTCTACTCCAAATAAATATCCTTTATAAAAGCCAACAGATTTCTGGTACTTTGCATCAGCACTCCATTGGCTGACCAATACAAAGTTTAATTATTTGTTACAAGACACACAATCCATAAAGATGTAGTTTGAGTCATGAACAACATAAAAGGGAGAGATGCAAGGATATAGTTATTGTGTATGTGTAGGTTATTGAAGTAAAGTTGGGATCAACACAAACTAAATTGTAATACATTTAGTGTACTTAAATTAATCTCCATTGTTACCACAAAAAAAAAATGTCTAAAAAATCTACATAAAAGGAAAAGATATGATAGAAAATGACTCATTTTAAAAGATCATCTAAACAAAAAGCAAGGCAGTAATGGAGAAAACGAGGGATGAAAAAGTTGTGAGACTCAATAAAAAACAATTAGAAAAATGGCAGATGCAACTAGAGCCTTATCACTAATTTCCCTCAATTTAAATTGAATAAAGTTTCTGCTCAAAAGCCAGAGATTGCCAGAATTGATAAAAAAACATGATCCAACTCTATGCTGTTTACAAGAGACCCATTTTAGATGGGTCCATGAAAAATCCATGAAAGAATGGCAAAAAACTTCATGCAAATAGCAAATAAAAGAAAAGATAAATTAGAAAATACTTAGAGGCATATGAAAACAAAGATACAAAATAACAAAAGACAGGGTACATACATGCAAAGGCAGTACTCAGAGGGAAATTTATGGCTATGTGGGCCTATATTTAACAAGAAGAAAGATCAGTAATAACCTAACTTTACCTCTTGAGAAGCTAGAAAAACAAGAGTAAAGTAACCCAAAGGTAGCAGAAGACAGGAAATAATTATAATTAGAGCAGAAGTAAATGAAATGGAAAATAAGAAATCAATTGAGAGAATAAACAAAATAAAATGTTGGTTCTTTGAAAAATTCCATAAAATTGGCAAGACTTTAGCTAAACTGTCAAAGGAAAAAGAGAAAATATACAAATAAGCAAAATCAGAAAGGCAAATGTTGATAAAACGAATGAGCTTACAGAAATAAAGATGCTTACAAGAGAATATTATGAACAATTTTATTGCAACAAACTAGATAATTAAGAAGAAATGGAAAAATTCCTAGAAACCATGTCAATTACACAAAATGACTCAAGAAGAAGTAGAAAACACCAACAAACCTATAACAAGTACAGAGATCAAATCAATAATCAAAACCCTCCACCAAAGAAGAGTCTAGGACCAGATGGCTTAACCGTGAATTCTACCAAACATTTAAATAAATGCTAATTCTTCTAAAAGTTTTCCAAAGAATTTAAGAGGAGTGAATATTTCATAACTCATTCTATGGGACTAATGTTACTCTGATATCAAAGTCTGGTAAAGACATCACAAGGAAAGACAATTACAGCCTATTTTCCCATGTGAATATAGATGGAAAAATTCTTAGCAAAATACTAGCAAATGAAATCCAATGGCACATTGAAAGTTTATACACCATGACCAAGTGGGTTCAACATACAAATTGTCAACATCAATATATGAAAATTCAATGTAATATACTTCATAAATAGAATGAAACAAATTTTTTTTTACCTCAATAGATGTAGAAGAAGCATTTGACAAAATGTAGCCTCTTGATAAAAACACTCAGAAACATGATAAAGACTATTTATGAAAAAAAAAACAAAAACAAAAAACCAGTTAACATCATACTTTCAATAGTGAAAGACACAAAGTTTCCCCATCAGATCAGGAATGAAGCAAAGATACCCACTTTCACCACTGCTACTCAATATTATACTAGAATACTTGCCAGAGCAATTAAGTTAGAAAAAGAAATAAGAGGTTTCAAATTTGCAAAGGAAGAGTAAAAATATCTATTTGTAGTTGACATGATCTTATATATAGAAAACCTAAAGGAACCCAAAAAGAGACTATTAAATCTAATAAGTTAATTCAGTATGAGTGTTAGGGTACAAGATCAAGAGGCAAAAACAATTGTGTTTCTTTTTACTGGTAATGAACAATCTTAAGAAGGATTTAAGAAAACATTTCCATTTACAAGAGCAACTAAAAGAATAAAATATCTAGGAATAAATTTATCTAGGAGTAAATTTAAGGATATAAAAGACATATACTAAAACTACAAAAGACTGCTGAAAGAACTTAAAGGAAACCTAGATGAATGACAAGATATTCTGTGTTCATGGGTTGGAAGAGTTAACTTTATTAATATGTCAAAATTATCCAAAGCTATCCTCAAATTAATTGCAATCTTTGTAACATTTCCAGCACTGTTTTTTGCAGAAATGGAAAAACCAATATTCAGATTCATGCAGAAGTGCAAGGAGACACAAATAGCCAAACCACTGTTGAAAAAGAACAGGGTTGGAGAACTCACACTTCCCAATTTCAAGTTGTTTTACAAAGTGACAGTAATCAAAACAGTGTAGCACTGGCACAAAGAGAGATATATCAGTGGAATAGAGCTGCAAGTCCCACAACACCTATGGTAAATTCATTTTTGTTACAAATGCTAAATACATGCAAAGGGGAAAGGATAGTCTCTTCAACAAATGGTGCAGGAAAAATGGATATCTACCTGCAGAAGAATGAAGGCAGACCCATACCACACAAACTATATATTAATCAATTCAATACAGACAAAGGATCTAAATGTATGAACTAAAGCTATAAACCTCTTAGAAGAAAATAGGAGAGAATCTTCATGAGCTGTGATTTAACAAAAAATTCTTGAATATGACACCCAAAGCACAAGAAATAAAAGAAACAGATAAATTTGGTTTTGTCAAAATTAAAGACTTTTGTGCATCAAAGGAAAATTATCAAGAAAGTCAAAAGACAGCCTACAAAATGGGAAAAAATAGTTTGAAGCCATATATTAGATACAAGTTTAATATCCATTATATATAAAGAACTCCTACAGCTCAACAAAAAAAGATAAACAAAATTTTAAAAATGGGCAAAAACTTGTATAGACATTGCTCCAGAGAAGATATAAAAGTGGCCAATGAACCCAAGAAAAGATGCTCAACATAATTAGCCACTAGGGAAATGCAAATTAAAATCACAATGAGATACCATTTCACATCCACAAGGATGGCTATGATTTGATAGATGGAAATTACCACGTATTGGAGAAGATGCAGAGAAATTGTAACTCTAGTGCATTGTGATGGGTTGATGGGAATGTAAAATGATGCAGTCACTGTGAAAACATAAGGATGAGAATTGTATGATGCCACTTATAAGAGATTACTAGAAACGGTAAATTTGCAGAAACAGAAATCAGATTAGAGGTTGCTGGGGGAGGGTTAGTGAGGAGCAGGGAGGGAAGGGAGTGTTTGACAGAAAAAAAGAAGAGGCTCTTTTATCAATTACTAAAGTATTAGAAAAGAAGTTGAAGCTTCTCTTTAGTGGGCAGCAAGATCCTTTCCAATCTATCTGCCAGGTAACCAGGCAACCTGTTTTCAATGTGCTCCCATTACATCAGTGTGCTCTGTACCACCATGAGCTATCATTTTCTTTCTTCTATGCTAATTCAGATTCCACCCCCCCTCACCTGGAGTTTTCTTTCCCTCTTCTTCCTGGTGCACACTTCTTCCTTCCAGACCCAGCTCTAAACCCACCTCTTTTGGGTACTTTTCCCTGATGCTCCCAAACAGAAACAATTGCTGCAGAATATGTGTTTTCCTCATCTGTATCTAGAGTTTAGCATCTAAATTATCATGTTTATTTGTTTCAAACGTATCTCTCTGTTCTGCAAGAATTACGCCTCAGGAACAATCTCTACAAATGATAAACTAGTCACCCAACAAATGTGAATATACTCAAAGTGAATAGAGTATAAATGAATTCATAATAGTAACAATTTACATTTAATTCACCTCCAGGGTGATTGAGCAGCAGTTGAAGGATTTTGAAATCTTTCTGATACTGTAAATAAAAAAAAATTTCCATGAAGTAACCACAACTTTATCAAGCTTTGCAGCTCTTATAGTGCTGCAAAGATATAGCTTATAGCTATATCTTAATTTCTTTGTTCAACCAAAATTTCAGTTAATTAATACTAGATGATTTCTATCATTACCTTTTATGTACTTAAATCCCCTTTAGCCTCCTATTTCCCCATATTTAAAGAAACCGCTCTAATAATATCAACACTTGTTACTTATCTAACACCATAATGAAACATTATAAAAGCATTATAAAAGCATTATAAAACTCAAAAACAAAACAACCACCTTAGATCATCCAGGGGGGGGAAAATGTCCCTTGACAGATGAGAAACTCAAAGAATTTGCAAGCCACCGAAGTAGCACATTAAATAATAAAAAGTTACTGATTATCTGGAAGATCAGGGATGGACCTAGGGGTGAAATGCTAGAATGGATGAAGATAAGGTTAGCAAGATAGACAGAGGTTAGGGACAAAATGTGAAAGGAAAAAAAATCTATAGTCAAAGGTTAGCAAATGACTGAAACATGACTATTACTGGGTTATTTAATGGGTTATTTGATGGTTATCCCATCAAATTATGTGTCAACTTGGTTATACTGCCAGTTGTTCGGTCAAACCCTGGCCTAGTTGTTACTGTGGAGGTATTTTGCAGATGGGATTAGCAGTTACAATCAGTTGACTTTATGTAAAGGAGATTGTCCTCAGCAAATCAGTTAAAAGTCTCTTTTTTTTCTGGCATGACACGACATTTATTTACTAGTTTTTGAAACCTGGGTTAACCTTTTTTTGTGTGTGTGGATTATAGTTACATTATAGTTACTCTCCAGAATGAACAATGGACTAGAGTAGATTTACTGCTATTCAACTATAGACTTACTGTTATTCTAGCAATGGAAGAAGTTTTATCATTGATATGGAGGCTGTGACCAATGGAGGTCCTGAGGGAAGGGAGAGGGAAAAATAGTTGTAATATGGGTGCATTTTCAGGACATTGGAATCCTCCTGAATGATGTTGCAATGACAGTTAGAGGTCTTCAAAGCAAGAACTGAGGGTTTCAAGAATCAATAAATTCTGACTCTAGACTCCACCCTCCATTCAGCCTTAACCTTTGCTACACACTCTGACTAAACACTTCACCTCCACTTCTCCTGGAATATCTGGCCTCTGACCTGCCATACAGAATTTGCCAGCCCTCACAATCTCCAGAGTCAATTCCTTACAATGAATCACATGCATTATCATCCACACATATATCCTATTGGTTCTGCTTCTCTGGAGAACCTTGACTAATACAGATTTTGGTACTAGCACTGAGTAATGGGAAATATTTGAATAAAATCTATAGATCTGAGTGTATTATACCAACCTTTATTTCCTGATTTTGATATTTGAGGAATATTATGAAATAAATTGTCCATTATTTTAGGAAGTGCACACAAAAGATTTAGATGAAAGACCATAATGCTTATAAGTTTTATCTGCAGGTTTTCCCTTCTATATTGTCTTCCTCCTCCTGCCCCTCTTCCTCTTTCTCCTTCATCTTCATTTTCTTCTTTTTTTAAATTGTATTTTTTTATTTTTAAAGAAGCTTTAGATTACATAAATGTTACATCAAAAATATAGTAGAGAGGCAAGATGGCGTCGGTTTAGGAAGACACTTTCTGACCTGCTCTCTGAGGATGGCCTATTCGAGACAGGGTCCTGCCTGGGGGGGTCTGTGCTGGGGTGCATGGAGCGAGATCCTTGGGGACATTGATCTGGAGGGAGCTGGATGTTGAGGTAGATTGTTCAGGAAGGATTCGTGAGTTTTCCCCCTGCCTCTGGTGGTTGACACAGGTAGCTGAGCCCCACCCTCAGGGAAAAAGGCTGGTTTGAGCTGCAACTCCCGCTGGCAACCCGGTGAGAGGCAGCGTTCTCTGAGAGTGGGAGGGTTCTGGCAATGGTCGAGAGGGATTTCCTTTCTGTGGATTTGGCTGCCTGGAACCCCTTGCAGCTCTGGAGAACAAAATAGCTGGCTTGAAGCAGCACCAGGCTGAGGGGAGTGGCGAATCTGCTGAGGAAGGTTGATTTACCTAGCTGCCCAGGGATACGACCCAACCCATGCCAGCAGCCCAGTAAGAGGAAGTATTGTCCGAAAGTGGGAGGGTTCTGACAGAGGGTGGAGAGGGGTTTTCTTTCTGTGGATTTGGCTGCCTGGACCCCCTCATAGATTTTGGGAGCAGATAAGCCAGCTTGAAGCAGTGCCAGGCTGGGGGGAGGGGTGAATCTGCTGAGGAAGCCTCATTTACCCAACATTGCAGTGATACTTAGGCTTGGCTCCAGAGGGGGTGGAGTCAGCCAATTTTATCATTCTGCACTGACAAGCATCAAAACTTCAGCTCCATTGGGGAGGCCAGGAAGTGGGAAGTGCTTGATTAGTTTCCACTAGCCTATCAAGGGTCTCCTCGGTGAAGGGGGTGGTCTAGAAGAGGACTTCTTTTGGCTCCTTTATTTTGCCAAAAGGAAAAAAAAAGACAGTCACTTAAAAAATAAAAAAAGAAGATTTTTTAAAAACTTAGTTTAATCGTTAAAATCTGCCTCAAAACCTGTAGAGAAAAGCTTACAGGGCAATTGATTGATGAACACAAGCAGGCTGAGTGGTTCCACAAGGGCCCAAGAAGGAACACTGTTTTTCCTTAGCTTTGTTTGACCACTTGCTTGTGTGGCTGTTTGTTTTTTCTTTATTTGTTGTCTCTTGCTTCTCTTTCCTTTTTCCTCCCCACCTCCTTTTTCATTTTTTTAAAAAATTAGGTACTGCTAGCTTGTCTCTTCTTTGCTGTGCTTCTTCTTCCATTATTTCCCTTTCTCTATCTATATTGATTTTGTCTCCCAATGTTATCTCTTATCCTTCCTTCATCTTTCTGCCTTCTGCTGTCTGTTGTGGTCTTACATACCACCTTTTTTCATTAGCCCACAACTTAAGGGTGTCAATTTCTATTCTATCTATTTTTTTTCTCCTTTTTTATTATTATTAACTTTTTCCTTTCAGCCTTTTCTTTACTCTTTCTCTCTCTCCTCATCATTATAGCCTTCTAAATCATTATATATATTTTCCTCTACTTGGTTTCCCAAGCCATTGTAGGTACTCCACTTTTTTCCCTATTACTCTACACTGTCTACATGAGTTAAATATTCATTTTACTAAATCTTATACGGCCCCTCTTCTAACTTTTATCAATATTACTATTATCCTTCTTCCTTTCTTACATCTTTTGATTCCTCTGGCCCTAATCTTTTGCCTTGAAGGGAATATAGAAAGAAGCAAGGAAATAAATTAAGAAGAACAAAGGCTCAAAAAGACTACTTAAAATACACACAGAACCACCAGCTAAATAATACTCTAGAGCAGAGACAGAAGCTAATCAACTGTACAAAACCATCAAGATAAAATGATGACTAGAGGGCAACAAAAAAATTACAAAACACACAGAGAAACAGGAAGACATGGACCAGACCAATGAACAAACTAAAAACCAGGAAGAGATGCAGAACATCGAACAACTAATCAAAGCTTTCCAAACAAATATCATTGACCAACTTAATGAAATGAAGGAAGAGATTAAGGATATTAAGAAGACACTGGGAGAACATACTGAAGGAATTGTAAACATACATAAAAAGATAACAGGTATGATGGTGATCAATGGAACAAACCAAGAAATAAAAAAGACACTGAATTCACATAACAGCAGATTTGAACAGGCAAAAGAAAGAATTAGTGATGTGGAAGACAATACAGCTGAAATAAAACAGATAGTAGAACAGATAGATAAAAAGATAGAAAAACTTCAGCAGGGACTCAGGGATTTAACTGATAACACAAAACACACAAACATATGCATTATAGGCATCCCAGAAGGAGAAGAGAAGGGAAAGGGAACAGAAGGAGTGTTGAAGGAAATAATGCCTGAAAACTTCCCAAACCTATTGAGAGAGAGGGATGTACATGTCCAGGAAGCACAGCACACCTGAAACAGTATAAATCCCAACAGGCCAACTCCAAGACATATACTTGTCAAAATGTCCAATACTCAAGACAAAGAGAAAATACTCAAGGTAGCAAGAGAAAAGAGAACCATCACATACAAGGGAAGCACAATAAGATTAAGTCCTGATTTCTCATCTGAAACCATGGAGGCAAGCAGACAGTGGTATGACATTGTCAAAGTACTAAAAGAAAAAACTTCCAGCCACGAATTCTCTATCCAGCAAAACTGGCATTCAAAAATGATGGAGAGTTCAAAATATTCACAGATAAACAGAAATTAAGAGTGTATGCCAATAAGAAACCTGCACTTCAAGAAATACTAAAGGAACTTCTACAAATTGAAAGGAAAAAACAAGGGAGAGAGAGGTGGAGGAGAGTGTAAAAACAACTAAAAAGACAAAAAGAGAAATAAAAACAACATATGACATACATTAACCCAAAGAAAATATGGCTGAAGTAAGAAATTCATTGCGAGTAGTAACACTGAATATTAATGGATTAAACTCACCAATCAAGAGACACAGATTGGCAGAATGGATAAGGAAATATGATCCTTCTATATGCTATCTACAAGGAATCCACCTTTGATCCAGGGATTCAAGCAGGCTGAAAGTGAATGGCTGGAAAACCATTTTACAAGCAAACAATAGCAAAAAAAGGGCATGAGTAGCTATCTTAATATCAGACAAAATAGACTTTAAATGCAAAACTATTGTAAGAGACAAAGATGGACACTATATATTAGTAAAAGGGGTAATCTCTCAAGAAGAGAGAACAATCATAAACATTTATGCACCTAATCGGGGTGCCTCAAAATACATGAGGCAAACTCTGGAAAAACTAAGTGGAGAAATAAATGTCTCTACAGTTATAGTGGGGGACTTTAATACAACATTATCACTTTTAGATGGAATATCTAGAAAGAGAATCAAT
This sequence comes from Tolypeutes matacus, assembly GCA_026826555.1. NCBI lineage: Eukaryota > Metazoa > Chordata > Mammalia > Cingulata > Chlamyphoridae > Tolypeutes > Tolypeutes matacus. The sequence continues at coordinate 126,039 of JAKSZT010054325.1, read as the reverse complement.
GAAGAAACAAAGACTCTGAACAATACATTACAGGGCCTGGACCTAACCCAATAGACATATACAGAACACTACACTGAAATACAGCAGAATTTACATTCTTCTTGAGTGCACATGTATCATACTCAAAGATAGACCACATGCTAGGCCAAAGAACAACTCTCCTGAATTCAGAAAGATTGAGATTATACAAAGTAATTTCTCTGATTACAATGGAATGAAATTGGAAATCACAAAAGGCCAGAGAAACAGATTAGGCACAAAGATATGGAATTTAAACAACACACTCTTAGACAAACAGTGGGTGAAGGAGGAAATCTCAAAAGAAAACAGTAACTATCTTGAAACTAATGAAAATGACAGCACAACATATCATACATAGGGGATGCAGCCAAAGCTATCCTGAGAGGGAAGTTCTTAGCCATAAATACATATACTAAAAAGGAAGAAAAAGCTAAAATTGAAGACCTAACTGCACACTTCGAGGAACTGGAAAAACAACAACAACCTAAACCTAAGGAAGTAGAAAGAAGCAAATAACAAAGATTAGGGGAGAAATAAGTGAAACAGGGAATAAGAAAGCACTAGAAAAAATGAACAAAACCAAAAGCTGGTTCTTCGAGAAGATCAATAAAATTGACAAACCTTTAGCCAGACAAACAAAGAAAAAGAGAGAACAGATGCAAATACACAAAATAAGGAATGAGCAAGGGGATATCACTACTGATCCCACAGAAATAAAGTTCTATAAGAAGATACTTATAAAAATTATATGCCGAATATTGCACTCAGGAGAGAGGTGGCAAGATGGCTGTTGGTGTAGGAGGGCGCACACTGCAAGCTCCCAGAGCAAGGCGGATTGGGGACGGGGTCCTGCCCGGGGGTCTGTGCTGTGCACGCGTGGAGTAAGAAGCTTGGGACATCTATCTGCGCGGATCGGCGGCGTGAACGGAACGGTGGAGATTCGTGAGTTTTGAGGCTGCCGGTGGAGGTTGGCACAGGCGGCTGAGCCCCGCGGTTATGGAAATAAAAAATAAAACGGCCATTTGGAGCCGCGGGCGGGGCGAAAAAGTTTTATTTTCTGGGGAGCTGGCTGCCTGGCGCCCCTTGGACCTTGTGTGAACAGAGCAAACAAGCTAGTCAGCACCCGGTGAACCGGAGGGGGGATTTTGGGCGGGGAACGCAGCTGATTTCCCTAGCCACCCAGGGATAAGACCCGGGCCGCTGTGGAGCCAGGAGGAAGGGACACTTCCCAAAGAAGGGAGGGTTCGGTTGGAAGACAGGGAAGGGTATTTTATATTTTTAGACATCGATCTGGCTGCCTGCACCGCCCCATAGCTTTGGGGAGCAGATAAGCCGAACTGAAGCAGCACCAGGCTGAGAGCAGACGCGAATCTGCACTCAAACTGATTTACTGAGCAGCCCGGTGACGCTGGAGCTCGGCGCCAGAAGGGGCGGAATCCGCCGTCTTTAGCACTCTTCACTGACTAACATCAGAGTTTCAGCTAACCTGGGGAATCCGGAAAGTGGAACGTGCTTGATTAATTTCCACGGGCCCAGCTAGGGTCCCTTCTGTAAGGGGGTTGGTCTAGAAGAGGAATTAGTTTGGGTCCTGCATTTGGCTAAAAAAAAAAAAAAAAAAAAAAGTGAGGTCACCTCAACAATTGAAAAATAAATTCTTTTTAATTTAGTTTAATAGCTAAAAGCTGCTTCAGGACCTGCATATAGAACCCTGTGGGGAAATTCATTGATAAACACAAGTAGGCAGGAAGGATCCACATGGACCCTAGGGGAATCATTGACCCCCCTTAGCTCTGTTTGACTGCTTGCCTGTGTGGATCATTGGTTTCTCTCTGTTACTTTCTGGTCTATTGCTATTATTCCCATTTTCCTCCCCCCTTCCTTTTTCCTTCTATTTTTTTTTTAAATAGGTGCTGCCAGCTGGTCGCTTCTTTGCTGGGCTTCTTATTCAGTAATTTCCCACTCACTGTATATATTGATTCTGTATTACAAACTATCGCTTATCCTTCCTGCATGTTTCTGCCTTCTGTTTTCTGTTGTGGCTCTTAGAGACAACATTTTTTCATAGGCCCACAACTTAAGGTTGTCAATTTATATCCCATCTATTTTGTTTCCTTCTTCTTTTTTCTTTTTTTTTTTATTAGTATTAACTTTTTCCTTTCAGAACTTTCTCTACTATTTCTCTACCTCCTCATAATTCTAGCCTTCTAAATCACTATATATATATATTCCTCCATTTGTTTTCCCAGTCCATTATAGGAACTCCATATTTTTTCCTAGTACTCTACACTGCCTACACAAGTTAAATATTCATCTCATTAAGTCTCATTTTGCCCCTCTTCTAACTTTTATCAACATTTCTATTATCCTTCTGCCTTCCTTACATCTTTTGATTCCTCTGGCCCTAACCTTTTGCCTTCAAGGGAACATAGAAAGAAGTAAGGAAATAAAATAAGAAGAAAAACTGCCAAAGAGAAAACTTAACTCACACGCAGAACCAACAGCTAAATAAAATTCTAGAGCATAGAGAAAAGCTAATCACCTGAACAAACCCATCAAGATAATATGATGACCAGAGGGCAACAGAAAAATACAAATGACTCTGAGAAACTGGAAAACATGGACCAGTCCAGTGCACAAAATAAAAACCAGGAAGCAATGCAGTACATCGAACAACTAATCAAAGCTATCCAAACAAATATCATGGACCAACTTAAAGAACTGAAGGAAGAGATTAAGGATATAAAGAAGACACTGGGAGAACATACTGAAAAAATAACTAACACACCTAAAAACGTAATGGATATGATGGCGAACAAAGACACAAGTCAAGAAATGAAAAAGACGCTGGACTCACATGGCAGCAGAATTGAACAGGCAGAGGAAAGAATTAGTGATATGGAAGACAATACAGTTGAAATCAAAGAGATTGTAGAAAACATAGACAAAAAGATAGAAAAAATCCAGTATGGTCTCAGGGAATTAACCGATAATGCAAGACGCACACACATACGCATTATGGGCATCCCAGAAGGAGAAGAGAAGGGAAAGGGAACAGAAGGAGTGTTGAAGGAAGTTATGGCTGAAAACTTCCCAACTCTATTGAGAGAGATGGATGTGCAGATCCAGGAAGCACAGCGCACCCCAAATAGTATAAATCCCAAGAGGCCAACTCCAAGACATATACTTGTCAAACTGTCCAATGCTCAAGAAAAAGAGAAAATACTCAAGGCAGCAAGAGAAAAGAGAACCATCACATACAAGGGAAGCACAATAAGATTAAGTGCTGATTTCTCAGCTGAAACCATGGAGGCAAGAAGACAGTGGTATGACATAGTCAAAACACTAAAAGAAAAAAACTTCCACCCACGAATTCTCTATCCTGCAAAATTGGCATTCAAAAATGATGGAGAGTTCAAAATATTCACAGATAAACAGCAATTAAGAGAGTATGTCAAGAAGAAACCAGCACTTCAAGAAATACTAAAGGGATCTCTACAAATTGAAAGGAAAAAACAAAGGAGAGAGAGTTGGAGGAGAGTTTAAAAACAACTGAAAACTCAAAAAGAGAAACAAAACAACATATGACATACATTAACCCAAAGAAAAAATGACTGAAGTAAGAAATTCATTACGAGTAATAACACTGAATGTTAATGGATTAAATTCACCAATCAAAAGACACAGATTGGCAGAATGGATAAGAAAATATGATCCATCTATATGCTGTCTACAAGAAACCCACCTTAGGCCCAGGGATTCAAGGAGGCTGAAAGTGAATGGCTGGAAAACCATTTTACAAGCTAACAATAGCCAAAAAAGGGCAGGAGTAGCTATTCTAATATCAGACAAAATAGACTTCAAATGCAAAACTATTGTAAGAGACAAAGATGGACACTACATATTAGTAAAAGGAGTAATCTCTCAAGAAGAGAGAACAATCATCAACATTTATGCACCTAATCGAGGTGCCTCAAAATACGTGCGGCAAACTCTGGAAAAACTAAGAGGAGAAATAAATTCCTCTACAATTATAGCAGGGGACTTCAACACACCACTATCATCATTAGACAGAACATCTAGGCAGAGAATCAATAAAGAAACGAAGGCACTCAACAATACATTAGAAGATTTGGACTTAATAGACATATACAGAACACTTCACCCAAATACAGCGGGATTTACATTCTTCTCCAGTGCACATGGAACATACTCCAAAATAGACCACATACTAGGCCCCAAAACAACACTCAATGAATTCAGAAAGATTGAGATTATACAAAGTAATTTCTCTGACCACAACGGAATGAAGTTGGAAATCAATAAGGGCCAGAGAAACAGGTTAGGCACAAGGATATGGAAGTTAAACAACACACTCTTAGACAAACAGTGGGTCAAAGAGGAAATTTCAAAAGAAATCAGTAACTACCTTGAAACTAATGAAAACAACAACACAACATATCAAAACCTATGGGATGCAGCGAAAGCAGTCCTGAGAGGGAAGTTCATAGCCATAAATTCATATATTAAAAAAGAAGAAAGAGCTAAAATTGAAGACCTAACTGCACACTTGGAGGAATTGGAAAAACAGCAACAAACTAAACCTAAAGGAAGTAGAAAGAAGGAAATAACAAAGATTAGAGCATAACTAAATGAAATAGAGAATAAGAAAGGACTGGAAACAATAAACAAAACCAAAAGTTGGTTCTTCGAGAATATCAAAAATTTGACAAACCCTTAGCCAGACTAACAAAGAAAAAGAGAGAACAGTAGCAAATACATAAAATAAGGAATGAGCAAGGTGATATCACTCTTGACTCCACAGAAATAGAGTATCATAGAGGATACTTTGAAAAATTATATGCCAACAAGAATGACAATTTAGAGGAAATGGACAAGTTTCTAGAAACCCACAAACAGCTGACATTGATGAAAGAAGAAATAGATTAACTGAACAGTACAATTACAAGTAAAGAGATAGACTCAGTTATCAAAAACCTCCCAACTAAGAAGAGTCCAGGACCAGATGACTTCACAGCTGAATTCTACCAAACGTTCTGGAAAGAACTAACACCAATTCTACTTAAGCTCTTCCAAAAAATAGAAGTAGAAGGAATATTGCGTAACTCATTCTATGATGCCAACATTACCCTAATACCAAAACCAAATAAAGATACCACAAGAAAAAAAAATCACAGACCAATTTCTCTAATGAACCTAGATGCTAAAACCCTTAACAAAATACTTGCTAATCGCATTCAACAACATATCAAAAGGATTATACACCATGACCAAGTGGGTTTCATCCCGGGTATGCAAGGATGGTTCAATATAAGAAAATCAATCAATGTAATACACCACATAAACAGATTGAAAGAAAAAAATCACATGATCATCTCTATAGATGCAGAAAAAGCATTTGACAAAATACAGCACTCTTTCCTCATAAAAACACTACAAAAGACAGGAAGAGATGGAAACTTTCTGAAAATGATAAAGGGTAAATATGAAAAACCCAAAGCTAACATCATTTTCAACGGTGAAATCCTAAAATCCTTCCCCCTGAGATAGGGAACAAGACAAGGATGCCCACTATCACCACTCCTATTCAATATTGTCTTAGAAGTACTTGCATGAGCACTGAGACAAGAAAAGGACAGAAAAGGCATCCAGATTGGAAAAGAAGAAGTAAAAATTTCATTATTCGCAGATGACATGATCCTATACGTAGAACGCCCTGAGAAATCTACAACAAGGCTTCTAGAACTTATAAAGGAGTTCAGTAATGTTGCAGGCTATAAGATCAATGCTCAAAAGCATTTCTGTACACCAATAACGAGCAAACTGCGGAGGAAATCAGGAAAAAAAATACCATTTACAATAGTAAATAAAAGAATCAAATACCTAGGAATAAATTTAACTAAAGACGTAAAGGACTTATATTCAGAAAAGTACAAAACACTGTTAAAGGAAATCAAAGAAGACTTAAATAAATGGAAAAATATTCCCTGTTCATGGATAGGAAGACTAAACATCATCAAGATGTCTATCCTACCCAAACTAATCTACAGATTTAATGCAATCCCAATAAAAGTCAACACTGTATTTTTTAAGGAACTGGAAAAACTAACCACAAAATATATTTGGAGAGGCAAGAGGCCCCGAATTGCCAAAGACATATTGAAAAAGAAAAATGAAGTTGGAGGTATCACACTACCTGACTTTAAAACATACTACAAAGCTACAGTGATCAAAACTGCATGGTATTGGCACAAGGATAGACCTACTGACCATTGGAACCTAATTGAGAGTTCTGATATAGATCCTCACATATGCAGTCATCTGATATTTGACAAGGCCATGAAGCCCACTCAGTTGGGAGAGAATGGCCTCTTTAACAAGTGGTGCTTGGAGAACTGGATATCCATATCCAAAAGAATGAGAGAAGAATACCATCTCACACCTTATACAAAAATCAACTCAGGATGGATCAAAGATCTAAATATAAGAGCCAAAACCATAAAGACTTTGGAAGATAATGTAGGGAAGCATCTACAGGACCTTGTAATAGGAAATGGTTTCATGAGCTTCACAGCCAAAGCACAAGCAGCAAGAGAAAAAAATAGATAAATGGGATCTCATCAAAATTAAAAATTTCTGCACCTCAAAGGATGTTATTAAGAAAATAAAAAGGAGGCCTACCCAATGGGAGAAAATATTTGGCAACCATATATCTGATAGGAGCCTAATATCCTGCATATATAAAGAAATCCTTCACGTTGAAAATAAAAGGACAAACAACCCATTTAAAAAATGGGCAAGTGACCTGAAAAGACACTTCTCTAAGGAAGAAATACAAATCACTAAAAAGCACATGAAAAAATGCTCAACATCGCTTGCTATCAGGGAAATGCAAATCAAAACTACAACGAGATACCATCTTACACCCATCAGAATGGCAGCTATTAAAAAAACAGGAGACACTAAATGTTGGAGAGAATGTGGATGAATAGGAACCCTCATCCTCTGCTGGTGGGACTGCGGTATGGTCCAGCCACTGTGGAGAACAGTTTGGCAGTTCCTCAGAAAACTAACAATAGATCTTCCGCATGATCCAGCAATTCCACTGCTGGGTATATACCCAGAAGAACTGAAAGCAAAGACACAAACAGATAAATGCACACCAATGTTCTGCATTGTTCACCATTGCCAAAAGTTGGAATCAGCCCCGGTGCCCATCAACAGACAAATGGATAAGCAAAATGTGGTACATACATACAATGGAATATTACTCAGCTGTAAGAAGGAACAAAGTGCTAACACATGGAATAACGTGGATGAATCTTGAAGACCTTATGTTGAGTGAAGCAAGCCAGGCACTGAAGGATGAACAGTGCAGTCTCTGAGAACCATTGTCTGAAAGATAGGTTAACAAAGGAGAGTAAGAGAAGAGCAGGCTTTGAGCCATCACCTATATGGACATAATCTATGGTAAAGGGATAGAGTGTGGTTGCATGTTGGGGGATGGGGCAGATGGGTGGTGGTGTTCCTGGGTTTGGTGTTGTAGATCTGGCGGGTGGGTGGATTAGGAAGGGCAGGTTCAAATTCCCAGGGCATGTAACTGTGAATCTTGACATTCCATGGGTTAGGATAGGGTGGTATCATGGGCCCTGGGGGATTGGGGGGAAGGGAACATTCAAGATATAATGGGGTGTTTGGTGGTCTTGGGGAAGGTTTTTCATTACCTTACAGTAATGGACACAGGACATGGTAAATATCATCAAAATTATTAAACTGTATCATCTATATTGTAAACTATACTGTAAATCATCAACAATGTTTAGTTGCTATATTTTGCTATCTGTATAACAGTTATAACAATGCTAACATCCAAAAAAAAGGGGGGGGTTAATATGGGGTGGGGAAGGGAGGGTGGTTTGGTATCTGGGACTCTCCAGCACTCCGTGTGTGACTTTGCTGTGACCTAAAACTTCTTTGAAAATTAAATGAAAAATTGGGAGAGAATGTGGATTGAGAGGGGGAAGGTGTCACGGCACACCGGACATCTGATAACACAGTGATAAAAGGAAGGAAAGAAAAGAAAAGAGAAAGGAAAAAAAAAAAAAGAATATATATATATATGTATATACATATTTTTAAAGGCATTTCCTTTGCTTTTTTGCCCATTTTTTGAATGTCCCAATCCGCTAATTATATTCTGTTTTGTTTTGTTTTGTTTGTTTATTTGTTTTTTGTTTTTTTTCTTTTCTTCTCTCTTTTTTTTTTTCCCCTGAGTTTCCTAATGTTTGTCTCTTGCATGTAAGCTTATCATAGTTGTTTCTTTTTCCTAGTAAGTGTATTTGATTATTTTATGGACTACATGTTCATGGAGGATTTGGATCACAGAAGGGTTACAATGGGTACTGCATCTAGTCAAACATCATGGAGTAGAGTAGACCATCACCTATGGAGGGTGTGTGGCCCAGCTCTTCGTCTCTCTTGCCCTGGGCTCCACTGACTGTGTGCTCCTGGTTCTTATAGTGTTTTACCACTATGCTGCTATCTATAGACAACTCCAGTACATGGCCATTAGGCACCTCCATCTATGCCAGACACTGGTTGTCACCTCCTGGGGAGGAGGCTTCATGAACACTCTGATTGATACTGGTCTTTGATTGCCATGCCCCTCTGTGGCCTCCATCAACTGACCACTTTTGTGAGATGCTTGTGTTTCTGAAGCTGGCTTGTGGGGACACACAAAGAATAGAGGCCAAGATGTTTGTGGTCCAAGCTATTATCGTGGTGCTTTCTTCAGGACTAACTTTAAGCACCTCTGTACATGTGCTCAGGCAGCATTAAGCGTCCATCAATGGCTGGGTTCAGAAAGGCTTTGGGACTTGTGGATCCCACCTTTTGGTTGTTTCTCTCTTTTATGGTTCAGCCATATACAGGTATCTCCAGCTCATACACAGTTATTCTCAGAATGATGGAAAGTTTGTTGCTTTTTTGAACTATAACTATCCCCATGCTCAATCCTCTGATTTATACCCTCAAGAACAAGGATGTGAAGGGGCCTCTGAGGAAGGTCCTAGGAAAAGGCAGAGACTTGGGGCAGACCATCAATTTGGCCCTTTTATTAATTAAGTCCCTGTTCATGTCCCTTCACATCTCTGGGCCCATTTCTAAGGTCTCTTAATATGCAAACTTAGATAAATTACCTAAAACCTTTGAACCACATAAACGTGGTTACTCTTATATAATTCTTAGAGACAATAAAGAGATCACAAACAGAGGTACTTCATGGAACATGTAAAATCTCAAACATGGATGTTATTTAACTACGTGAAGAAAAAGGTAAAATCATTAGGGCAGAACTGAACAAAGGGAGGCATCAGAATCTCAGCTGTTCTAAGAGTCACAGTAATACTGACTGGTGTCACAGACAAGATGTTTTCTATACAAGATTGAAGAGAGTAGAGAAGTGAACATAAAAATAATGAGCCTATAGGAAGTGATAATGAAAAAAGGAAAAAATAAACAGAAATGACAAAGAATATAAAGAGATTTCTGTGGTAGGGAGTGTTGGGAAGTTCAAGAAGCTGTAGGCTAAATTGTGAAGACAATGGATACTCCACATTCCACCCCTGTCATTTCATTGCATGTACTTAAATGTATGTTTCATGTTAAAGTGTTAAGGTATCCTTGCTTAATACTTAATTAGGTTCAATAATTTTCAGGCTGAGTAAATCCTCTTTTATTCCAATTAAAATAGCTGATATTTGTTTAATATTATAAAACTGTTCTTGTATAAATTATCATTAATCTTTACAGCAACATTGGGAGGTAGTTATTATTGTTATATTTCCTATTTATTCATGATGAAACAGAGGTTCAAAGGTTTTAGATAATTTATCTAAGTTCACACAGCAAATTGGAATGATGATCTGATTCATGTTTCTGCATCCCTAAACTCAACACTTATTACAACACACAGGCAGTGATCTTTATTTGAGAGTCAATTTCAAAAATATTTATTGAAGCATACCATTCATACATGAACATTTATTGAGAATAAGTATACAGTAAAAATTATGGACTTACAAAACAAACATGCATGTCACCATACAAGGCTCCCACACATCTCCCCACCACTAACATCTTGCATTGTTGTGAAACATTTGTTACAAACTATGAATGTGCATCATTGAAATATTACTACTATTTTAATATATTTTTATTACAGAAATTGTGAACTTACAAAACAATCTTGTACATGTGCAGAATTTCCATACAATACCTCTTCACTAATATGCCACAAAAATATATTAAAATATACATATATATTGAAAATTCTTCTGTTTAGTAATAATGTATAAATTAAGCAATGTATAATTCCTTACACAATGATGTACATATATTTGTATAAAATTTTTAAAAATGGGCTCAGTTTTTACAATATATTTACATACTGCACTCTCCAAAAAGGAAGGGTAAAATTATTTTTATATACTTACAACATGAAAATAGCTATATAATGTACACTTGTGTGTGTAACCATCCCCCAAAACATACAGATACATACACATCTGCCAAAGGAAAAAACAATTAAAAAGTTCATAAATCCCTGAAAAAATAAATATTACTCTGAACTACAGCCCATGCCTTACATTTTACCCAACACATCCAATTATTAACCCTCCATTTTAGTATGATGTATTTGTTATTATTCATGAGAGAATGTTTTCACATTTTTTCTGTAAACCACAGTCCATCTACCACAAGATTCCCTGGGTTATACAGTCCCATGCTTTGTACAATCCATTCAAAGTGTACACTCAGTGGCTCTCATTTTCATCGCAGAGTTGAGCTATCCTCATCCTCAGTCAATTTTAGAATGTTTTCTTTATAGAGTGAATTTTAAATAGGGAAATATTGAGATTGGAAAGAAAGATAGTTGGAGAGGGACTTCACAATTTTACTTTACTCAATCTTCACCAGGATTCTAGACACTGGAGTTACTCACATATCTTTTGGTCTGAAGGAATATTTTTCCAAGGTCAAAGCTAATGTGTCCTGTAATAATAGTTTCTATTTACTGAGCTCTAAATACAGTTTAAGCACTATGATATACACTATACTATATTGTCACAATTCTTACAACATGAAAGATAGGTATTATCTGCCATCCACACCTTATTTTTACTGAACAAGAGACTGAAGTTTTTATAATTATTTTGAGTAAGTTGACCCAAGTTACCCAGGAAGTAAGGAGAGGACCAGGATTTGAATCTGGTCTGTCATCTGCCAAAGCCTACCCTTCACGCCCTGTCCAATAATCCATACTTTTATATCTATTGCCCAAGGCACTAACCAAACAAAGTAATACAATCTACCTTGAACAAGTGGTTTTTCTTTTGAATGTTGGGTGTATGAAAATTCTTATATCTTAGTATGAGAATCAAGGTCTAAACAATCCAAGCATGTGGAATAACCCAAAGGAGAAAGGATGATGAGAATTAGAAGGGGAGAATTTAATAAAATTATTATATGGTTAAAATGCTATTTTTTTTTTCATTCAGCACACAGAGAAAATGGCTTCTCAATTATATTAAAGAGAGCATATCCCATATACAGACAATGTTAAAGGTCTCTGGTACAGTTGGGCATATGCAACCATTACATTTTTTAAGTCAGCTTCTGTGGGAGAACAAATTCCAACACCTTGGTAACCTGCACCCCTGGGATCTACTTGCACTTTCTCATCCATGGCATGGCTAATTGAGCAACAGAGATTGTGAGTCCCTCTAGCTATGCCAGAACTAAAAATTGATTCCAAATTTCCTTAAGTTGACTGTATGAGAAAGGAATCAGAAGTAGCTTCCCTGCATGGTGCAGGAGTATATTGACAGCATAGCATTGGCCAAACCTTTTCTCTTAGAGACTAACTGGATGCCATTCAAAATCTATTGCCACTTGTCCTTACCCTGCTAAACTTCCTAAATGGAATTTTAACTATATCTAATGGTGCATGTAAGAATTATAATTTGAGTTTATCTACTGAAAAAAAGGAAGATGGGAGAGAAGAGAAAAGAGGCTGTGTAGGATTGCTTGTGAGGAGAAAAATTAAGGTATGATTTAATAAGGAAGAAATAACAAGAGTTTAGGAAGATTTCAGTGAATACTATGAAAATCTGTTACTGTAGTCTTTAAAACACTCTTGGAATTTATAACATTTTATTTTTTTTAAATGTCATTAGTTTCATTGGTATCATCTATACTTAAAATCCATAGGAATCCTCCTCCCCAAAAAGCTGGATGCTTGCTTAAGAGATAGTTCAGATGTGTGGGTTCTTTTAACTCAAGAAAGGAAGACTCAGATACACCCATCTCAGAACAAGCAGCAGAAGAGAAGATTTCTATCTTCAGGGAGTTGATGGTAATAGAGGTGTTGAATGTGTGTGTTTCTGGGGTGGGTGGAGGAATAATATGCATGTGCACATGTGGGGGGCCGTGCAAACTCTCAGAGGCCCAGTGTGATACCAGGAGACTGAGGAGGAGAAAGAGACCCCTGTTCAGCACTAATCACATTCACCTTCATTGCAGTCTCATCCTTTTGTATGTGCAAGAAGGTGGCTAAACTTTCCTACCCAAGTTTATTCATGCATTCCAATGCCCAGATGAGCCTCATCATAAACACAATGTGAGTCAGAAAACTATAAAGGAGAGAGGAGTTGGATTTGAGTACATGGAGTCCTCACCCATGTCAAACTCTTTTCAGGATATTTTGAAGTATTTGGGGTTTCTTTATCTTTCTGGGACAGATGAGAGAACTGGGCCATTGCTCTTCCTGTATTGCAACCCACTTTCCTATACTTTAAATTAAGGACTGGTTCCGTTTGAAGGGCCTTTCTATTTGACAAGGAGATGAAGAAGGAGAGAAATATCCAGAAAATGGTGTAAACAATGGAAAACACCGTTACAGAAAAGCTTCAGGAATGATTTGATTGTACTCAGTTTACTAGTAGTACTGTTAAGTCGGTATGGGATCAGGGGCTTTCCTTGCCATCGTCTACAGGTAGAGATAACCTTAATCTAAAGCAGGTCATTTGGAACAGACATAGGTAATTACTTCTTAATCATTAAGGTGAAATGATCCTGAATCAAGCCTTAAAGGGCAACAATTGGTGGCGAAAGATGTGGTGCCTCTAGGTTGACTGCACTTTGCTCTGCCCAGGAATGTTCCTTCCCTTCCTTTACGACAATCACGATGCTTCAATGAATAGCCTCTTATATTCATAGCTTTGTACATTTGTCAGAGTATCTGTAGACTAAATTTTTAGGTGTGTAATAGCTGATACACAGGGTTTGCATTTCATAATTTTGATAGATATCATAAATTGCTCTCAATAAATCTAATTTATAGTTTTCATCTCTATAAAACTGAAAGGGAGAATGGTGCTGAAGAGTAGATTAAATCTGCATTTCTCTTATCATGAGTGATATTGGGATCTTTTCTTAATTTCAGAATCATTTATAATTTCCCTTTTTGACAACTCTTTCTTCACACCCCTTGTTATCTATTAATTTGTTATTATATTGATTTGTAGATGCTTTTATATAAGGATATATAGCTATTGATGTGAATGACAAATATGGTGTTAGTTGTCAGTTTTTCTTTTAGCTTTATTTTGAAGGTTTATGAAATATAGGCGTTGATTTATGAATTTTTAAAATGTTTTTTGGTTTTGTGCTAATGTTACAAAGGCCTTCTTCCTTGTAGCTTCAATAAAGAATTCTATCATGGTTTCTCCTAATTCAGTTGTAGTTTCTTTTTTGCATTTAAGTGCTTGCTCTATTTTGAATTTATCCTGGTGTAAGGGTTGAGGTATGCGTCCACCATTACCTTTTTTTCAAATATCTAACTAGTTGATTCCACAACATCTATGAATAATCTGTTTTTTCCCCATTGATGTGTGTTGCACCTTTTACAAATACTAAGTTTACACATGTATTTGGGTCTATTTATGACCTTTCTTTCCTGTTCCATAGAGCTATCTATTCAAGCATCCATAACACACTGTTTAAATTGAGATTTTAGATATGTTTGTTCCTAATTATATGATTTATGCTCTGTATTTTTTTTTTTATTTTAGAAATACTTTCATTCTGTTGACTATTGTCTTTCTTTTCTGTGTATATAATATATATTATGATGGAAGAAATAAATGTTCCTGTGCTTAGCCTTATAATAATATATTTATTTAATAATATAATAATAATATTCAAAATATTTTATACTATTTTCTTTCTTTAGAAAGTATCTGTAGATTTCCAATTATGAGAAATGCTTAAATTATATATTTTCTTCTCCCATCACGTTTGTGTACTGGTTATTTTTATTTTGTTGTTCACAATTTCAATTTTATTAATTATGATCTTGGATAAGCTCTGGGAATTCTTTTCACTACCCAGTGTGGCACTTTTATCATGGAAATAATTTTTAAAGTGAAATAGGTGCCCCCACAACATATATTTGCCCAGGGCAGGGGCAGCCCTGTTGAGGATTTTATGGGCTCTACTTTAGTGTCTTCATATATTGAATATTGTCTCCATGTCCGAAGCCAGATTAAATAGTTTGCTTTCACAAGATGCTTAATCCATTTGTCTAGCTGTCCAGAAACTTCTTTGTCTTTGACATTCACTAACTTTACCAGAGACTATCTCGGTGTTGACTGCTTTAAATCAGTTTTCCCAGGATATGGTATGTTCTTCAAATGTACAAACTGAAATCATCTTTAATTTCAGGAATGCTTTCTGACAATGTGTTTAAAATTCTACTATTTTTATATCTCCCTTGTGTACTCCAATCTTACACTGCCTTCCTTTCGTAGCTAATATTTTCTTTCTCATTCCTGTATTTGTTTCAATATTCTCAGTTCTCTTCTTTACCTCTTCTATATACATTACTATGTGCACCCCAATCAATTCCTTCATCATTGCTGAGATGGTTTATTATTTTACCTTTCTTTGAGTTTCCAGATCTTTGCTGGTTCACAGTTCTTGTCCTGTTTTCTTACCTATGGTCCTTAAAGTTTTGAACCTCTTTACTATGTTCATTCTTCCTAGAGTTGTTTATTTGGCTATATTTTTAAAAATTATTATTCATTGTAACAATTGTCTTAATTTTCTGATGCAAATTAGCATTCAGAGCAGACACTGACAGGTGAAGGAGGAGGTAGATTGAGAGTGTGAGGGGGATAACAATGCAAACCAGGCATTGTTCAAGTCCTGGGAGCTAGAGTTCTGCCAGCAACTTCTTTATGAACTTCTACTCAATGTGATAAGGTCATTGTTATAATTTTTCACCAATCTGCTAACTAATTATTTCATTAAGGAAACAGCTGTTGTGTGTACACTGAGTGAAAGATATTTTGAAGATTATACTGGGGGGAAAAATTAAGGCAACAGATCTCCAAGTGTTTTCCCTAACTGGCAGCATCAATATCTCCTGGAACTTGTTAGAAATGTGATTTCTTGAACACCAGTACAAACTTACTGAATCAGAGACTGTGGAGGTGATGCTTAGCAATCTATGTTTTAACAAACCCTCTTGGTGTTTCTCATGCAGAGGTTTGAGACCCATTGATATACTGATTTAATACATGTTTCTGACCCAGGTTAATTTTATCAATAAAAAGTGGGACACTGTAGGGGTTGAATGAGCTCTCTGTATGAGATTTTAACATACAAAGTGCTATAAATATTTAGTCATTTTTTTCTATCATAAAATTGAAATAGGAATCCTAGAGGGTTCAGTCTTATCTTTTACATAATTTCAGTAGGGATCATGAATTAATCTTTAATATCAAAACCAACATTCCTCCTAAGAGTCACCAGTCATGGAAATTGATATTACTAATTTAGAACAGTGTTTCTTTTATGAGTTTGGTCTGACAAAATACAACTCAGTCTTCCACTGAATATTTTTATCCAGGCATCATAAGAGTAACATAATATCAATGCAGTTTCAAGGAAGGTGGGAAGTCACAAGAAGAGGGAATAGTGGGGACAGAAAGGAAAGGGCTGGTCCTCTCCTTTTGCACCATATTATTGGGATCAACAGAAAGAATATGACAGCACAAGACTGTCATTACCTTTTCCCTATCTGATTGACTCTTTGCATCATGTCTATCTGTGAGCAACATAGATTTTTCCAAACTTGGGGCCTGGAGTGGTTCACACTATTCAGTATATCTTAGGCAAATTTCTGCCTTTAGTTTAAGCAATTATATTGCTTCTCATATCATCGGGGATTTGATGATTTCATTGATGTTTAATAGACAATTACATCAGAGTGCATGGAACCCAGAACAGGTAATTAGGAGGTATAGTAGATGATCATCTTAGGACAAAGCATTGAGGAGCCCAGGCAATTAGGGAAAGGAGCCTAAATAAGGAGGAAGGCTCTGAGAGAAAAGTGGGGAGAGTTAACTGTGTTGTTTGGCAATGCCTGCAATAGTGTGTCAGCATTTTCTTCTACCCATGACATTTTCTATGTCTAAATGAAGTACTCCTAAATTGGCTAACTCTTGTTGAGCAAAGAGATGGGAAACTAATGAACAGAGATTTTCTACTAAATTCAGTCAGAGGCAGCATTGTCACACACAACAGATAGAGCACAATGGCCAAATGATTTTTTTTTCTTTATCTCACAGGTCACTCATAAAATGATGGGAAAAGAAAATTCCACATTTGGATGAGGCTTCATTTTGGTGGTTCTCTATGAGCACTCATGGTTAGAGGGAATTTTATTTGTGTTCATCTTAATATTCTACCTTCTGACACTCATGGGCAATGGGACAATTATCCTGGTCTTCCACCTGGACCCTCATCTCCACACAACCATGTATTTCTTCCTCACTCATCTCTCCTTTATTGACCTAATTCATGTGACCTGCAGAAACCCTCAGATGTTGGTCAATTTCAGGAGTTCACACAAATCCATAAGTTTTGTTGAATGTTTCATCCAGCTTCTCCTCACCCTGGTCTGGGGGGCACTGAGTATGTCCTTCTGGCCATGATGGCCTATGATCACTATGTTGCTATCTGCCAGCCTTTGCATTATCTCACCCTCATACCACCACAGCTGTGCTGGACACTGGCCAGCATATCCTGGTTATTTGGTTTCAGCAACTTGTTGGTCCACACCCCTACACAATGACCCTTCCTCGGTGTGGCCACCACTAGATAAAACATTTCTAATGTGAGACACCCTCAATGATGCAACTGGCCTGTGTGGACACCAGAATGTATAAGAAGGAGATAATGATTCTAAGTGGCATCTTCCTTGTCTTTCCTCTCTCTCTGATCTTGATCTCTTATAGATGTATTGCCTGTAGTGTGTTGAGGATAAAGACACCTGGGGGAAGACAGAAGGCCCTTGGGACCTGTGGCTCCCATCTCCTGGTGGTGTCTATTTCCTACATTACTATCATCTACGTGTACGTGACTTCCAAGCCAAAGCACTCTCATGATATGACCAAGTTTGTGGCACTGCTGTATAATCTGATTCCTCCTTTGATGAATCCCATAATCTACACTTTGAGAAACAGAGATGAGGATGCAATATGGAAGGTGGTTATGTGGAAACAAAAAAGAAAGGACATAGATTTTTCTTAGATTCACTCTGTTAAAGAGTTAGAGCAACTTTCCAAATGAATCCTTTTCCCCAATGAAACTGTAGATTTAGAGTTGAATATTGTGTTACGAAATGACTTGATATATAGTATTTTTAAATTAGCCTATCCATTCTGTCTATGATTTCCTGTCTCCCTTAAAATTTTGACTTTCATGGATACTTATGGTTATTAGGAGAAGTTATATATTTGTGTAGGAGTTATATCTGGTCATAAATAAATCTAAACAAGAGAAGCACCTTAAAATTATGAATTTATGGAAAATTATGAATAATGTGTTCATTATTTTCTGTTTATGATTCCAATTTCTTCTTGTTTGGTACCATGTCTTTCTAATATCCTATTCTGATTCTATCAATTAACTTTTTCTGTGCTCTTTTGTCACTTTTTATGTAAATTGACTTATTAAAATATTTTATTTTTATCAGTTTATGAGTTTGAAGAGTCAACTAATTCTATGAGACATACTAAAATGAGTAAGATTCTCCCCCAACCTATTGTCGTTTATTTCAGGAGCAATAACTTTCAACACTTAATTTTCAACTTTTTCTATTTACTCCATTATCTCAATAATACCCATGTACTTCTACTCTCTATTTTTCTGTTTCAGCAATTATCCTTCCAAATTTCAAATATGAATTTAATCATTACCTTTCCTGCCCCATCCATATACATGCACCCTCCATCATCCAAGCAGAGTTACAACCTGAAGTGGGTTTTATAAATGTTCAGTGTTTACATTCTTATGACTCTGAATGCACTTTAGAGTTTAGCTAGTTGTTAAATTATAATTATTCCACCATTCCTACCTGTAAAAATGATTGTTTCTCTCCAGTTATATATTATTTTGTGATTTTTGTTAATTTCTAAATAAAGAACTTACCAATAAATTAGCCCAAAACCCTCTGACAAATGTCTGAATCTCCTCAAAATATACTCATTCATATTAAATAGTTTGCAAGTTCTCTTTTGAAGATACTCTTTTGGAGGCTTCTACATGTTCTAGTCTCTATTCGCTGCCCCCTGTGTCAAATATGCAGCTGTAATCCTAAAATCTCTGTTTCTTTCTTAATTCACTTCCTTGTTTTGGTGGAGTTGTCTTCTTTAGCTTTTGCAAAAGAATGCATTGGAAGTAAAAATTTTTGAGGCCTTGTGTTAGTGTTAGATTCATGTGTCAAGCTGGCCAGGTGATAGTGTCCAGTTTTTTGGTTAAACACGAACTGGTCTGATTGTTTCTGTGAGGACATTTCATTGATTAAATCATTACTAATTTGATTGCATCTATGGCTGATTATATCTACAATCAACTAAGGAAATTGCCTTTAAGAATGAGACATGTCTCATCCAATCATTTGAAGGCTTTAAAGAAGAAGTGATGATTTCAGCAGTCATAAGAGAGAATTTCCATCTCTACTACAGCCAGCCAGCTTCTCCTGGAGAATTCATTGTAAAGCTTCATCAGAGTTCCCAGCTTGCAACATGCCCTATGTAATTTGGACAAGGACAACTCCACAGTCAGGTTAGACAATTCTTATAAAGACTTCATAACAGTTACAGATCTCTTCTGTCGGTTCATTTCCCTAGAGAAGCCTGAATAATAAACCTTGTATGTCTATAATGTTTACCCTAATTCCTTTTTCTAAAAGAATATTGTTGACATTTAACCACTTGTATGTACAATTCAGTGTCATTAATTACATTTGCAACTTTGTGCCACCATCTCCCTAGTCATCTCTCCCCTTGGTCCCATATAAACTCTAATATATTTTCTATCTCTATGAATTTACTTATTCTAATTATTTGATACAAGTGGAATCTTACATTATTTGTACTTTTGTGTCTACACAAAATGTAACTATGAACCTTGTCATCCAATGAGTCAAGACAGGGGAATGTCATGAGCCCCCGGTGGATGGGGAGGAAGGAAAAGAAAAGATCAAACAGGGGGCATTTAGTGGTCAGGGGAAATGTTTTTCATTACCTTACAGTAATGGACACAGGACATGGTAAATATCATCAAAAATTATTAAACTGTGCCATCTAAATTGTAAACTATACTGTAAACCATTGACAATGCTTAGTAACTATGTTTCACTATTTGTATAACTGTTATAACAATGCTACCATCCACATAAAAAAGGTTTTAATATGGGGTGAAGAAAGAGGAAGGAGGTTGGGTATATGGGAGTCTCTTGTATTCTGTGTGTGACTTTACTGTGACCTAAAACTTCCTTGAAAACTAAATGAAAATTAGAGAGACACTGGGGAGTGAGAAGGGGCAGGTGCCACAGTACAGAATGGACACCTGATAATGCAGTGATAAAAGGAAAATGTTTAAAAATTAAAAAAAATTTTTTTTCCCATTTTTTGAATATCCCAACCCTTTAATTTTACTTTATTTCTAATGCTTTTTAAAATTTCCATGTATTTTATCTCTTATATTTAAACTTATCATTATTATTTCATTTTCCTATTAATTGTATTTAGCTATTATATGGGCTTCATCTTCAAGGAAGGTTTGGACCACACAAGGGTTACAGAGGGGCCAGGAGAAGATTATTGGTGGGAAGTGTCTGGGATGGGGGTTTCATGGGAGGAAGTTCACCTGAATATACATGAAAAATATATAAAATTGTTCAAATGATCAAGGGGTGGGGCATGGTCACAGTGGGTAGACAATCACTCAGTAAATGAGGGAATACTGAATTCCCAGCCTGGAGAGCTCTGCGACATTCTCCAAGGGAGCAGCAACAGTCGCCCAAGTGCAGGGACAGTGTCTGGCAAAGGAGGAAGGTCCACTGATGGGTTCTTGTAATTGATGACTAGCCTTACCAGTTTTTGCTCTTGTAATGGAAACTTAGCCTATTGTTAAGGGGTGCCTAAGGGTTGCCACCTGAGAGACTATTTGTTGCTTAAATGTGGCCTCTCTCTAAGCCAAACTCAGCATATGAATGCATTACCTTCCCCCCACCATGGGACATGACTCCCAGGGATGAGCCTCCCTGGAAATGAGGGATTAATACCAAGTGCCAAATGGCAATATGAATGGAAAAAGACCTTGAATAAAGGGGGAAAAGGTAAAGACAAATGAGTTTGTGTGGCTAAGAGACTTCAAAAAGAGTTGGGAGGTCATCCCAGCGGTAATGCTTATGCACACCTCAGTAGGATCTCATAGAACACCAAGGTGGATATCATCCCACACAGAAGGGCTCCTGAGGACTCTGGAGACACCCAGGTCCTATATAAGGGGGGGATAGCTCCAGGGATTGATGCCTTATCAGTGGGATCTACTTTGGAATCTGTGTTCCTGAGAGTGACAGAGTTGGACTCAAATAAGGCCTCCCTGTACATGGTCTATCAGTCCCTTCTATTCAAACCTATATATGATGCTGGTGTTTGTAGGTGTACTTCCAGAGACTGGAACCTCTGGCCAACCTGTTCCAGCTGTGCCTGGAATCTCGGTGGAGCTGCAACTCCTACTCTACAGCTCAATGGACTCACCCAAGTCACCTGGTGAGGAGACGATGATGGACAACGACCATCCCAGGGAATGGAGAGAGCTTACAGCTGCAGGCAGGATAATCCCATCCATCATATCTATGGGATATAAGCCCCCTCTCACTTGGAGGTGGAGTGGACATCACCATCCCAGACTCCTCAGGACTGGAGGGGGAGCTATGGACTAGAGTGGACTTAGTGGTATTCTGTTATAGACATATTGTTATTCAAGCCATGGAAGAAATTAAAACATTAATCTGGAGCCAGTGGCCACTGGATGCTTTGGGGGTAGAGAGAGGGAAAAGCAGTTGTAATACAGGGGTTTTTTCAGGATTTTGGAATTATCCTGGGTGACATTGCAATGACAGATATAGGCCATTTGACATCAGCATATAACATGCAGGACTGTGTGGGAAAGAGTGTGGTCTACAATGTGAACTATGGTCCATGCTTAGTGGCAAAGCCCCAGAATGTGTATATCCATTGCAGGTGATGTGCCACACTAAAGAAAGATGTTTATGTGGGAGGTTGTGAGAGGTGTGGGAGGTAGGGAACATGGGAATCCCTATAATTTTTGTGTAACATTTATGTAATATAGATTTCCCATATATCCCTAATATTAATAGCTGACATTAGTGAGGTACTTTTCTTACAATTGATGGCATAATATTGTTATAGTTTTACTATTAACTATAGCCCACAGTTGACATTAGGGTATACTGATTGTGTGGTACAGTCCTGGTTTTTTGTTTGTTTGTTTGATTTTTTCTTTATTATAAAGCTGTGGTTTTACAGAACAATTATGCTTAAAATATAGGATTCCCATATACCACTCCACCAACAACTTGCATTGGTGTGGAATATTTGTTAAAATTTCTAATAGAATACTTTTATACTTGTACTATTAGTTAAAGTGTATGACTTAACTTAGGATTTTCATGGATTTTTAAAACATTTTCTTCTGTTACCATATATATAATTTAACATTTCCCCTTTTAATCATGTTCAGATATACATTTCAGTGCTGCTAATTGTTTTCACAATGTTGTCCAGCCAACACCACCATCCATTACCAAAGCATTTCCATCATTCCAAATAGGAACTCTATACATTTTAAGCCTTTACTTCCCATTTCCTATCCCTACTCCATCCCCTGGTAACCCATATTCTAGATTCTGACTCTATGAGTTTGCTTATTCTAATTGTTTCAAATCAGAAAGATCATACAACATTTGTCCTTTTATGTCTGGCTTACTTCACCCAAGACAATGTCCTCAAGGTTCATCCATGTTGTTGCATGTTTCAGGACTTCCTTCCTTTTTATTGCTGAATGGTTGCCAGTATTTGTTTCAGCTCTTTAAATATGACATCCTACAGCCTTCTTTCTTCCATGGTTTTGGTTGAAAAACCAGCATTTAATTTTCTAGAGTTTCCTTGTATGCGACCTGTTGCTTCTCTGTTGCAGCTTTTAGTATTCTCTCTTTATCTTTGGCATTTAACAGTTTTATTATAACATGGCACAGTCTGGGTCTATTTGGGTTTGTCCTGTTTGGAGTTCATTGAGTGTCCACCTACCACAAAATCTTGAAGATGTTTCCCTACATTTTCTTCTAGGAGTTTTATGGTTGTAGCTTTTATACCTAAATCCTTAATCCACTTTGAGTTAATTTTTTTTTTATGGCATAGGAAGTGATAATTTATTAGACTCAAAATCAATAGTAGAAACTAAATCCAGATTTTTTCAAAAGCACATAGAAAAATACATCCATAAAACATTTTTCACTGCTAAAAATCAGCCTCTTATTTACTTGAATTTGACATTACTAAGAATATTTCTTAGTAACTTATTTGCAAACTGCTCACCAAAATGGCTTATAAGGTATGGAAGAAAACATGAATCATTATTCCACATTTGAGCAAAGAAAGTATTTCTCAATTTAATTCCATTGGTCCATATGCCTCTTTTTACCAGAACATACTGTTTTCACCACTGTATCTAAGTAATTGCTTTAAAATCATGAAGTGAGAGTCATTCAACTTCATTCTCCTTTTTAGGTAGATTTTTTACTATTCAGGGCCCCTTATTCTTCCCAAAATTTTTGATAATTTGCTTTTGCATTTCTGCAAAAAAGGCTGTTGATATTTTTATGGGATTGTGTTGAATGTGTATATAAATTTGAGTAGAATTGACATCTTAAAATTATTTAGTCTTCCAATCCATAAATACAGAATGTCCTACCATTTATTAAGTTTTTTTGGTTTCTTTTTGCAATGTTTTGTAGTTTTCTGCATACAGATTCTTTTTGTCCTTGGTTAAGTTTATTCCTAAATATCTGAATCTTTTAGTCACTATTGTAAATGGTTTTCCCTCTGACTTTCTCCACAGATTTATCACTAGTAGAATAAAGAAATACTACTGATATTTGCATATTAATATTTTACATTTAAAAAACTTTACCAATGTATATGGTTAATACATGAATATGCATAAACAATAAGTTTCTAATAAAGGTTGTGAACTTACAAAACAAACATGCTATCATCATACAGGGCTCCCATACATCAACTCACCACAAATACCTTGCATTGCTGTAAAACATTTGTTACAAATTATGAAAGAGCTTCATCAAATACTACTAACTATAGACCATAACTTACACTTGCTGTAATTTTCCCCCAACCCACCCAATTATGAAAACCCTGTATTAGTAATAAATATGTGTATAGTTCATGAGAGAACATTCTTATATTTGTTCTGTTAACCACATCCATCTTCCATCCCTGGATTCACTGTGTTATACAGTCCCATGTTTTGTAAAATCCATTCAATGTGTAGACTCAGTGGCTGTAATTTTTATCACAGAGTTTCATTACAGCAGTTCTATATTCAGCCTCCTGAGGAACCACCAAACTCTCTTCCACAGAGGTTGTACCACTCTACATTCCCATCAACAGTGAAGGAATGTTCCTATGTCTCATATCCTCTCCAGCACTTTTAGTTTTCATTTTTTAAAAAGTGATATCCATTCTATAAGGTCTGAAGTGGTATATCACTTTAGTTTTGATTTGCATTTCCCTTATAGCTAGTGATGTTGAATATTTTTTCATGTGCTTTTTGGCCATTTGTTTTTCCTCTTTGGAAAAACGTCTATTCAAGTCTTTCGCCCACTTTTAATTGGTTTGCTTGTCTTTTTTTCTTTGAGTTGTATGATCTCTTTATATAACATGGATATCAAACTTTTATAGGATATGTATTTTCCAATTATTTTTTCCCATTGAGTAGGCTGCCTTTTTACTTTCTTGACAAAGTCTTTTGAAGAACAAACGTGTTTAATTTTGAGGAGGTCTCATTTTTTACATGAATCAATTTTATTTACGCATATGAATAAAGCATAAATCCATCCAAAGTGTACAATCAATCAATAGTATTTGATATAATTACATAATTGTGCATTCAACACTTCAATAATTATTACAGGGTTTTCATTATTCTAATAATAGCAATAAACAATCAAACTCATCACCTCTCAATCTCTCTATGCTTCTCTTGCCGTACATAACTGCTATTCTGTTTCTGTCTCTCTTGTTTATTTGTATTAATATTTTGTAAAACCATCATATATACAATATTATACATATTCATTTTCACATATGGTTTAATTACGTTATACAGTTCCATGTTCATTTTTGTCTTTCCTCATAGTAATATCCATGTCCTTAGACTTTACTTTTCAACTACTGTCATACCCATATAATAGCGCTACTAGTTACAAACACTATGTTGTGCTTTCACGATTTCTATTCATTTCCAAAGATTTACAAGCTTTTTACCAATTCTGCATGGACTAACCCTCAGCTTTCCATTCTGCACCCTAATTCAATTTTCTGGTGACCTATATTCTAATTATTAAGCCCATCAGCTTACAAAATATATTTAGTTCATAATAGCACAATCATATAGTATTTTTCCTTTTGCGTCTGGCTTGCTTCACTCAACATAATGAGCCCATTCATCGATGTTGTCATATGCTTCATGACTTCATTTCTTCTTACAGGTGCATAATATTCCATCATGTGTATACACCACAATTTGTTTATCTGTTCATAGGTTGATGAACACCTAGGTTGTGTCCATATTTTGACAATTGTGAATAATGTCACTGTGATCATCAGTGTGCAGACGTCTGTTCATGTTACTGCTCTCTGTTCTTCTGGACAATACCTAGTAGTCATATTGCCAGATCACATGACAAATCTATATTCAACTTCTTTAGGAACTGCCAAACAGCGCCCTACAGTGGCTCTACCATTCTATATTCCCACCAAAAGTGAATAAATATTCCTATCTCTCCACATCCTCTCCAACATGGTAGTTTTCCAACTTTTTAATAGTGTGCTTTCTAATGGGTGTGGAATGATTTCTCATTGCAGTTTTGATTTCCATTTCCCTAATCCCTAGTGATGCTGAACATATTTTCATGTGTTTTTTCACCATTTGTATTTCTTCTTTGGACAAATGTTTATTCAAGTCTTTTGCCCATTTTAAAATCAGGTAGTTTGTCTTTTTATCATTGAGTTTCAGCATCTCTTTTTATATCATGGACATTAAATCCTTAAGGATATGTGATTTCCATATATTTTCTCCCATTGAGTTGGCTGCTTTTTCACCCTTTTGACAAAGTTCTTTGAGGTGTAGAAGTGTTTAATTTTAAGGAGGTGCTATTTATCTGTTTGTTCTTTTGTTGCTCATGCTTTGGATATAAGGTTTAAGAAACTGCCACCTACCACAAGATCTTGAAGATGTTTCCTGATATTTTCTTCTAAGTGTTTTACACTTGTTCTTTTTATATTTAGATCCTTGATCCATTTTGAGTTAATTTTTGTATACAGTGTGAGATGAGGGGCCTCTTTCTTTCTTTTGGGATATGGATATTGTATTCTCCCAGCATTTGTTGAATAGACTGTTCTGGCCCACCAGGGAGGGATTGACAGCCTTGTCAAAAATCACTTGACCATAGATGTGCGGGTCTATTTCTGAGTTCTAAACTCAGTTCCATTGGTCAATCTGTCTATCTTTATGCCAGTACCATGCTGTTTTTTAACTACAGTAGCTAAGTGTTAATATGTTTTACAGTGAGGAAGTGAGCATCCTCCAACTTTGTTATTCTTTCTAAGACATTTTTAGCTATCTGGGCTCCTTACACTTCCTAATAATTTTGATAATTGCCTTTTCCTTCCTTTATATAAGGCTGAGAGTTTTATTGGGATTGCATTGAATAAGTAGATAAGTCTGAGTAGAAATGACATCTTAATGATATCTAGTTTTCCAATCCATGAACAGAGAATATCTTTCCATTTATTTAGATCTTCCTTGGTTTCTTTTAACAATGTTTTGTAGTTTTTTAAAATACATATCCTTTGTGTTGTTGGTTAACTTTATTTCTAAATATTTGATTCTTTTAGTCACTATGATAAATAGATTTTTTCTGACTTCTTCCTCAGATTTCTCATTAGTAGTGTACTGATATATGCATATTAATCTTGTATCATTCCACCTTGCTGAGCTCATCTATTAGTTCTAGTAACTTTGCTGTGGCTTTTTCAGGATTTTCTAGATATAAGATCATATCATCAACAAAAAGCAAAGGTTTTACTTCTTCCTTTCCAATAGGGTATCTTTATTTCTGTTTCTTGCCTAATTCCTCTAGCTAGATCTTCTACCACAATACTAAATAACAGTGGAGACAGTGGGCATCCTTGTCTTTTTCCCAGTCACAGTGGGAAAGCTTTCAGTATTTCACCGTTTAGTTCAATATTAGCTGTGTATTTTTCATATATACATTTTACCTTGCTAAGAAAGTTTCCTTCTATTCCTATCATTTGGAATGTTTTTATCAAGAAAGGATGCTGTGTTTTTTCACATGCCTTTCCTGCATCAATTGAGATGATAATGTAATTTTTATTCTTCAATTTATTAATGTGGTATATTACATTAATTGATTTTCTAGTGTTGGACCACCTTTGCATATCTGAGATAATACCCACTTGATTGTAGTGTATAATTCTTTTAATGTGCTTTTAGATTTTGTTTCTAAGTATTTTGTTGAGGATCATGACATCTGTATTAATTGGAGAAATTGTTCTGTGAATTTCTTTTTTCATAATATCTTTGTCTGGCTTTGTATTGAGGTGATTTGGCTTCATAGAATTAATTTAATAGGTTGCCTTCCAATTCAGTTTTTTGGAAGAGTTTGAGCAAGATTGGTATTAGATCTTCTTTGATTGATTGGTAGACTTCAACTGTGAAGTCATCTGGTCCTGGGCATTTCATTTTTGAGAGGTTTTTGATGACTATTTTTTATCTCATTAGGTCTTCTGTTTCTTCTAGGATCAGTGTATATTGTTTATGTATTTCTAAGGATTTGCCCATTGTCCATTTCTTCTACCTTCTCTAGTTTGTTGGCTTACAGTTGTTCATAGTATGCTCTTATGCTCTTTTATTTCTATGAGGTCAGTGGTAATGTCCCATCTCTCATTTCCTGTTTTATTTATTGGAATCATCTCTCTCTTTTTTTCCTTTACCAGTCTTCCTAAGAGATTTTCAATTTTGTTGATCTTTTCAAAGAACCATCTTCTGATTTTGTTTATTTTTTATTTTTTTTGTCCTCAATTTCTTTTATTCATGCTCTGTTCTTCATTATTTCTTTACTTTTTCTTGATTTGGGATTAGTTTGTTGTTCATTTTCTAGTTCCTCCTAATGTGCAGTTAGGCTTTTTATTATCTTTCTTCTTTTTTAATGTAAATATTGAGGGCTAGAAATTGACCTCTCAGTACTGCCTTCCCTCTATCCCATAGGTTTTGATGTGTTGTTTTCTCATTTTCATTCATCTTGAAATATTTAGTGATTTCTCTTTCAATTTCTTCTTTGACTCACTGTTTATTTGGGGGTCTTGTTTAATCTTCATTTATTTGTGTGTTATCCTGTTATCCACCAGTTATCATTTCCAGCTTCATTCCATTATGTTCAAAGACAGTACTTTATAAAATTTTAATGTTCAAAATTTTTTTTGAGATATGTGTTGTTACCCAATATAGGGTCTATCACTGAGAAGGAACCATATGTTCTCGAGCAGAATGCATCTCTTGATATTTTGGGGTATAATGCTCTATAAAAGTCTTTTAAGTCTGAATAATTCATCATATTATTTAAGGTCTCTGTTTTCTTATTTATCCTCTGTCCAGTTGCGGAACAATAGTTGAAGTCTCCAACTATTATTGTAGAGATGTCTAATTCCCCATTCAATTTTGTTGGTGTATGTCCCATTTCTTCTGGGGCACCCTGTTTATGTACATAAATATTAACGATTGTCATTTCTTCTTTGTGAATTTCTCCTTTTATTAATATATAATGACCTTTTAAGGTCTTCTAACAGTTTTGCCTTTAAAATCTATTTTGCCCAATATTTGTATTGCAATTCCAGATCTTTGTAGGTTACTATTTGAGTAGAATATTCTTTCTCAACCTTTCACTTTCAGCCTGATTGTGTCCTTGAATTTAAGGTGAGCCTCTTTTAGACAGCATATAGATGGCTTATATTTTCTATACTTTCTGTGGGTCTATGTCATTTAATTAGGGAGTTCAATCCATTAGCATTTGATGTTATTGCTGTAAAGGCATTATTTCATCCTCTTTGTCCTTCAGCTTTCCATTGTCATATGTTACTATTGTGTGTCTTTTTACCCTTTAATTTCTCCTTACTAATAATCTTCATTTCTACACTCCTTTCAAAGTCTCTTATTCTGTATTTTCCTTTCAGGCTGCAGTACTTGCCTTAGCGCCTCTTCTAAATCTGGTCTTTTGGTAATATATTCTCTCAGTTTTTGTGTTTCTGTGAAGAATTTAAACTCACCCTTATTTTTAAAGGACAGTTTTGCCATGTAAAGAATTCTTGGCTCACAAATTTTGTCTTTTATTATCATAAATATATCATATCCCTGTCTTCTCACTTACATGGTTTCTGATGAGAGATCAGCACTTAGTCTTATTGAGCTTCCCTTGTATGTAATGCTTGTTTTTCTCTTGCTGCTTTCAGAATCCTCTCTTTATTTCTGGCATTTGATATTCTGAGTAGTAGGTGTCTTGAAGGTCTATTCAGATTTACTCTTTTTAAGGTACAATGTTGCTCAGATATTGATATTTATGTGTTTCATAAGGGATGGGAAGTTTCAGTCATTATTTCCTTAAATATTCTTTCTGCCCTCTTTCCATTCTTTTCTCACACTGGGTCACCTATAATGAATATTTTTGTGCATTTCATGTTGTCATTGGATTCGCTGAGACCCTGTTCAATTTCTTCCATTCTTTTTTCTGCCTGTTCTCTCTTTTTAAGTTCAGATATTTGGTCCTCATTTTCACCTATTTATTCTTCTGCCATTTCAGATTTGCTCTTATATTTGTAATCTCATCCATTGTGTCTTTCATTCCCAAAGCTCTTGTAGTTTCCAGGATTACAAATTGTACTTTATTCTCACCCAGTGTTTCCTTAATATCCTTTATCTTCTTTTTCCTTCAATTCCTTGAATTGATTTTGGACTGTGTGAACATCCTTGATTAGTTGTCAAATCATGTGTCTCATCAGGATTTTTCTTTTGATCATTTACCTGGGCCTTCCTGTTTCTTAGTATGGATTCTAATTTTTTTTGCTGAGTCTAGGCATCTGATTATGTTGTTAAATTTACTTTGATGGTCAATTCCCCTCTCTTGTCTAGTGGTTTTTGTTTCATGGCTCTTTGATTTTTCATTCAATTTATTCCAAATTTTAAAAATTGCCCTGCTTAATTTTCAAACAGGGCCTGGGACTCCCTACTGATGTGCAGACCAGATCCAAGGAGGCCTGGACTTTAGAGACTCCAAAATCTTTTTTACTATTTGTAGTTTCCCAGTCTGTCAGCAGATGATGCTCTTTAGTATCCTTTCCACAGACGTGTCTCTTTCAATCTCCACTCACTGGTGATTCTGATCTGGCCACAGCCAAGGTTCAAAGCGGGCTTTGCTGGCCAAATTCACCAAAGAGAAATCACTCTCCACCCTCAACTGCAACTTTCCTTCCCCCAGGGAGGAAGACATCCACTACACTCTCATTTGGCCACACTGAGCCATGGGCCTTACCAGTCTGTTTGCCTTAAGGTGGAGAATGTATGCCCTTCGTTGCCACTGGGGTGGGTAAATCATATTTTTCAAATCAGCCCCTTCATCTCTCTTTCTCTTTCCCTCTTGGACAATGTGCAGCACTCTCCTGGTCTGCAGGGCCCTGAAATTTCTCTCTTGGACAGGTTTTTACCCTCCCTCCATTGTTCTGTAAGGTAGTTGATCCATGCTATGCTATTCCAGTGTCATTATGGCAGTTTGAGATTCTTTATGTATTCCAAAAAGAGAGATTATGTTTGTAAACTGGTCTGTTCACCTAAGCACGATCCCCTTTGATATTATCAGATTCAACTTAGATGTCTTTGACTTTATTATGTTAAGATTCGGGCTTTGATTTGACCACACCAGTAGGGTATAACACACCCTCAGTGGTCTATATAAAAATATACTCACTCAAGAAGGCACAGGAAGAAAGAGAAGTCCATAGACATGGTAGAGGAGAGAACTTGGCATTTTGGTCCTGCTTTGTGACAGAAGGGAGAAGTCTCAAACAGCTAAAACTCTGGGGAGAGCTGAGCCTTTCACCTGATAGTTTACAGGTGGAGACCAGAGCCCTGAGAAGTTGAGAAGCCCAAAAAGAAATGAGCCTTCCCTCTTACATCTGAGATGGGAAGAAGCTGGGCCCATGAGGCCTTAAGCAGAAGATGAAGGCTGAGCCCTTGCAGAGATCGGCAACTGTCTTTCTTCAACATATGACAACAGACTTTGGTGAGAAAATACCTCTTATGTTATCTTTAATTGGACTCTTCAGGGCCTTGTATCTGTAAGTTTTTACTCCAAATAAATACTCTTTATAAAGCCAATGGATTTCTAGTACTTGCATCAGCACCCCTTTGGCTGACCAATAGTCATCTTGTCAGATTTCTTAAATTTTTATTCTCATTACATATATATTTTAAAATTTCTACTTTTAATCACATTTAAATATATAATTCATTGTCATTATTTACCTTCATAATATTGTGCTACCATCGCCACCATCCATTACCAAAACTGTTCTATCACACCAAACATGAATTCTGTACAACTTAAGAATTAACTCCCCCATTCCCTACCCACATCTCAGCCCCCGATAACCTGAATTCAGTTTCTGACTCTATGAATTTGTTTAATTATTTCATGTTAGTGAGATCATGCAATATTTGTCCTTTTGTTTCTAGTTTATTTCACTCAACATGCTGACACGAAAGTTCGTGCATATTGTCGCATATTTCAGAACTTCGTTCCTTTTTATGGTTGAATAATATCCAGTTGTGTGTGTGTATGTGTGTGTGTGTATACCATATTTTGTTTTTCCTTTCATTGGTTGATGGACACTTGGGTTGTGTCCACCTTTTAGCAATTGTTAAAAATGTTGTTGTGAATGTTGGTAGCAAATAACAGTTTGAGTCCCTGCTTGCAATTCTTTTGAGTATACACCTAGACGTGGGATTGCTGCATCTTATGGTAATTCTGTACTTTCTTAGTAACTGCCAAACTGTTTTCTACAGTGTTTGAATCATTTTACTTTGCCACCAACAATGAACAAGTGCTCCAATTTCTCCACTTCCTCTCAAACACTTGTTACTTTCCATTTTAAATAATAGCCATTCTAGTGTGTGTTATATGGTACCACATTGTTATTTTGATTTGCATTTCCCTAATGACTAATGTCATTGAGAATCTTTTCATGAGTTTATTGACCATTTTTTTTTTATTCTTAAAGAAGCTTTAGATTACATAAATGTTGCTTCAAAAATATAGAGATTCACATATACTTCACCCCTCCCCCTCCCACACTTTCCCTCATTAACAACATCTTTCATTAGTGTAGTACATTTGTTACAATTGATGAACACATAGAAGTATTTCTACTAACTATGGTCTATACTTTATACTATCTATTACACTTTGTACCACACAATTTTATAGGTTTTGACAATATGTATAATGGCTTGTATTCATCATTGCAATGTCATGCAGGATAATTACAATGTCCCCCAAATGCCCCATGTTACACCTATTTTTCCATTTCCCTCCCCTCTGAACCAATGGTTGCCACTGCCTTTACATCAATGATACAAGTTCTTCCATTGTTAGTGCAATAATAAGCCTATTTTAGTTCATAGTTGCATTCCCCCTTATATTTGCTCATTCCTCAATCTTGAGGATTTGAGGGTGGTGATGCCTTCTTGGTTTCCGATTGAGAGTGGGCGTAGATCCCAAGGGCAGAAAGGTGGAACTGTCATGAGTGCAGTTGTAGACACTCTGTTTTATGTGATGGGCATTATCCATCATTATATTTTTGTTAGTTGTCCTGGGCAAATCAAATGAACCAGAGAGTAGGTATTGGAACTCTCTTGAGATTCAGAGGTCCATGGACATATGAACAGACTGAAGATTTAAGTCTCTGGGACTTTTATTTAATAAGCATAGTGCTAATTATAGGTTCAAATAAAAGAGGCAGAAGAGCCCTGTGCAGGGAAATTATAAATGAGTCTAACTCTGTTACATTGGGGAGCAAACATTCCAATGTAAGACCCACTGACAGTGAACCAAATTCCTGAGCTATTCTGCCATGCCTGTACTTTCCAGATGTCTCCAGGGCCTTCAGGAGCCCTGCTGTTTGTGACATTGTTTAATGTGGCAGTAAATGAGATTCTGCTGAGACATGCATGAGTGTAAACTCTGGAATGATCTCTCGACCCTCTTTGAAATCTCTTAACCTTAAAAACTCATTTGTATTTAGTATTTTCCCCTTTTGGTCAAAGTCTTTTTCCAAATACATCACTAGTTGGTGATTGGGAATGATCTCTTGGTGCCAGGGAGGCTCAACCCCAGGAGTCATGTACCTATGCCAGGGGATATGTGGTGCACTTATATGCTGAGTTTGGTTTAGAGAGAGGCCACATTTGAGGAACAAGGAGGCTTTCAGGTCGTAACTCTTAGGGAATATATAATACTAGGCTAAGTTTCAACTTCACAGTAGCAAAGTTCATAAGTACAACCATCAGTATCAAAGGCCTGGCATAATTATTGACCATTTTTATATCGTCTTTGGAGAAATACCTATTCAAGTATTTTTCTCATTTTTACTAGGAAAAAGAAACAAGTAAATTGGTTTGTGTCTTTTTGTTCAGTTGTAGTTTTTTTTTATATATATTTTAGATGTTAAACCAGATATGCAGTTTCCAAATTTTTTCTTTCATTCTGTAGATTGTTTCTTCTACTTTCTTGATAAAGTCTTTTAAATGCAAACATTTTTAATTTCAATAAAATCCCTTTTATCTATTTTTTTTTGTTGTTGTTTGTGCTTCGAAATCATTGCCCAACACAAGGGGTTAAAGATGCTTCCCTATGTTTTCTTCTAGGATTTTTATAGTTTTAGTTTTAAAATTCAAGTCTTTTATTTCTTTTTTTTTTTTTTTATTTTTTTTTTTTATTATGGGTAAAAATCAAAATTCTCACAATACATACAAACATTTGTAAAATGATATATAAATATATATGCATATATGTGTATTTGCTTACAAAAATGTTATTTTATATATATATATATACATATATTTTAAGAGGTGCTTAGATTACCTAAAATATTATACGGAACCCGCTCGGATTCCCATGTTGCCCACCTCCCACACCTCCCACCACATCCAACACAAACATCTCCCATAGTGTGGCCCACCAACCTCAATGAACTTACACCTCCTGGAGCCTTGCCACCAACCATAGACCACAGTTCACACTGTAGACCACACTCTCTCCCACTCAGTTCTGAGTGGTGTGTGCTGATTTAAAATGGCCTACATCCATTGCCACAACAGTACTCAGGACAACCTCCAACTCCCAAAGAAGCCCCTGTATTTCAACTGCTCATCCCCTCCCTACCCAAAAAACTGTCAAGTGGCCACTGGCTCCACCA
>JAKSZT010054325.1:56262-86717 GCA_026826555.1 Tolypeutes matacus | reverse complement strand
GCTAGGGAGATCAGCTCCGTTCCCCGACCAAAATCCCCTCTCCGGTTCACCGGGTGCTGACTAGCTTTTTGCTCTGCTCACACAAGGTCCAAGGGGCGCCAGGCAGCCAGCTCCCCAGAAAATAAAACTTTTTCGCCCCCGCCCGCGGCTCCAAATGGCCGTTTTATTATTTATTTCCGTAACCGCGGGGCTCAGCCGCCTGTGCCAACCCCCACCGGCAGCCTCAAAACTCACGAATCTCCACCGTTCGGTCCACGCCGCCGGTCCGCGCAGATAGATGTCCCAAGCTTCTCACTCCACGCGTGCACAGCACAGACCCCCGGGCAGGACCCCGTCTCCAATCCGCCTTGCTCTGGGAGCTTGCAGTGTGCGCCCTCCTACACCAACGCCATCTTGCCCCCTCCCTGATCTCTTTTGAGTTAACTTTTTTATGTAGTGTGAAGAAGGGTCAACCTTCATTATTTTGCATATGGCTATCTTGTTCTCACAGCATCATTTGTTGAAAAGATTCTTCTTTCCCCATTAGTGGCACCCTTGTGAAAAATCCATATTTGATGATTGGCTTTTCCATTTCTGTGAAGAACTCTGCTGGAATTTTGATTGGGATTTCCTAAAATGTGTCACTTGCTTAGGGCAGAATTGCTATCTTGACAGTATTTAGACTTCCAGTCCATGAACATGGAAAGTCCTTTCATTTATTTGTCTTCTTTCTTTATTTTTTCAACAATGTTGTTTAGTTATCCATGTACAAATATTTAAATCCTCAGTTATGTTTACTCCTAGATATTTTATTATTTTAGTTGCTATTGTAAATGATGTTTTGTTTTTTCCTGTGTTCCTGTGTTGACTTTCCAGACAGAAGTTCAAAGGCGGCTCTGTTGCCTGAATTCACTGAAGAAAAGCCTTTGACTCCCCCTCCCTTTTCCCTTGAAACACCGGACAGAAAGGAAGATGTCTGTTCCTCTCTCAGTCAGCTATTGTTGGCCCAGAGGTTTACCCCAGCTTAATATGCTGTGGGTTGGGAAGTGGAGCCCTTCCCAGACAACCTGGAGCATACTAACTTGTGTGAGAGTGAATCAATTGCACACAAAGTGCAATTTAACTATTATACCACCTATCCAGGGTAAGAACCAGATGGAGCAGTGCTGAAAAAATATGATCAAACATGGGGTGTTATAAATATGTAGAAGGAATTGGAACAAGTGTTAAAGAGGAGTGTTAACTCAAAGCAATAAGTCAACACAGGAACAAAAAACTGAGACTAGAGGGAGAAACATATATAAGAGTGAACTCATCAAGATAATCAGAGGCCTAGACATTAGCAAAAAATTACAAACCATACCAAAAAAAAAACCACAAAAAAACAGGAATATATAGCTAAGTCAAAGAAACAGACTAAAACTTTAGAGGAGACACAGACCTTAGAACATCTAATCAAAGACGTTCAAGCAAATCTCTTACTAAAGCCAATGCTGGTGGATATGTAGAATGTTGCAGTTATGAACATTGGTGTGCGTATATCTGGTCATGTCCCTACATTCAATTATTCTGGGTATATACCCAGCAGTAGGACTTCTGGATCATATGGCAGTTCTATAGTTAGCTTCCTGAGGAACTGCCAAATTGTCCTCCACAATGGCTATACCATTTTACATTCCCACCAGCAGTGGATAAATGTTCCCATTCCTCCACAGCCTTTCCACCATTTGTAGCCCTCTATTTTTTAATAGCCACCAGTGTAATGGGTGATAGCATGATATCTCATTGTTGTTTTGATTAACATTTCCTTAATAGCCAGTAATGTTGAACATATTTTCATGTGCTTTTTAGCCATTGGTATTTCTTCTTTGGAGAAGTGTTTATTCAAATCACTTGCTCATTTTTATATATGCTAGATATTAAATGCCATCAGATATATGGTTACCAAATATTTTCTCCCATTAGGTGGGTTTCCTCTTCACTTTCTAGACAAACTTCTTTGAGGTGTCCCATTTATCTATTCTTTTTTTTTCATTGCTTGTGCTTTGGGGGTAAAGTTCATGGAACCATTTCCTAATACAAGATCCTGTATATGCTTCCCTATATTATCTTACAAGATCTTTGTGGTCTTCACTCTTATATTTAAGTCTTTGATCCAGTTTGAGTTAGTTTTTGTATAAGGTTTGATATAGTGTTCCTCTTTCATTCTTTTGGATATGCTTATCCAGTTTCTCAAGCACCATTTGTTGAAGAGGCCATTCTCTCCTGGTTGAATGGGCTTGTTGGCCTTGACAAATATCAGTTGACTGTATATGTGAGCATCTATATCAGAATTCTCAATATCTTTCCATTGTTGAGTATGTCTAACCTTGTGCCAATCCCATGAAGTTTTTTTTTAATAATTTTTTTTTACTATTTTTTTAAAAAGATACGTAGATTACATAAATGTTACACAAAAAATATAGGGATTCCCATATGCCCCACCTCCCACACCTCCTACAAACTCTTACATAAACATCTTTCATTAGTGTGGCACATCACCTGCAATGGATAAACACATCCTGGGGCTTTGCCAATAAGCATGGAATACAGTTCACATTGTAAACCACACTCTCTTCCACACAGTTCTGCATGTTATATGATATAAAATGGCCTATATTTGTCATTGCATTGTCACTCAGGACAATTCCCAAATCCCAGAAGCTCCTGTATTTCAACTGCTTTTCCCTCTCTCTGCCCCAAGAGTGTCCAATAGCCACTGGTTCTACATTAATGTTTTAATTTCTTCTATTGCTTGAGTCACTGTATGTCTATAACAGAATACCAGTAAGTCCACACTAGTCCATAGCTCATCTCCCAATCCTGAGGAGTCTGGGATGGTGATGTCCACTCCACCTCCAAATGAGAGGGGGTTTATATACCAAGGATAAGATGGATGGGATTATACTACCTGCATCTGCAAACTCTCTCCATTCCCTGGGATGGGCATTGTCCATCATCATATACCTGCCAGGTGTCCTGGGTGATTCCGTTGAGCTGTAGAGTAGGAGTTGCAGCTCCACTGAGATTCCTGATGCAGCTGGTACATGGACAGCCCAAAGACTTCAGTTTCTGGATGTACACCTACAAACTCCAGCACCACGTATAGGTTTGAATAGAAGGGGCTGATGAACCATGTTCAGGGAAGACATATTTGAGTCCAAATCTGTCACTGTCAGGAGCACAAACTCCTAAGTAGGGACCAAAGGCAAGACACCAAACTCCAAAGCTATCTACCTGACATAGGACCTGGGTGTCTCCAGAGCTCTCGGGAGCCCCTCTATTTGGGGTGATATCCCTTTTGGAAGTCTATGAGGTCCTACTGAGATGTGCATAAGTGTTACCTCTTGGATGACCTCCCTACTCACTTTGAAGTCTCTTAGCCATATGACTCATTTGTCTTTACCTTTACTCCCTTTACTTGAGTTCTTTTTCTAATTGCTTGCCAGTTGGCACTTGGTAGTAATCTCTTGGTGCCAGGGAGGCTCATTGCTGGGAGTCTTGTCCCATGTTGGGAGGAAGGTATTGAATTCATATGCTGAGTTTGGCTTAGAGAGAGGCCACATTTGAGCAACAAGGAGGCTCTCAGAAGGCAACACTTAGGCACTCCATAACAATAAGCTAGGTTTCAATTTCAAGAGCAAAGACTCATAAAGCTGGTTATCAATAACAAGGGCCCATCAGTGGATCATCCTCCTATGCTAGACACTGCCCTTGGGGGACTGTTGCTGCTCCCTTAGAGAATGTGGCAGATCTCTTTGGGATGGGTTTTCAGTATTCTCTCATTTATTGTGTGATTCTCCATCCACTGTGACAATGCCCTGTGAACAATTGAACATTTTTATATACCTGATATTTATGCTCAGGTGAAATTCCTCCTATGCATCCCCCATCCCTGACAACCCACACCAATGATCCTTCCCTGCCCCAGTTGTGAGCCATCATCCATACTGACATAATTTATGGCAAAGTGATAGAGAGTAATTGTGTATTGAAGAGATAGGATAGGAGGGTAGTGATATTATTGGGTTGGGTGGTGCAGGGTCGACAGGTGGGTAGATTGGGAAGGGTGGGTTAGAATACCCTACTGGGGGGAGAGTTGGGAAAGGGGTCAGGTAAGCACTTGGGATTTGTGGGTATGAGGTTGAAAGTACAGAGGCGGGAATACTCTTATGGCAATATGATAAGGAAGGGTCACTGGTTTAGGGTGTTGGTTGTGGGTCATTCAGGACAGGGCGCAACTTGAACAGACTTATAGGGAGTGTGTGTGTATTCATTCTGTCATAAATTGTTGTGTTGGTGGGTGGAGAACCACATAATGAGTGGGAAGGAGTTGGACTCCCATCTTTGGGAGGATCAATTTTTTCAGAAATAGACATGCGGGATCTCTCAAGCAAGGGTGTTTCCTATATAGGGGAGAACAACCAGTGTGTCAAGACCTCTTGTTACATGTAACTATGAATCTTGTCATCCAACAAGTCAAGGCAGGGGGTCGTCATGTACCCCAGGGGATGAGGAGGGAGAAACAGAAAAGATCAAACAGGGTGTATTTAGTGGTCAGTGGAAATGTTCTTCATTACCTTACAGTGATGAACACAGGACATGGTAAATATCATCAAAATTCATAAAAGTGTATTGTCTAAAGTGTAAATCATACTGTAAACCATTGACAATGTTTAGTAGCTATGTTTCACTATTTGTATATCAGTTATAACAATACTACCATCCACATATAAACAGGCATTAACGTGTGGCGAGGAAAGGCGGAGGAGGTTGGGTATATGAAAGTCTCTTATATTCTGTGTGTGAATTGGCTGTGACCTAAAATGTCTTTGAAAACAAAATGAAAAATAGTGAAACACTGGGGAATGAGAAGGGGAAGGTGCCATAGTACAAACTGGGCACCAGATATTCCAGTGATAAAAGCCAAAATGTCAAAAATTATTTTTTTTTTAAATTTTAAAATATTTTTCATTTTTAAAATATCCCAATCTTTTAATTTTATTTTATTTTTAGTTTTTTTAAGTTCTAATATATTTTATCTCTTACATTTAAACTTATCATTAATATTTCATTTTTTATTATTGGTATTTGGCTATTGTATTGGCTTCATCTTTAAAGAAGCTTTGGATCACAAAGGGTTACAACTGGGGTGGGAGAGGATATTGGTGGGAGGTGTCAAGGATAGGGGGTGCATGGGAGGAAGTTCACCTGAACATACATATAAGGTATATAAAAATTTTCAAATCCCATGAAGTTTTGATGACTGTAGTTTTAAAATACGGTAGTGTTATTCCTCCTATTTCACTTTTCTTTTTCAACGAATCTTTGGCTATTCTGGGCCTCTTGCCCTTCCAAATAAATTTTATAGTTAGCTTTTCCAATTCAGTAAAAAGTGCTGTGATATTTTTTATTGGGATTGCATTAAATCTGTAATTCAGTTTAGGTAGGATAGACATCTTAATGATATTAATTTTCCTATCCGTGTACAGGGAATATTCTTCCATTTATTTTGGTCTTTGATTTCTTTTAACAGTATTGTGTAGATTTCTGCATAAAAGTCATTTACACCTTTAGTTAAATTTATTCCTAGGCATTTGATTCTTTTAGTTGCTAATATTAATGGGATTTTTTCCTTGATTTTCTCCTCACATTGCTCATTATTGGTGTACAGAAATGCTACTGATTTTTGCATGTTGATCTTAAAACCTGACACTTTACTGAACTCATTTATAAGCTCAAGAAACTTTGTTGTAGATTTCTCAGGGCTTTCTATGTGTTGGGACATGTCATCTGCAAGGTGTTATATTTTTACTTGTTCCTTTCCAATTTGGTTTCCTTTTATATGATTTCTTGCCTTAGTACTCAAGCAAGTACTTCTAACACATGTTAAATAAGAGCAGTGACCTTGGCATCCTTGTCTTGTTCCAGATCAGAGAGGGAAAGGTTTTAGGATTTCAGCATTGAATATGATGTTAGCTGTGGGTTTTTTATATATACCCTTTATCGTGTTATTCCTTCTATTCCTAATTTTCCTTCTATTCCCATTTTTATCAGGAAAGTGTGTGTATTATGTTGAACGTTTTTTCTGCATCTATAGTGATAGTCATGCAAATTTTTCCTTTTGATATGTTAATGTGGTGTATTACATTGACTTATTTTCTTATATTGAACCATCCTTGCATACCAGGAATTAAACCCATTGGTCATGGTGTATAATTCGTTTGATGTGAGTTTGAATATGATTAGCAAGTATTTTGTTGAGGATTTTAGCATCTAGGTTCATTAGAGAGAATGGTCTATAGTTTTCCTTTCCTATGGCATCTTTGTTTTGCTTTGGTATTAGGGTCATGTTGGCATCATAGAATGAGTTAAACAATGTTCCCTCCAATTCTATTTTATGGAAGAGTTCATGTAGGATTTGTGTTAGTTTTTTTCAGAATGTTTGGTAGAATTCACCTGTGAAGGCATCTGGTCCTGGGTTCTTCTTAGTTGGGAGGTTTTTGATGATTAATTCTGTCTTGTTGCTTGTGATTGGTCTGTTGAGTTCCACAATTTCTTCTTTCATCAATGTAGGTTGCTTGTGTGTTTCTAGGAGTTTGTCCCTTTCCTCTAAATTATCCATCTTGTTGGTGTGCAATTTTACTAATTATCCTGTTATGGTACTGTTTATTTCTGTGAGGTCAGTGGTGATATTCCTTCCTGTTTATTATTTTATGCATTTGCATCTTCTTTCTTTTTTTCTTTGTTAGTCTAGTTAAGAGTTTGTCAATTTTATTAATCTTCTCAGAGAACCAGCTTTTGGTTTTATTTTTTCTAGTACTTTCTTATTTTTAATTTCATTTAACTCTGCTCTAATCTTTCTTATTTCCTTTTTACTTCATTTAAGGTTAGTTTGTGGTTCTTTTTCTAATTCCTTCAGGTGTGCATTTAGGTCATTCATTTTAGCTCTTCTTTTTTAATATAGGGATTTATGGCTTTGACTTTCCCTCTCAGTGTTGCTTTTGCTGCATCCCACAGGTTTTGGTAAGTTCTGTTGTGATTTTCATTCATTTCAAGGTAGTTACTGAGCTCTTTTGCAATTTCCTCCTTGATCACTGGTTGTCAAGATGTTTTGTTTAACTTTCATATCTTTGTGCCTAATCTGCTTCTTTGTCACTTACTGGTTTCCTGATCATTTCATTGTGGTCAGAGAAATTGCTTTTAATAATTCAATCTTTCTGAATTCATAGAGTGTTCCGTGGCATACCCTGTGATCTATCCTAGAGCATGATCCTTGTGCACTCTAGAAGACTGTATAGCCCCTGTATTTTGATGTAATGTTCTTTATATGACTATTAGGTCCAGATCCTCTAATGTATCATTCAAGGATTTGTTTCTTTATTGATTCTCCGTCTAGATGTTCTAATAGTGCTAATGGTGTATTAAAATAACTCACTATAATTGTAGAGGCATTTATTTCTCTATTTAGTTTATCAATGTTTGCCTCATGTATTTTGAGGCATCTTACTTAGGTGCAAAAACATTTATGACTGTTCTTGCTTCTTGATAAATTAACCCTTTTATTAATATATATAGTGGCCTTCTTTGTCTCTTACAACAGTTTTTCATTTAAAGTCTATCTTGTCCAATATTAGTACAGCTACTCCCACCTTTTCTTGGTTATTGTTTGCATTTAAAATTGTTTTCTAACCATTTACTTCCCGCCTCCTAAGTCCCAGGGCCTAAGTTGTGTTTCTTGTAGACTGCATATAGATGGGTCATATTTCCTTATCCATTTTGCCAATTTGTGTCTCTTGATTGGAGACTTTAATTCACTAACATTCAGTGTTATTATTGCCAAGGAATTACTTACATTAGCATATTTTCTGAAGTTTATATATGCAATAGGTTTTTAAATTTCTCTTTTAATCTATTTATTTGTTATTTTGCTCTGCTCCAACTCTTTCTTCCCTGTTTTTTTCCTTTTAACCTGCAGAACGCCCTTTAGTATTGCTTGAAAGGGCATATTTCTTGTTTAAAAACTCTCTTAATGTCTGTTTATCTGTGAATATTTAAAACTTTCTCTCATTTTTGAATGGCAGCTTTGCTGGATAGAGAATTCTTGGCTGGAAGTTATTTCCTTTTAGCACCTTATCTATGTCATAACATTGCCTTCTTGCCTCCATGGTTTCAGCTGAAAAATCAACACATATTCTTATCAAGCTTCCCTTGTATATTATGGATGTTTTTTCTCTTACTGCTTTCATTATTCTCTCTTTGTCTTGAGCATTGTAGAACTTGACAAGAATATGTCTTGGGGTAG
Source organism: Tolypeutes matacus (assembly GCA_026826555.1). Taxonomy (NCBI): domain Eukaryota; kingdom Metazoa; phylum Chordata; class Mammalia; order Cingulata; family Chlamyphoridae; genus Tolypeutes; species Tolypeutes matacus. The sequence goes on along the minus strand of JAKSZT010054325.1, from coordinate 78,394 downwards.
CCCTGTTAGGATATCTATTGTTTCAGGAGTGCTGCGCTTCCTGGACTTGTACGTCCATGTCCCTCAATAGCGTTGGGAACTTTTCAGCCATTATTTCTTCCAATACTCCTTCTGCACCCAATTCCTTTCCCTTCTCCCTCTAAGATGCCTATACTGCATATGTTTGTGCATTCTGTGTTATTCAAATTCCTATGTCACTCTTGATTTTTTCTGTCTTTTAATCTATCTGTTCTAATATCTGTCTGATTTCAGCTGTACTAACTTCCAAATTGCTGATACTTTCCTTGGCCTGTTCAAATGTCCTCTTATGTGTTCCAGTGTATTTCTTATTTCTTCCATTGTGCCATTCATCAGCATCATATCCATTATCTTTTTATGTATATTTACAATTTCTTCAGTATGCTCTCCCAATTCCTTCTTTTTTTTTTTTTTAAATTTATTTATTTATTATTGTGGGTAAAAATCAAATTTCTCACAATACATACCAATATTTGTAAAATGATATCTAAATATATATGCATATATGTGCATTTGCTTACAAAAATGTTATATATATATATATTTTAAAGGTGCTTAGATTACCTAAATATTACATGGAAACTACAGGGATTCCCATATTCCCCACCTCCCACACCTCTCACAACATCCCACACAAACATCTCCCACAAGTGTGACCCATAACCCTCAATGGACCTACACATCCTGGGGCCTTGCCATCAACCTTAGACCACAGTTCACATCGTAGACCACACTCTCTCCCACAAGGTTCTGAATGGTGTGTGCTGATTTAAAATGGCCTACATCTGTTGCCACAACGGCACTCAGGACAACCTCCAAGTCCTGAAAAAGCCCCTGTATTTCAATTACACACCCCATCCCTGCCCCGAAACTGTCCTGTGGCCACCGGCTCCACCTCACTGTTATAATTTCTTCCATTGCTAGAATCACCATATGTGTACAACAGAATACCATCAAGTCCACTCTAGTCCATAGTTCTTCCCCCAATCCTGAGGAGGCTGGGATGGTGATGTCCACTCCAACTCCAAGTGAGAGAGGGCTTATATTCCATGGATATGGTGGGTGGGATGATCCTGCCTGCAGATGCAAGCCCTCTCCATTCCCAGGGATGGCCGTTGCCTATCATTGTCTCCTCACCAGGTGACTTCGATGAGTCCATTGAGCTATAGGGAAGGGGTTGCAGCTCCACCGAGATTCCACGCACACCTGGCACATAGGTAGGCCAGAGGCTCCAGTCTCTGGAAGTATACCTAAAAACTCCAGCATCACATATAGGTTTGAATAGAAGAGACTGATGAACCATGTGCAGGGAGGACTTATTTGAGTCCAATTCTGTCACTCTCAGGAGCACAGATTCCAAAATAGAGCCCACTGATAAGGCATCAGTCTCTGAAGCTATGCCCCCTTATATAGGACCTGGGTGTCTCCAGAGCCCTCAGGAGCCCCGCTGTGTGGGGTGATATGCACTTTGATGTTCTATGAGATCCTACTGAGGTGTGCATAAGCGTTACCCCTGGGATGAACTCCTGACCCTTTTTGAAGTCTCTTAGACACTTGAACTCATTTGTCTTTAGCTTTTCCCCCTTTTATTCAAGGTCTTTTTCCAGTTGTGTTGCCAGTTGGCACTTGGTATTAATCCCTCATTTCCAGGGAGGCTCATCCCCTGGAGCCATGTCCCATGTTGGTGGGAAGGTAATGCATTCATATGCTGAGTTTGGCTTAGAGAGAGGCCACATTTGAGCAACAAGGAGGCTCTCAGATGGCAACCCTTAGGCACCCCATAACAGTAAGCTAAGTTTCAGTTACAAGAGCAAAGACTCATAAGGGTAGTCATCAATAACAAGAACTTATCAGTGGGCCATCCTCTTTTGACAGACACTGTCCCTGCACTCAGAAGACTGTTGCTGCTCCCTTGGAGAATGTGGCAGAGCTCTCCAGGCTAGGAATTCAGATTCCCTCTTTTACTGAGTGATTGTTCACCCACCGTGACCATGCCCCATCCTTTGATCATTTGAACAATTTTGTATATCTTTCATGTATATTCAGATGAACTTACTCCCAAGAATCCCCCCTCCAAGACACCCCCCACCAATAATCCCCCACAGCACCCATTGTAACCCTTCTGTGATCTAGATCTTCCATGAACATATAGCCCATATAATAATCAAATACACCTAATAGGAAAAAGAAACAACAATGATAAGCTTACATGCAAGAGACAACATAAGGAAACTCAGGAAAACAAACAAACAAACAATCAAACAAAAAACAAAACAAAATATAATTAGTGGATTAGGACATTCAAAAAAATGGAAAAAAAAAGCTAAAGAAATGCCTTTTTTAAAAAAAATTATTCTTTTTTTCCTTTTATCACTGTGTTATCGGATGTCCGGTGTGCCATGACACCTTCCCCCTCTCAATCCCCAGTGTATCCCAAATTTTCATTTAATTTTCAAAGAAGATTTAGGTCACAGCAAAGTCATACACGGAATACCAGAGACTCCCAGATACCAAACCACCGCCCTCTTCCCCACCCCATATTAAAACCCTTTTTTGTTTTTTGGATGTAGGATTGTTATAAATGTTTTACAGATAGCAAAATATAGCAACTAAACATTGTCAATGATTTACAGTGTAGTTTACAATTTAGACAATACAGTTTAATAAGTTTTGATGATATTTACCATGTCCTGTGTCCATTTCTGCAACGTAATGAAAAACCTTTCCCATGACCAATAAATACACCATTAGATCTTAACTGTTTCTTCCTCCCCACCCCCCTGGGGCATATGACACTCCCCTGTCTTGATTCATAGAATGTCAAGATTCATAGTTATGTGTCCTGGTTATTTGAACCTGCCCTTCCTAATCTACTTACCTGTCAATGCTGCACCACCAAACCCAGTAATATCACTACCCATCTCTCCTAGCCTTCAATATGCAGCTATATTCTATCCTTTTACCATAGATTATGTCCATATGGGTGATGGCTCAAAGCCTGCTCTTCTCTTTCTCTCCATTGTTAAACTATCTTCCAGACAATGGTTCTCAGAGACTGCTCACTTTCCTCATTTCAAATCAGTGAGGTCATATACTGATCATCCTTCAGTGCCTGGCTTGCTTCACTCAACATAAGGTCTTCAAGATTCATCCACGTTATTCCATGTGTTAGCACTTTATTCCTTCTTACATCTGAGTAATATTCCATTGTATGTATGTACCACATTTAGCTTATCCATTCGTCTGTTGATGGGCACCGGGGCTGATTCCAACTTCTGGCAATGGTGAACAAGGCCGCTATGAACATTGGTGTGCATATATCTGTTTGTGTCTTTGCTTTCAGTTCTTCTGGGTATATACCCAGCAGTGGGATTGCTGGATCATATGGAAAACCAATTGTTAGTTTTCTGAGGAACCACCAAACTGTGCTCCACAGTGGCTGGACCATACCACAGTCACGCCAGCAGTGGATGAGGGCTCCTATTCTTGCACATCCTCTCCAAAATTTAGTGTCTGTTGTTTTTTTAATAGCTGCCATTCTGATGGGTGTAAGATGGTATCTCATTGTAGTCTGGATTTGCATTTCCCACATAGCAAGCGATGTTGAGCATTTTTTCATGTGCTTTTTAGCCATTTGTATTTCTTCCTTGGAGAAGTGTCTTTTCAGGTAACTTGCCCATTTTTTAAATGGGTTGTTTGTCCTTTTATTTTCAAGGTGTAGGATTTCTTTATATATGCAGGATATTAGGCTCCTCTCAGATATATGGTTGCCAAATATTTTCTCCCATTGGGTAGGCCTCCTTTTTATTTTCTTAATAACATCCTTTGAGGTGCAGAAGTATTTAATTTTGATGAGATCCCATTTATCTATTTTTTCTCTTGCTGCTTGTGCTTTGGCTGTGAAGTTCATGAAACCATTTCCTATTACAAGGTCCTGTAGATGCTTCCCTACATTATCTTCCAAGGTCTTTATGGTTTTGGCTCTTATATTTAGATCTTTGATCCATCTTGAGTTGATTTTGTATAAGGTGTGAGATGGTATTCTTCTCTCATTCTTTTGGATATGGATATCCAGTTCTCCAAGCACCACTTGTTAAAGAGACCATTCTCTCCCAACTGAGTGGGCTTCATGGCCTTGTCAAATATCAGATAACTGTATATGCGAGGATCTATATCAGAACTCTCAATCCGGTTCCATTGGTCAGTAGGTCTATCCTTGTGCCAATACCACGCAGTTTTGAGCACTGTAGCTTTGTAGTATGTTTTAAAGTCTGGTAATGTGAGTCCTCTGACTTCATTTTTCTTTTTCAATATATCTTTGGCAATTCGGGGCCTCTTGCCTCTCCAAATATATTTTGTGGTTAGTTTTTCCAGTTCCTTAAAAAATACAGTGTTGACTTTTATTGGGATTTCATTAAATCTGTAGATTAGTTTGAGTAGGATAGACATCTTGATGATGTTTAGTCTTCCTATCCATGAGCAGGGAATATTTTTCCATTTATTTAAGTCTTCTTTGATTTCCTTTAACAGTGTTGTGTAGTTTTCTGTATATAAGTCCTTTACATCTTTAGTTAAATTTATTCCTAGGTATTTGATTCTTTTATTTACTATTGTAAATGGTATTTTTTTCCTGATTTCCTCCTGAGTTTGCTCGTTATTGGTGTACAGAAATGCTACCGATTTTTGAGCATTGATCTTATAGCCTGCAACATTACTGAACTCCTTTATAAGTTCTAGAAATCTTGTTGTAGATTTCTCAGGGCTTTCTATGTATAGGATCATGTCATCTGCAAATAATGAAATTTTTACTTCTTCTTTTCCAATCTGGATGCCTTTTATATCCTTTTTTTGTCTCAGTGCTCGTGCAAGTACTTCTAAGACAATGTTAAATAGGAGTAGTGATGGTGGGCATCCTTGTCTTGTTCCCAATCTCAGAGGGAAGGCTTTTAGGACTTTACTGTTGAAAATGATGTTAGCTTTGGGTTTTTCATATATACCCTTTATCATATTCAGAAATTTTCCGTCTATTCCTATCTTTTGTAGTGTTTTTGTGAGCAAAGAGTGCTGTATTTTGTCGAATGCTTTTTTCTGCATCTATACAGATGATCATGTGATTTTTTTCTTTCAATCTGTCTTTGTGGTGTATTACATTGATTTATTTTCTTATATTGTACCATCCTTGCATACCCGGGATGAAACCCACTTTGTCATGGTGTATAATACTTTTGATATGTTGTTGAATGCGATTAGCAAGTATTTTGTTAAGGATTTTAGCATCTAGGTTCTTTAGAGAAATTGGTCTGTAATTTTCCTTTCTTGTGGTGTCTTTATTTGGTTTTGGTATTAGGGTATGTTGGCATCATAGAATGAGTTAGGCAATATTTCTTCAACTTCTATTTTTTGATGAGCTTAAGTAGAAATGGTGTTAGCTCTTTCTGGAGTGTTTGGTAGAATAAAGCTGTGAAGACATCTGGTCCTGGGCTTTTCTTAGTTGGGAGGGTTTTGAAGACTGAGTCTATCTCTTTACTTGTAATTGGACTGTTGAGTTTATCTATTACTTCTTTCATCAATGTAGGCTGTTTGTGAGTTTCTAGAAACTTGTCCATTTCCACTAAATTATCATTCTTGTTGGCATATAATTTTTCAAAGTATCCTTTTATGATACTCTTTATTTCTGTGGGGTCAGTAGCGATATCCCCTTGCTCATTCCTTATTTTGTGTATTTGCATCTGTTCTCTCTTTTTCTTTGTTAGTCTCGCTAAGGGTTTGTCAATTTTATTGATATTCTCGAAGAACCAGCTTTTGGTTTTGTGTATTGTTTCCAGTGCTTTCTTATTCTCTATTTTATTTAGTTCCACTCTAATCTTTGTTATTTCCTTCTTTCTACTTCCTTTAGGTTTAGTTTGTTGTTGTTTTTCCAATTCCTCCAAGTGTGCAGTTAGGTCTTCGATTTTAGCTCTTTCTTCTTTTTTAATATATGAATTTATGGCTATGAACTTCCCTCTCAGGACTGCTTTCGCTGTATCCCATAGGTTTTGATATGTTGTGTTGTTGTTTTCATTAGTTTCAAGGTAGTTACTAATTTCTTTTGAGATATCCTCTTTGACCCACTGTTTGTCCAAGAGTGTGTTGTTTAACTTCCATATCCTTGTGCCTAACCTGTTTCTCTGGCCCTTAATTATATCCAATTTCATTCTGTTGTGGTCAGAGAAATTACTTTGTATAATCTCAATCTTTCTGAATTCATTGAGTGTTGTTCTGTGGCCTAGTATGTGGTCTATTTTGGAGTATGTTCCATGTGCACTCGAGAAGAATGAAAATCCTGCTGTTTTTGAGTGTCGTGTTCTGTATATGTCTATTAAGTCCAGGTCATCTAATGTATTGTTGAGTGCCTTTGTTTCTTTATTGATTCTCCATCTAGATGTTCTGTCTAATGAAAATAATAGTGTGTTGAAGTCTCCTGCTATAAATGTAGAAGCATTTATTACTCCTCTTAGTTTTTCCAGTATTGCCGCACATATTTTGAGGCACCACGATTAGGTGCGTAAATGTTGATGATTGTTCTCTCTTCTTGAGAGATTACTCCTTTTACTAATATGTAGTGTCCACCTTTGTTTCCTACAATAGTTTTGCATTTAAAGTCTATTTTGTCTGATATTAGAATAGCTACTCCTGCCCTTTTTTGGCCATTGTTAGCTTGTAAAATGGTTTTCCAGCCATTCACTTTCAGCCTCCTTGAATCCCTGGGTTGAAGGTGGGTTTCTTGTAGACAGCATATAGATGGAACATATTTTCTTATCCATTATGCCAATCTGTGTCTCTTGATTGTTGAATTTATTCCATTAACATTCAGTATTATTACTCGTAACTAATTTCTTACTTCAGCCATTTTTTCTTTGGGTTAATGTATGTCATATGTTGTTTTGTTTCTCTTTTTGTCTTTTCAGTTCTTTTTAAGCTCTACTCCAACTCTCTGTCCTTGTTTTTAGCTTTCAACTTGTAGAGATAGATTCCTTTAGTATTTCTTGAAGTGCTGGTTTCTTATTGACATACTCTCTTAACTTCTGTTTATCTGTGAATATTTTGAACTCTCCTACATTTTTGAATGTCAGTTTTGCTGAATAGAGAATTCATGACTGGAAGTTTTTTTATTTTAGTATTTTGGGTATATCATACCACTATCTTCTTTCCTCCATGTTTTCAGATGCAAAATCAGCACTTAATCTTATTGTGCTTCCCTTATATGTGATAGTTCTCTCTTCTCTTGCTGCCTTGAGTATTTTCTCTTTGTCTTGAAAGTTGGACATTTTGACAAGTATATGTCTTGGTGTTTGCCTGTTGGGATTTATACTATTTGGGGTGCACTGTGCTTTGTGCGTCTGCACATCCATCTCTCTCAATAGGGTTGGGAAGTTTTCAGCCATTATTTCCTTCAACACTCCTTTTGTTCCCTTTCCCTTCTCTTCTCCTTCTGACATGCCCATAATGCATATATTTGTGCGTTTTGTGTTATCGGTTAATTCCCTGAGTCCATGCTGGATTTTTTCTATCTTTTTATCTATCTGTTCTACTTTCTCTTTGATTTCAGCTGTATTGTCTTCCATATCACTAATCCTTTCCTCTGCCTGTTCAAATCTGCTGTTATGTGAATCCAGTGTATTTTTCATTTCTTGGATTGTGCCATTGTTCACCATCATATCCATTATCTTTTTAGGCATGTTTGCAATTTCTTCAGTATGTTCTCCCAGTGTCTTCTTTATATCCTTAATCTCTTCCTTCAGTTCTTTAAGTTGGTCCATGATATTTGTTTGGTTAGCTTTGATTAGTTGTTCGATGTTCTGCATCGCTTCTGGTTTTTAATTTGTTCATTGGATTGGTCCATGTTTTCCTGTTTCCCAGAGTCATTTGTATTTTTTTGTTGCCCTCTGGCCATCATATTATCTTGATGAGCTTGTTCAGTTGATTAGCTTTTCTCTATGCTGTAGAGTTTTATTTAGCTGGTGGTTCTGCGTGTGTGTTAAGTTTTCTCTTTGGCACTTTTCCTTCTTATTTTATTTCCTTGCTTCTTTCTATGTTCCCTTGAAGGCAAAAGATTAGGCCAGAGTAATGAACAGATGAAGGAATGCAAAGGATAATAGTAATGTTGATAAAAGTTAGAAGAGGGGCCAAATGAGACTTAATGAGATGATTATTTAACTTGTCTAGGCAGTGTAGATTAATAGGGAAAAAAGTAGAGTTCTTACAATGGACTGGGAAAACAAATAGAGGAATATATAAATAGTGATTTAGAAGGCTAGAATTATGAGGAGGGAGAGAAATAGTAAAGAAAGGGCTGAAAGGAAAGAGTTAACTGTGATTAAAAAAAAAAAGAAGAAGAAAACAAAATAGATGGAATAGAAATTGACACCCTTAAGTTATGGACATATGAAAAGATGTTGTATCTTAGGGAGCCACAACAGAAAACAGAAGGCAGAAAGGTGAAGGAAAGATAAACGATAGTTTGGAATACAAAATCAATATAGACAGAGAGTGTGAAATTACTGAAGAAGAAGCACTTCAAAGAAGCGACAAGCCAGCAGCACCTAATTTAAATAAATTAAAGAAAAAAGAAAGGGTTGAGGAAAGAGGAAAGAAAAGAAAGAGACAAGAAATAAATAGAGAAAAGCCAAAGAACCACACAGGCAAGCAGTCAAACAGAGCTAAGGAGGATCAATGATTCCCCTAGGGTCCGTGTGGGCCTCTCTACCTGCTTGTGTTTATCAATCAATTTCCCCGCAGGGTTCTATATGCAGGTCCTGAAACAGCTTTTAGCTATTAAAGTAAATTAAAAAGAATTTATTTTTCATTTATTGAAGTGACCTTCTCATTTTTTTTTTTTTTTTTTTGGCGAGATACAGGACCCAAAATAATTCCTCCTCTAGATCAACCCCCTTACGGAGGGGACCCCTTGGAAATTAATCAAGCACGTCCCACTTCCTGGATTCCCCAGGGTAGCTGTAGCTCTGATGTTAGTCAGTGCAGAATGCTAAAGAAGGCCGACTCCACACCTTCTGGACCCGAGCACCAGTGTCAGCGGGTTGCTATGTAAATCATGTTGACTCAGCAGATTCGCCTCTCCTCTCAGCCTGATGCTGCTTCAAGTCAGCTTATCTTCTCCCCAAAGCTATGGGGTGGTCCAGGCAGCCAAATCGATGGCAAAAAAAAAAAAAAAAGAATCCCCTTCCCTGTCCTCCAACAGAACCCTCCCTCTTTTGGGGAGTGTCCCATCTTCCTGGCTCCGTGGGGGGCTTATCCCTGGGCAGCTAGGCAAATCAACTCCCTCCCCGAACCGAATCACCCCTCCCCTCCACCGGGTGCCAATTCGCTCCAGCTGTTCTGTTCACCCAAGGTCCAAGGGGCTCCAGGCATATAAAACTCTCTCGCCCCTTTACCAGAGCCCCCCCTCAGAGAGTGCCCCCTCCCACTAGGCCCTGTCTCCCAGTTGCCGAGCCCTGCTCATGGCTCCAACCGGCAGTTTTATATATTTTTTTTCCCTAACCGCAGGGCTCAGCCGTCCGTGCCAACCACCACCGGCAGGCTTAAATCTCACAAATGTCTACCGTTCCGTCCACGCCATTGATTTCCGCAGGTAGATGTCCCAAGCTTCTCATTCCACGTGCGCACAGCACAGACCCCCGGGCAGGACCCCCGTCCACAATCCGCCTTGCTCTGGGAGCTTGCAGTGTGTGCCCACCTACACTAACGTCATCTTGGCCCCTCTCCCAATTCCTTCTTAACATCCTTAATCTTCTCCTTCACATCAAGTTGATTCATGATATTTATTTGGACATCTCTTAATTAGTTGTTCTATGTTCTGCATCTCCTGTTTTTTAGTTTGTTCATTAGACTGGGCCATGTATTCCTGTTTATTAGCATGGCTTGTAATTTTTTGTTGGTGTCTAGGAATCTGTCTATCTTGATGTTTTATTTGTTTAGTTAGCTTCTTTTTCTACTCTGGGTTTTATTTTGTTGTTGTTTGTGTGGTAAGTTTTCACTTTGACACTTTGTTCCGTTTACTCTATTTCCTTGGTGTTTTCTAATTTCCCTTGACAAAATATTAGGAACAGAGAAAAAGAAAGAGATTAGAGAAGAAAAATAATAATAGGAATAATAATTAAAAAGTAGAAGAGGACCAAAATAAGACCTAGGAAAATAAATAATTAACATGAGCAAAAACTCATAAGAAATAGAGTAGAATAAGACTAAAAAAGTGTAATAAAAAATGAAACAAGAAACACAATGGAGAAAAATATATAGAATGAATTAAAAGGCTGAAATGATGAGAAGAGAGGAAAAAGAGAAAAAAGAGAAAAAAGAGAGAGAAACATAAAAAATTGAAGACCCATCAAAAAGATGTGGAATGAAAGTAAAACAACAGAAAATAGAAGATAGAAAAATGAAGGAAAGAAAAAAATTAACATAGGTAGAAAAATAGATAAAAGGAAAAAGAAAAAAAAGAAAGGGGAAACACAAACAAGAAACAAGAAACAAAACAGCAACAACTGAAAAAAAAAAAAAAAAAACAATAACCAAGGAAAACGACCTTCCCTCTTAGGCCCCTAAGGAGCTTCTCAGGCTGCCAGTGTTCATCAGTCACCCTGCAGCATGACCTCTGCAGGTGATGTACCCAGTATTAGTGAGTAAAATAAGGGGGGTGGGGGAAGGAACCTTTAAAAAGTAAAAAAAATAACGATCCAAGAAAAACTAAAATAGAAAGAAATGTCTATATGTTCCCTATTATAATGTATCAGCTAGATGGCTGACAACCAGGGGGATCACTCTTTGGATCACTTCTCTAAGAAGACCTGGGAATTGAACCAGGAATCTCAAATATGCAAGGTGGGAATTCCTCAACCTAGCTAAACTGTCTCCTTAGAGTAATTAGGTTTCAGAAAGTTATCTGCCCCCTTTCTCTCAGGCGTTTTAGACTCCTACAGTTTGCTAGAGTCCTGCTGATTAGGCACCTGTCTGCCCCCACTCTATTCTAGTTCCTCTCTCTCACAAGGCAGCTAGGCATGATCTGCCTGAGCAGATCCCTCCCTACCCTCTCCCTGTAATGTTGGGGTCCCTTCCAAGATTCAAAGAGAGTTCGGCTGGCCAAAGTCACTAGAAAGAAACCACTCTCCACCCTCTGTCAGATCCTTGTTCCTCTGTGGGAATTCCCTCCCCCACCCCCATCATTGGCAGCAGTATGCCTGGAGCTCCATTGAGGCTACTAGCTCTGAAGGCAGGGTATACGTGCCGTTTCCAGCCACAGTGGTGAGCAACTCATGGTTTTCCATTGGCTTCTTTCTCTTTCCAGTACCCTCTTAGATGACTCAGAGCACCTTCCTGTTCTATATGTATCCAAAGCAGCTCCTTTAGATAGATCCTTGCCTTCTCTCCACTTTTTTTTGTGAGAGTCAGACTCTGACTACCTACTTCAAGGCCATTTTCCTAGAGGCGGATATGTATATTTATGTCTTTCATAAGAGTTGGGAAATTTGGGGCCATTATTTCCTCAATATTCTTTCTGCCCTTTTCCCTTCTCTTCTCCTTCTGGGATACCCATGGTACATATGAATGTCTGCTGAATTGCCACAGAAATACCTGAGACAGGTTCAATTTTATCTATAATTTTTTTCTATCCTTCAGACTGTATCATTACAATGATACTGTCTTCTAGTTCACTGATGCTTCCATCTACTTATTCAATTCTGCTGCTGTATGCCTCTAGTGTATTTTTAATCTCTATAATTTTGACTTTCATTCCATATAATCTGTTATGTTTCTTTTTTCTTTAATAATATGCTAGTCAACTTTACTGATTTTAAAGATACTGTAATTTTTACACACTTCAATGATTTTTCAACATTTTGCAGCTGTTTGGCTTTGCAGCACAGCAATTCATACACTATACTGTACAAAATTACCAGCAAGACTGGAATGATGTATGAATAGAAGGCACCATCATGCTTATTACATTACCAGAGAACAAAAATACAGTAAAGACAATTTTCACTGTACACAGCTTAAAGAAAGGAAAAGGGGGAGGAGGAGTGTGTTGAGCAGCCAGCCATCCCTGTACTGAATGACGAGGGGCAGGTAGAAAAATCTTAGATATGGAGCTACTAAATCTGGTCTAATACTCAAGACCATAAAATTTGAAGTTCTGAATTGTGTTTAGTTCATAACTAAATTATTTCCTTCTGGAATATACTTGTAGTCTTGTTAAGGTTTGTGTGTACACACGCTGGTCACAGCAAGCAGATAAAATGCCCTCATCATTTCACAAACTATTCTCTACTGGAAAAGATGACTTTTCCCCCCTCTTGCCTCCTGTTGCAGATGCCAATGTTAATGAGGAGTTCAGAGTACCCATTAGTGCATTTTGATGAGTGCATAACAAGTTTCTGTTGGTTTGTATTTTTGGGGGGAGTCAAGAAAAAGGCAAGATTCTCCAATTGCACAAATTGCACTATTTGTGTTTCCAATATTAACAGGCAGAAACAGTAACACTTAAACAAAATGTGCAGCAGAGGATTTTTTTTGACTCAAAGGACCTGAATTCAGTTGGGCATGTCCTTTTAAGTTCATTTTGTTGTAGATGGTTTAAGATACGGTCATTTCTCAGTCCTTAATTCTCCAAGTCTAGATTTATAAATTAACAGTGTGAATCCTGTTGGGAAATTGGGGAAATAATGTCCACCTCAATTTAACTGATAACCAAAAGATGCTTTTCACATCAAAGAAATGATCAAAAAGGCTGTGTCACATTCCAAAGCCAAAAAAAAGTTAACAAGAATGCAAACACAATGAATAATGTACCACTGCCAAAACTTTGCCAACAGTGGAGCTTCAGCAACGCTGTCCTGTAAAGCGGCCTTCCATTTGCCCGGTTCCTCTTCCAGAGCCAAGTTTCTGTGCCATGCCATCTCTTGGAGGAGGTCCTCTTCCATCGCGGTCACGCATCATTCCACCACCCACTATTCCACGTGGACCTCCAGGACCTCTATCATTGCGCCTAATTTCCCTGCAATCATCACCACCACCTCTGGTTTCTCGTTCTCTTGCAGCTCTTGTTTTTTTCTCTTCCACATTTAAACGTACTTCTCCTCGAAACATAATTGGTTTTGCAATTAAGATTCTCTGAACTGGTTCAGAGTCATCAAAAACCACAAAACCAAAATTTGGAAGCTTTCCCCAACACCCTTGGTATTGATGCGAAGTTCCACAAAATTTCCAAAACTCATGAAGAATTCCTTCAATGCATTTTCATCAATATCATGTGGCAAGTTACCAACAAAAAGTTGATGACTGTCTGGATAGCGAATTATTCTACGGTTCTCAGATTCATTCTGTTCAATATCTCCTCTACCTGATCTTGGTCCTCTAGGAGGAAAACCAGGTCTCTCTCTAGGTCGTTGTTCATGCACGTGAGGTGGCTGAGACTGAACTTCTGGTTTAGCTTCAACTCTCTGCTTTGGCGGTTCTTGTGGCAGCGAAACAGGTTCTGCAGGAGGAGGAGAAGTAGATTTCTCCTCTAATTCTTCTAAGTTCTTCTCCTCCACTTGAGGTTTCAGCTCCTCAGTCTTTGTTTCAGATTCTGGCTCAGGTTCGGGCTCATGAGAAGATTCTTCCAAAGGCTCTTCTATGCCATTAGTCACAGGGTGAGCTTCATAGTAACCACTGTTGGCGTTTTCTTGCACAGGTTCAGGAGGTGGTTGCCTTTCTTCTTGTTCCTCTTCTACTTCATCTTCTGATTCTTCATCAAGTTCTGGTTCAGAATCACCAAACACTTCATCTTCATACCGAAACATATCATTGTGAACATAAAACTTATTTGGAACAGATCCTTCAGGAGCTAGAACAAAGGTTTGCATAAACTTCCGCTCTGGCTGTCCACTGTTAGACAGCAAACCCATGACCTGGACAACTACTCCATCACTCAAGGTTGCATGAGCATCCACATGACGAATTTTAGTATGACATTCACTGAAGTTCAGAGATAACTCTGTGGTGTATATCATTTTGGCCATAAACAGCTTCCTGGGGTTTTCCACTAGCATCTACTCCACCATGAACATAGGAAGAATTCCTGCCATAAAATCCGTGTAAATATTCTGGAGCTTTATTCAGCAAAGTATAATATTGCCTCACAAACTCCCGCCCTACAAGCAGAGGACTGGGCTTCTCCATAACCATTTCTTTGCTGCACAATGTCAAATGCTCCAACTAATAATGCCGGCGGGTAAGTCGCGCGGAGGTCAACAAGGAAGCCGCTGAGACTCGACCGCAATGGATTCTTCTCGTTTTGCCGCCTCCTTCCTCCAACAAACCTCAAGCCTCGGAAACCCGAGAACCGCGAGGTCGTTTCCCTCACAACCTTCCCGGGCGCCAGGCTCTGCAGCGAGCGACAAGGAACACGGACGTGTTATGTTTCTTTTTTATACTCACAACTTCTTCTTTATTCTCACACATTATCTTCTTAATATTCTTTTTTAGCAAATCAATTTTACTGATGCATATTAATAATTCATAAATCCATCCAAAGTGTGCAATCAAAGGTAATTTGTGTAATCACATATTTGTACACTTATCACTTCAATCATTCTTAGAGCATTTTCATTATTCTAATAATAACTATTAAAATAAACACAAAACAAACAAAACTCATCACCTTTCAGTCTCTCTATGCTTCCCCTGTTGTACATAGCTGCAATTCTTTTTCCTTCTCTCTAGAATACTTATATTTATACTTCATAAAAACAGTCTTTTATATGTAATATCACCACATTTGTGTTTTACATGAGGTTTTATATCTTATACAGTCCACTGTTTCAGTTTTTAGCTTTTCTTCTAGTAATATACATGATCTTAGACTTTCCCTTTCAAGCAATTACATACCCTATAATAGCTCTGCTAGTTACAAACACCATGCTATGCTTTCATCATTTCTATTCATTCGCAAAGATTTACAAAGAACTTTTTTTTTTTTTAACAGTTCTGCAAAATTAGTCCTCAGCTTTCCATTCTCTACCCTCTTATTTTCTGGTAGCCTATATTCTAATTATTAATTCCATGAGTTTACACAAAATATTTAGTTCATAATAGTGCAATTATAGAGTATGTGATCTTTTGTGTCTGTCTTGTTTCACTCAGCATAATGTCCTCCAGGAACATTTGTTCATGTTTCACACCTTCATTTCTTCTTCTTTTTTTTTTTTTTTTTAACTTTATTTTGTACATTTAGTAATTGAAAACATAAACAATTAAAAAATAAAAAGTAAACACAGATGAATAAATATATACATTTCTCAATTAAATGTAATGGATACATGAAATTTTTTTTTTTTGAATCAAACTATATATTACACAATATATTTGGTTCATAGTAATGCATTCACACAGTATTTGTCCTTTTGTGTCTGGCTTGCTTCACTCAACATAATGTCCAGTTCATCCATGTTGCCATATGCTTTATGACTTCATTTCTTCTTACAGCTGCATAATATTCCATCGTGTGAATAGACCACAGTTTGTTTATCCATTCATCTGTTGATGGACACCTGGATTGTTTCCAATTGTTGAAGATACTTCATTTCTTCTTACCAGTGCATAATATTCCTTCGTGTTTATGCACCACAATTTGGTTATCCATTCCTCAGGTGATGGACACCTGGATTGCTTCCAACTTTTGGCAGTCATGAATAATGCCGCTATGAACATTAGTGTGCAGATGTTTGTTTATGGCACTGCTTTCTATTCTGGGCATATACCTAGAAATGTTATTGCCTAGTCACATGGCAAGTCTACATTCAACTTCCTTAGGAACTGCCAAACAGTCCTCCACAGTGGCTGTATCATTCTACATTCTCACCAACAGTGAATAAGCATTCCTATAGCTCCATATCCCCTCGAACATTTAGAGTTTTCTGACTTTTTAATAGCGGCCAGTCTAATAGGTGTGGAATGATATCTCACTGTAGTTTTGATTTGCCTTTCCCTAATTGCTTGGGAAATGAACACATGAACATTTTTTCATGTGTTATTTTGCTGTTTGTATTTCTTATTTGGACAATTTCCTTTTCAAGTCCCCTGCCTATTATTAACTTGATAGTTTGTCTTTTTACTGTTGAGTTGTATGGTATCTTTATGTAGTAAGGATAATAAACCCTTATGCAGTATGTGATTGCTAAATATTTTCTCCCCTGGTGTCAGCTGCTTTTTGACCCTTTTGACAAAGAACATTGAGGTGTAAAAGTGTTTAGTTTAGTTTTGAGAAGGTCCCATTTATCTATTTTTGTTGTTGTTGTTGCTCGTGCTTTGGGTGTAAGATAAAAGAAACTACCTCATACCACAAGATTTTGATGATGTTTACCTACATTTTTTCTAGGAGTTTTATGGTTGTTGCTTTTATATTTATGTCCTTGATTCACTTTGAGCTAATTTTTGTGCAAGTTGTAAGGTAAGGGCCGCCCTTCTTTCTTTGGTTATTGATATCTAGTTCTCCCAGCACCATTTCTTGAAAAGACTGTTCTGGCCTACCAGGGAAGGCTTGAAAACCTTGTCAAAAATCACTTGATCATATATGTGAGGGTCTATTTCTGAGTTCTCAGTTCAGTTCTGTTGTTCAGTGTGCCTGTGTTTATGCCAGTACCATGCTGTTTTTACCACAGTAGCTAAGTAATATGCTTTAAATTCTGAAAATGAGAGTCCTTCAAATTCATTCTTTTTAAGAAGTTTTTGACTAATTGATGCCCCTTACCATTCCAAAGAAATTTGATAACTGACTTTTTCATTTCTACAAGAAAGGCTGTTGGGATTTTTCTTGGGATTGTGTTGAATCTGTAAATCAGTTTGGGCAATATTGACATTTTAAAAATATTTAGCCTTTCAGTCCATGAACATGGAATGTCCTTCCATTTAGTTAAGACTTCTTCAGTTTATTTTAGCAATGTTTGTATTTTCCTGAATACAAAACCTTCACATTCTTGGTTAAGTTTATTCCTAAATATTTGATTCATTTAGTCACTATTATAAATGGATTTTTTTCTCATTTCCTCCTCAGCTTGCACAGCAGTAGTGTATAGAAATGTTATTGATTTTTGTATATTAATCTTGAATCCCTCCACTCTGCTGAACTTGTCTATTATTTCTAGTAGCATTTTTGTGGGTTTTTCAGTGTTTTCTTGATATAGGATCATATAATCAAGGAATAGTGAACTTTTTACTTCTTCCTTTCCTATTTGGGTGTCTTTTTTTTTTCTCTTTATTTAACCTAATTGCTTTAGCTAGAAAATCTAGCATAATATTGAATAAAATGGTGACAGTGGCATCCTTGTCTTGTTGCTGATCACAGCAGGAAGGTTTCAATCTTTCACCTTTGAGTACTACACTAGCTGTAGATTTTTCATATATGCACTTTGCTATATTGAGAAAACGCTTCCTCTTATTCCTATTTTTTGTAGTGTTTTTATCAAGAAAGGGTGCTATATTTTGTCAAATGCCTTTTCTGCATCAATCGAGAGGATCATGTGATATTTCTTTTCCAATTTATCAATGTGGTTTATTCCACTAATTGATTTTCTTGTTTTGGACCACCCTTGCATACTTGGCAATAAAACCCACTTCACCGTGGTATATAATACTTTCATATGATTTTTCTTTCTGTTTGCAAGGTTTTTTGTTTTTTTTTTTGTTTTTTCTTTTAGGATTTTTGCATCTATATTCATTAGAGATGTTGCTCTGTAATTTTCTTTATTCACAGAATCTTTATCTGGTTTTGGTATTAGGGTGATGCTGGTTTAATAGAATGAGCTTGGTAGCATTCTTTCCTGTTCAATTTTTTGGAAGATCTTGAGGAAGATTGGTATTATATCATCCTTGAATGATTAGTAGAATTCACCTGTGAAGCCATCTGGTCCTGGACTTTTCATCTTTGGGAAGTTTTTGATGACTGTTTCAATCTCTTCACTTGTGATTGGTTTGTTAAGGTATTCATTTCTTCTAGGGTCAGTGTAGTTGTTCATGTATCTCTAGGAATTTGTCCATCTCCCCTACATTGCCTACATACAGTTGTTCATAGTACCCCATTATGATCTCTCTTATTTCTGTGGAGTCAGTGATAATGTCCCATTCTCATTTCTGATTTTATTTGCCTCTTCTCTCTTTTTTCCTTTGTCAGTCTAGCTAAAGGTTTATCAATTTTGTTGATCTTCTCAAAGAACCAACTTTTCATTTTGTTGATTCTCTCTATTGTTTTCTTTGTTCTCAAACTCATTTATTTCTGTCCTGATCTCTACAATTTCTATCCTTTGGCTTTGGTTTGGATTAGTTTAATCTTCTTTTTTTATTTTTTTACTTTTTTAAAAAAATGATAATTAGATTACATAGATATTACATAAAAAATGTAAGGGATTCCCATATACCCAACTCCCTATGCCTGCCACATTTTCCCTCATTAATAACATCCTTCATTAGTGTGGTATATTTGTTACAATTGAACACATATTAGAGCATTGCCACTAAGTGTGAATTATAGTTTGCATTATATTTTAAACTCTATCCCACACATTTTTGTAAGTTATAACAAGGTATATAATGGCCTGTATCTTTCATTCAGGACAATTTCAGTGACCCAAAAATGCCCCTATATGACACCTATTTTTTTTTCCTCTCTTTCTCCTCAGAATCTCTGGCAGCTACTGCCTCCACACCACTGATTAAAGTTCTTTCATTGCCAGAACAACAATAAGTCTATAGTAGAATAACAGTAAGTCTACTTTAGTCCATCATTCAGTCCCCAATCCTGAAAGCATTAAGGGCTATAAATTTCCCTCACAGCACTTCCTTTGCAGTGTCCCAAATGTTTTGATATGTTGTGATCTCATTTTCATTTGTCTGAAGATATTTTCTGAATTCTCTTGCAATTTCTTCTTTGACCCACTGTATTAGTCAGTCAAAGGGGTGCTGATGCAAAATACCAGAAATCTGTCAGCTTTTATAAAGGGTATTTATTTGGGGTAGAATCTTACAGTTACCAGGCCATAAAGCATAAGTTACTTCCCTCACCAATGTCTACTGCCATGTGTTCGAGTAATTTGGTTGCCAATATCCGCCTAGAGTTCAGGCTTCCTGGATTCCTCGCTTCCCAGGTCTTGATTCTCTCCAGACTCAGCTTCTCTGCTCCTCTGTGTGCTTACTTCCCATGTTCCAGCTCAAAACATGGGAATGATGTGGTATGATTTCTCTGTGAGTCCCCACCAAACAAGGGAGTGGGGACTCGACATCCTACAGATGTGGCCCAATCAAAGCCTTAATCATTATTTAATCAAGTAAAAGTAAAACCTCTGAATCCAATACACTCTAATACACCAAGACAAAAAGACCAGTTTACAAATAGAATCCAGTATTTCTTTTTGGAATTCATCAATAATATCAAACTGTTACACACACTAATTATTTGGCATGTGTTGTTTAATCTCCATATATTTTTGAATGTTCCGTTTCCATCCATTATTGATTTTCAGTTATGATCAGAGAAAGTGTTTTGTATAGTTTCAATCTTTTAAATTTATTGAGACTTGTCTTGTGACCCACCGTATAGGCTATCTTTGGGAAAGTTCCATGGGCACTTGCAAAGAATGTATATCTTGATGCTTTGGGTTGCAGTGCACTATAGATGTCTGTTAGGTCTAGTTCATTTATCATATTATTCAATTTCTCTGTTTATTTATTTATCCTCTGTCCAGATGTTTATCCAATACTGAGAGTGGTGTATTGAAGTCTCCACATCTTATTTTATAGATGTCTATTTCTCCCTTCAGTTTTGCCTGTGTGTGCCTCATATATCTTGGGCCCTCAGGTTAGGTGTGTAAATATTTAGTATACTATTTCCTCTTGGTGAATTGCCCCTTCCATTAATATATGATGACCTTCTTCATTGTTATATGTTTTGAATTTAAAATCTGTTTTGTCCATTATTAGTACTGTTACTCCAGCTCTTTTTCTGGTTACACAGAATATCTTTTTTCACCTTTTCACTTTTAACCTGGTTGTGTCATTACATCTGAGGTGGGTTTCTTGTAGACAAGATATAGATCACTCATATTTTTTCAATCCATTCTATCAGTGTTTGTCTTTTGATTGAGGAGTTCAATCCCTTGACTTTCAAAGTTATTACTGTAAAGGCATTACTTACTTCATCCATTTTGTCCGTCTGCTCTCTGTTTTCATGTTGTCGTATAGTCTCTCCTCTTACCCTTTAGCTTATCCTTCCTAATAATCTTCATTTCTACACTCTTCTCCAAATCTCTTGCTCTTGTTTTTTCCTTTTTAGGGTGCAGCACCCTCTTTAGTATCTCATGTAGTTGTGGTCTTTTGGTAACATATTCTATCTGTTTTTATTTGTCTTTGAAGACATTGAACTCACCTTCATTTTTGAAGGTCAATTTTGACAGATACAAAATTCTTGGTTGGCAGTTTTACTGTTTCAGTACCTTAAATACATCAATCCACTTTCTTCTCTCCTCCATGGTTTCTGATGAGAGGTTGACACTTAATCTTATAGAGTTTCCCTTGTATGTGATTCAATGCTTTTCTCTTGCTGCTTTCAGAATCCTCTCTTTATTTCTGATATTTGTCATTCTGAATAGTAGGTGTCTCAGGGTAGTTCTATTCGGATTTATTCTGTTTGGGGTGCATTCTTAAATATTGATATTTATGTCATTCATAAGGGTTGGGAAGTTTTCAGTCACTATTTCCTCAAATACTCTTTTTGTCCCTTTTCCATTCTCTTTTCCTAGTGGGACACCATAATGCGAATGTTTGTGAACTTTACATTGTCATTCAATTCCCTGAGATGCTGTTCTATTTTTCCTTTTCTCTTCTCTTTCTGTTCTCCTGTTTTTTCAGTTCAGATGTTCTGTCTTTGAAGTCATTAATTCTGTTTTTGAGCAATTCAAATCTTGCTCTTAGGTGCCTCTGAAGTAGTCTTAATCTCATCCATTGCGTCTTTCATTCCAATAAGTCATGTTACTTTTCTTTGCAGGATTTCAAATTGTTCTTTATGCTCACCCAGTGTTTTCTTAATATCCTTCATTTCTTTATTCATATTTTCTTTAAATTCTTTGAGATGATTTAGGAGAGTTTTGTGATCATCACTGATTGTCTTTACTTTGATATTTGGTTCAAAATATCCTAAAATTTTTAAATTTCCCACCTTAAATTATCAAAATCCATCCAGGGACTCAGTAATGGGGTATAGAATTCCTACAAGCGGTTAAATACAGAGAAAACGGAAAACCATTTTTGTCCATGCAATTTAAGGACCTGCCAGCTGGTGGGGCTTGTTGGCTCACTTTTCTAAGGAGATGTTTCAGTCTAGGCTTTCCTACGTTCCTGTGTTGACTCTCCAGACAGAAATTCAAAGGGGGCTCTGCTGCCTGAATTCACTGAAGAAAAGCCTGTGACTCCCCCTCCCTTTTCCCTTGAAACACCAGACAAGGAGGAAGATGGCTGCTCCTCTCTAAGTCAGCTATAGTTAGCCAGGAATTTTATCCCAGCTTAATATGTTGTGGGTGGTGGAGTGGAGCCCTTCTCAAATATGCTGGGGCATGGTACCTCACATGTGTTATTTCAGGTTCTTTGTCTCTCTGTCCCTCAACCTTCTGGGAGTTGTGTAGCACTGTCCTGGTCTCCTGACCCCCAAAGCAGGTCCCTCACACAGCTTTTGGCTCTTTTTCCATAGTTTTTGTGAGAACATTGAGCTTTGCCTTTTATTCCAATGCCATCTTACCACAATTTATTTCTTAATATCCTTTTTCTCTTTAGCCATCTTTTCTTTCATCTCCTTGAATTGATTTAATAAAAAGTTTGTTTGAACTTCTTTGATTAGATGTTCCAAGGTCTGTCTCCTCTGAATGTTTACTTTTTTTTTTTTTTAAGTTTATTTTTATTTATTTATTTATTTATTTATTTATTTATTTATTTATTATGGGTAAAAATCAAAATTCTCACAATACATACAAACATTTGCAAAATGATATATAAATATATATGCATATATGTGTATTTGCTTACAAAAATGTTATTT
>JAKSZT010054325.1:32953-46262 GCA_026826555.1 Tolypeutes matacus | reverse complement strand
TTTTTTTTTTTTTTTTTTTAGCCAAATGCAGGACCCAAAATAATTCCTCTTCTAGACCAACCCCCTTACAGAAGGGACCCTAGCTGGGCCCGTGGAAATTAATCAAGCACGTCCCACTTTCCAGGCTCCCCAGGTTAGCTGAAGCTCTGATGTTAGTCAGTGAAGAGTGCTAAAGATGGCGGATTCCGCCCCTTCTGGCGCCGAGCTCCAGCGTCACCTGGCTGCTCAGTAAATCAGTTTGAGTGCAGATTCGCGTCTGCTCTTAGCCTGATGCTGCTTCAGGTTGGCTTATCTGCTCCCCAAAGCTATGGGGCGGTGCAGGCAGCCAGATCAATATGTAAAAATATAAAATACCCTTCCCTGTCTTCCAACCGAACCCTCCCTTCTTTGGGAAGTGTCCCTTCCTCCTGGCTCCGCAGCGGCCCGGGTCTTATCCCTGGGTGACTAGGGAAATCAGCTGCGTTCCCCGACCAAAATCCCCCCTCCGGTTCACCGGGTGCTGACTAGCTCGTTTGCTCTGTTCACACAAGGTCCAAGGGGCGCCAGGCAGCCAGCTCCCCAGAAAATAAAACTTTTTCGCCCCGCCCGCGGCTCCAAATGGCCGTTTTATATTTTTTCCCTAACCGCGGGGCCCAGCCGCCTGTGCCAACCTCCACCGGCAGCCTCAAAACTCACGAATCTCCACCTTTCGGTCCACGCTGCCGATCCGCGCAGATAGATGTCCCAAGCTTCTCACTCCACGCTTGCACAGCACAGACCCCCGGGCAGGATCCCGTCCACAATCCGCCTTGCTCTGGGAACTTGCAGTGTGCGCCCTCCTACACCAACGCCATCTTGCCGCCCTGAATGTTTACTTTGTCTCTTTGACTTACCCATGTATTTCTAACTTTTTTGGTATGGTTTGTAATTTTTTGCTGATATCTAGGCCTCTGATTATCTTGATGAGTTAATCCTTACATTCATTTCTTCCTCTAGTCTCAGTTTTTATTAGTTATTGCTTTGAGTTAAGGCTCCTCTTTAACACTTGATATAATTTCTTCCACATCTTTATAATACCCCATGTTTGATAATATTTTTCAGCACTGCTCCATCTGGTTCTTGCCCTGGATATGTGGTATAATATTTAAATTGCATTTTGTGTGCAATTGTTTCACCCCCAGGATGATTCCTCCTTTCCTCTGTTCGTTCTCCAGGAATGTTGATCTGGTTTGTGTGTAAACAGAATATTCTTCCCAACTCCTATGATTTGTTTAAATTCTTTTACTCATTAAGTGCCCCGTTTTGCTTATCATTTTTAGTTCTGTGACATTCCTGTTTTACCCACTTTTTCCTCTTTCTATCTGAGGCTTTTCAGCTTGTGCTACCTTCCTTATTAATATATCTCCCCCTGGGAAGCCATGGGGTTCAACCAGAAAGGTGGGTCACTCCAAAAAAGACCTTTTTGCATTTAGGTGGCCCAGACAACAGAAACTGGAATGAGTTAGTGCACGACATTCCAGCCATCTCTTTTCCTCTCCTCCTCAACCACTTTCGTTTATAGTCCTCCTCAGCAACTTGTATTCCACCAAAGGTCTCCATGGACTTGGTTCCTTATGCCTGAATAAGTTTGAGCTGAAATCTTGCTGCTCTGAGTAGCTCTATAGTCTGTGACCTTAATGAGAGGGACCTTGCTCAATGCCTCTGGGCAACTTCCATGCTTTACAGAACCAAGTGAAGGTGATAGAAGTGGGCTGGGGAGACTGGGATGGAAATGCCAACCGGATAGTTTTCTTTTTCTCAATTCAGTGTTTTTAGAATCCTTCTCTAGTAACTACTATCCTCCAGTGTCCTGAAATGTGGGATTTGTCTTTTATTTGTTGAAATTTTGGGAGGTTTTTTGAGGGGATGCCTTATGTTGCCATATTTATGACAGCACCCCAACCATTGCTTTTTGGAAGTTATGTCTGGTGGGAGGCAAATGAATTCTCCATGGGAACCCGCACCCTTTGGGACTCCTTGCATCTTCTTATCCATGACAGAGGCTAATTGATAACTATGGAATAGTGGTCCTGTACCTTTGCCAGTCCCAACTGATTTCCAATTTACCTAACTAGCTTGCCTGAGTGAGGAAACAGAAGAGAGCCCTCTGCATGGAGAAGGAAAATGTTGACAGCACAACACAGGCTGTCCTTTTTCTTTTAGAGACTAAATGGATGACATTTGAAATCCGTTGTCACTTACCATTAAACTGATAATCCTCCTAAATGGAGTTTTGACAGAAACTATTGGTGCATGCAAGAGTTAAACTGGGGGCTTTTCTTTTGGAAAACAAGAATAATGGAGAGAAAAAGATGGATGAGGATATGTAGGATTGGCTCTAAAGAGAAAAATTAAGTGATGATTTAATAAAGAAGAAAGAATAAGGACTTCAGAAATATTTCAATAATACTAGAAAAATATGTCACTGTAATCTATAAAGCATTCACAGACTTTATAACTTTATTCATTATATGTCATTAGTTTTGCTGGTATAAACTTTAATTAAAATCTATAGGAAACTACCCAAAAGATTGTGTTCTTACTTAGGAGATAGTTCAGGTATGTGGGGAGTTATTTATTTTAACTAAAGAAAAGAAGAGTCAGATACAACCAATTCTGAACTAGCAGCAGAAGAGAAGTCTCTATCTTCACAGAGATGGTGAGGGTGGTCATGGTAAGTGTGGGTGTCTCTGGGCAGGATGAGGGCAGGACAATCATGCAAGTTCACACACTGGGGGCTGACCTCTAAGAGGCCTCGTGTGATACCAGGAAACTGAGCAGCAGGAAAAGACCCTATTTTCAGTACTAATTACATTCATCTGGATTACAATCTCAATACTTTTGTATGTGCAAGAAGGTGGCTGAACCCCAACCATTACTCATGCATCTCAAAGCCCAGATGTGCTTCATCATTAACCACAATGTGAGACAGAAAACTATTAAGGAGAGAGGAGTTGGATTTTGAGGATTGGTGCCCTCACCCAAGTCCAACATTTTCAGGGTGTTTTGGAGGGTTTTGTGTTTCTTTCTAGTTCTATCTAGGACTTATGAGAGTTAGACCATGGTACTACCTTTATTACAACCTAGACGTACTTATACATTAACTTAAGGACTGGAACCATTTGAGGAGGAGCTCTATTTAACAAGGATTGAGGAAAGAAAGAGAAAATGCCCAGAAAATAATAAAAACAATGGAAAACATAGCATAAGAAAGGGATTAGGGGTGGTTTCATTGTATGCCACATAGAAACACTATTGTTAAGTGGGTATTGGATCTGTGGTTTTCTTTGCCATCTGTTTCCTGGAAGATATAGCCTTAAGCCTGTGCTTGGACATCTCCACTGCAAATAACGAGTTTAGGGTTTAGACTTGAGAGTGCCCTCCTCAATTCTGAGAGGTCTCTTTTTTTTTTTTTTCCTCTTTCTGAGGTCTGTAGTAGCAGAATAATCTTTCCAAGTATCTTTTCTTCACTCTCTCCACAACATTATGCCATTATTATCATTTCTTCATCAATCTTATAACTAATTATTTCCTTAGAGAAAGAGCTACTGAGTGTCTAGTCAAAGTAATATACTCTGGAGATTATTCCAGAAATTTTTAAAAGCTAAGATTGTGATTTTCCAAGTGTAGTCCCCCACCAGCAGCATCACCATCTCCTGAGAACTATTTTAAAATGAAATTTCTTGTATCCAAGCTCAGACATACCAAATCTGACATGCTGGGGGTGAGAACAAGAAATTTATGTTTTAACAAACCATCATGGTCATTCTCATTCACACATGTGAGAACCTCTGATGTACAGATGGAATAGGTTTTCTTCCCAGGTTTTTTTTATGTGAATAAAAAGTGGCCCCTCTGGGGGTGCAAATAACTCACTATGTGACTATTTTTACATACAAACTACAATATATATTTAGTCATTTTGACCACCATAAAATGGGAGCTTATTGAAATGGGAATTACAGAGAGTAAAACCTTATCTTTTATGTGCTTTGGGTTGGAGCCAGGAATTAACCTTAAATATCAAACTGAGCATTCCTCCTAAACTTTACCAGTCATGGATATTGCTATTACTACTTTCAAGCAGACTTTTATTTCTGGTTGCAGGTTCAGAGGAAGTACAACTCTTAGTTTTCCACTGGTGTACTTTTTTTCCTAGAAAGTAGAATTGGCTTGTTTAATGTCACTTAACTTTTTTTTTTTTCATTTAAAAAATTTAGGGAAGTATATGACTCATACATAATCATATATAAACCATAAGTGTATAATAAAAGTTTTGAAATTATAAAACAAACATGCATAAAATCATACAGGGCTGTCATATCGCACCCTACCACCAACACCTTGCATTGTTGTGAAACATTTTTAAAAAACTATGAAAAAGAATCCTCAAAATATTACTACTAACCAAAATATCTTACATTTGGTGTATTTTTCCCTTAACCCACCCTATTATTATTATTATTTTTATATCATTCATAAATGAACATACATATACAATAAGTGTTGTGAACTTACAAAGCAAATGTGTACAACATCATACAGTGGTCCCATACATCAACCCACTACCAACACCTTGCATTGTTGTGAGACATTTATTATAAATTATGAAAGAATATCATCAAAGTCTTACTAACTATAGTCCATATCTTACATTTGGTGTATTATTCCCCTAATCCACCCTATTATTATTTTTTAAATATATTTTTATTACAGAAGTTGTGAGCTTACAAAACAATCAAGCTCATGTGCAGAATTCCCATACAACTGTCATATTTTTTATCGAGATGTAATAAGAACAAAACAAATATGAATGAAGCTATGATGAAGATGAGGTGTCACAAGAAGAGGATGTGGTGAGGACAGTGAATGGAAAGTCTGGACCACTTTTTGTGCACAAGATTACTGGGATTAACAGGTTGAATATGTAGACACCAGATTGAGTCATTTCCTTCTCCCTATCTAGCTGCCTCTTTGAGTCATGTCCATCTACCAACAACATATATTTTTCCAAACTTGGGTCCTATAGAGGATCTTCCTTTTCACTGTAACATAGGTAAATTTCTGCCTTTAGTGTAAGCGATTATATTGCTTTTGATTTCATTGGGAGATTTTATGATTTGGTTGATGTTTAAGTGACAATTAGGTAAGTGTGTATGGGACACAGAGTAATTGAGGAGGTATAGAAGGTGATCTTACGAAGGATGAAGCAATTTAATTCTAGGCACTTAAGGACAGAAAGCTAAATAAAGAATGAATGTTAAAAGAGAAAAGGTTTTAAAGAGAATTGTGGTATGAGGCATTTCCTGTAAGAGTTTGTTAGCATTCTCTTCTACTGATGTCATTTTCTACGTCTAATTAAGAGACTTCTAATTTGACTAGCTGTCTCCTGTTGGGCAAAGAAAAGGGGAAATGGATAAATAGGGATTTTCTACTAAATTTAGTCTGAGGCAGCATTCTCATTCACCACAGATAGAGCACAATGGTCAAATGATGTTTCTTTTTCTCTCATGTCACCCAGAAGGTGAGGGGAAGAGACAATTCCACAGCTGGAGGAAGCTTCATTTTGGTGGGCTTCTCAGATCAGCCATGGCTAGAGAGGATTTTATTTGCATTCATCTTGATATTCTACCTTCTGTCACCCATGGGCAATGGAACCATCATCCTGTTCTCCTGCCTGGACCCCTATTTCCACACACCCATGTATTTCTTCCTCACTCATCTCTCTTCTGTTGACATCATTCATATGACCTGTATTAGTCCTCAGATGTTGGTCAATCTTGGGGGACCAGCAAATCAATAACTTTCATTGGATGTGTGATCCAGCTTCTCATCACCCTGGGTCTGGGAGGCACTGAGTGTGTCCTTCTGGCCATGATGGCATATGATCGCTATGTTGCAATCTGCCAGCCTTTGCATTTTCTCACCCTCATGCCACCACAGCTGTGCTGGACACTGGCCAGTGTATCCTGGTTAATTGGTTTCAGCACCTCATTAGTCCACATGCCTATCACAATGACCCTTTCCGGATGTGGTCACAACCAGATAAACCATTTCTATTTTGAGACTCAACCAGTGATGCAACTGGCCTGTGTGGACACCACAAATTACAAGAAGGAGATTATGATGCTAAGTAGCATCTTGCCTGTCTTTCCTCTCTCACTGATTGTGGTCTTTTATGGGCATATTTCTCATGGTGTGTTGAGGATAAAGACTCCTGGGGAGAGACAGAAGGCCTTTGGGACCTGTGGCTCCCACCTCATGGTGGTGTCCATTTTCTACAGTACTATCACCTATGTGTACGTGACTCCCAAGTCAAAGCTTTCTCATGATGTGACCAAGTTTATGGTACTGCTATGTAAACTAATTCCAGCTTTGATCATCCCCATAATCTATACTTTGAGAAACAGAAATGTCAAGGAAGCAATAGGGAAGCTGGTGATGAGGAAACAAAGAGAAGACATAGGCTTTTCCTAGATTACACTCTGTTTGAGAATTGGAGGAGCTTTCCAAAGAATCTTTCTTGAGAAGCTGTAGATTTGGAATTGAATACTAGGTTGGGCATTGACTTGCTATGAAATCTCTTTTTAAGAAACACATCCTCACTATGATTTCCTCTCTTCCTTATAATTGTGACTTTCATGGATATTCATGGGTAATGGCAAAAACAATATATTTGCAGAGAATTCCTATCTGTTGTTAAATAAATTTAAACAAGACCAGCCTCCTGAAAATTGTGTATTTCTTAAGATTGTGTTCATTATTGGCTGGTTAAATTTCCAATAAATTCCTGTTCAGTATCATCTCTTGCCTACATCCTATTTCCATTCTATCCATATACTGTTTGTGTGCTCTTTTGCCACATTTTTGGGAAGTGATTTATAAAATGTTTTATTTTTATCAAAGTTATACATGCTCAGAGTATTTGAAATGCCAACTAATTCTATAAAGCACACTAAAATGAATGCACCCCAATTTTACTTTACCTCAAATGCAATAACTTTCAACTTTAATTTTCAACTCCTTTTATTTTATCTCATACACACGTACTTCCACCCTACTCTTGATTTTTCAGTTACAGTAAATATCTTTTCAAATG
This sequence comes from Tolypeutes matacus, assembly GCA_026826555.1. NCBI lineage: Eukaryota > Metazoa > Chordata > Mammalia > Cingulata > Chlamyphoridae > Tolypeutes > Tolypeutes matacus. The sequence continues at coordinate 39,145 of JAKSZT010054325.1, read as the reverse complement.
GTCCATGTGAATTTATTTCTCCCCTTTCAGGCCCCACCTACATATGTGCATACTCTCCATCATCCCAGCATACTTACAGTTTGACCTGGGACGTTCAGTTTTCAGTATTAAATTTTTATGACCCTAAAGACACTTTAGAGTTTAGTTAGTTGGTAAAGTATAATCAATCCACAATTTCTCCAAAAACAATTGTTTTCCCCAAAGTTATAAATTATTGTGCATTTTACTTTACTATTTTCTACATATGGAACTTACCAATAAATCAATCTCAAACCCTGTCAAATGTCTTGATCTCCTCGGAATATATTCATTCATATTAGATATTCTGCAAATAATTCTTTGTAGAAAAACTCTTCTAGAGGCCTCTGGCTTGATCCAGTCTGTATTTGGTGGCCTTTGTGTGAAGTATACAGCTCTAAACCCAAGATCTCTGCTTCTTTCTTAATCCACTTTCTTGTTTTGGTGGCACTGTCTCCTATAGCTTTCCAAGAAAGAATATGTGGGAAGTGAAATTTTTTGAGATTTTGTAAGTCTAGAATGGGTACCACCATTCCTTTTTTATATTTGTTACCCTTTTACCATTTATATGTATATTATTCAGTGTCATTAATTACAACTTACAAAATTGTGCTACCATCACCACCATACATTACCAAAACTTTTTCATCACTACAAATATAAAATCTGTACTCCATAAGCGATAACTAGCGTTCTTTCCTCTTGGTCCCTTATAACCTCTAATCTACTTTCTGTCTCTAAAAATTTGCTTATTCTAAATATTTCATGAACTTGGCATCATACATTATTTTTACTTTGTGTCTAGCGTAGTTCCAAAACTCATCCCTGCTGTAGCATGTATCAGAACTTCTTTCCTTTCTATGACTCAGTAATATACCTTTGTATGCACACACTACATTTTATTTATCTGTTCACCTGTTGATATATACTTGGGTTGTTTCCACCTTTTGGAATTGCGAATAATTCCTTGAATGTTGGCATAAGAATATCTGTTTGAGTCTCTGTTGTCAATGCTTTTGGGTAGGAGTGGTATTGTTGCCAGGCTGTGTGGAAATTCTATGATTAACTTTTCTTGAACCACAAATACAATTTTCCACAGTGTTCACCGTTTTACATTCCAATCAGTAATGCACAAGATTCCAAATTTCTCTAGCTCCTCACCAATATTTATTATTTTCTGCTATTTTTTAAATAAAAATAATAGCCAATATAGTGGGAGTGAAACTGTATCTCATTGTGATTTTTAGTTTGAGAAGTGAGTTTACCATCGTGCATACCATACAGGATTCCCCACATTTCTCTACCACCAACAACTTACATTGTTGTGACACATTTGTTACAATTGATGAAAGAACATCATAATAACATTACTGCTATCTATAGTGCATAGCTTGTATCTGGTATATTATTCCCACAAAGCATCCTCTTATTAACACCATTTGTTTGTGTTGTATATTTGCTACAGTTCATGAGAGAACATTCTCATATTTGTACTGTAAATGACAGAGCATGTGGGTAATTATAGTATAAAAATGGCAATGAAGGAGGCTCTGATGATGTTACCAGGAAAAGACAGAGTCTTGAAGTAGGGGGGATAGAATGACCTATAAAACTGACTGTAATAGCTCTCAGATCATGGCATTGTTCCAGTTCCTTGTAAATCAGTTGGTCTGTAGAAAATAGCCCTCAGGAAACCTCAGGGTTTTAACACCAGAGATGCTGTCTATAACCCTTGAAAGGACCATATAGGAGAATCACAACACAGACCCTTAGGATTTTAGAGCAAAGCCCTGCCATCCTCTGCAGATAACTACTCCCTTTTTTGAGAAACAGCTTTTGGCTTGCTACTGGGCTTTAGTAAAGACTCGACGCTTAACCATGGTCCACCAAGTTACCATGAGACCTGAGTTGCCTATCATGAGTCATGTCTGCCTCACCAAACCATAAAGTTGGATGTGCAATTGCAGCAGTCCGTCATAAAGTGGAAGTGGTATATATGAGATAGGGCATGAATCGGTCCTGAAAGCACAAGTAACTTACATGACAAAGTGTTCCAAATGTTCATGGTCACCAGGACTGCCACATTACCATCTTTTTTCCCACCTCAGAGCTATGGCTTCTTGGAGAGTTCCTTACAATCAATTGATTGAGGAAGAGAAACCTTGGGATTGGTTTACTGTTGGTTGTGCATGATATGAAGATACCACCTGAGGGTGGACAGCTGCAGCACAGCAGCCCCTTTCTGGCACGTCCTTGAAGGACAGGAGTGAAATTCTCCCAGTGGGCAGAACTTTGAGCAGTGCACCTGGTTGTTCATTTTGCTTAGATGGAGAAATGGCTGGAGAAAAATTTGTACACTGATTCATGGGATATTGCCAATCGTTTGACTGGATGATAAAGGACTTGGAAGGAACATGGTTGGAACATTGGTGGAAAACGAAGTCTGGGGGAAGAGATATATGTATAGACTTTTCTGAGTGGGAAAAAGCCACAAAAAAATTTTTTTTCCCATGTGAATGTTCACCAGAGGGTGACTTCAGCAAAGGAAGATTTCAATAATCAAGTGGATGAGATGACACACTCTGTGGGTAGCACTCAGCTTCTTTCCCTATCCACTCCTGTCATTGCCCAGTGGGCTCATGAACAAAGAGGACATGATGGTATGGATGGGGGTTATGCATGGGCTCAGCAACATGGACTTGCCCTCACCAAGCCCTACTTGACTACAGTCGTTACTGAATACCCAATCTGCCAGCAGCAGACACTCACCTTCAGCCCCTGATATGGAACCATTCCCTGAAGTGATCAGCCTGCTACCTGGTGGCAAGTTGATTATATAGGACCACTTACTTCAAGGAATGAGCAGTGACTTGTTCTAATAGCAATAGACACATACCCCAAATATGGGTTTTCCTTCCCTGCATGCAATTCCTCTTCCAAAACTACCAGTTGTGTATAACCTGGAGACACCCAGGTCCTATGTCAGGGTGGATAGCTCCAGAGTTTGGTGCCTTGCCAGTGGGCCCTACTTTGGAATTTGTGCTCCTGAGAGTGACCAAGTTGCACTCAAATATGTCTTCCCTGCATGTGGGTAATCTGTCCCTTCTATTCAAACCTATACGTGGTGCTGGAGTTTGTAGGTGTACTTCCTGAGACTGGAGTCTTTGGGCTGTCCATGTGCCAGCTGCCCCGGAATCTCGGTGGAGCAGCAGCTCCTACTCTAGAGCTCAGTGGACTCACCTGGGACACCTGGCAGGAAGATGATGATGGACAATGGCCATCCCAGGGATTGGAGAGAGTCTGCAACTGCAGGCAGGATAATCCCATTCATCTTATCCATGGGATATAAGCCCCCTCTCACTTGGAGGTGGAGTGGACATCACCATCCTAGACTTCTCAAGATTGGGGGAAGAGCTATGGACTAGAGTGGACTTACTGATATTCTGTTATAGACATATTGTGATTCAAGCAATGGAAGAAATTACAACATTAATGTGGAGCCAGTGGCCACTGGATGCTCTGGGAAAGCAGTTGTAATACAGGGGCTTTTCTGGGACTTGGGAATTGTCTTGAGTGACATTTCAATGACAGATATAGGCCATTTTATGCAGAACTGTGTGGGAGAGAGTGCGGTCTACAATGTGAACTACAGTCAATGCTTAGTGCAAAGCCCCAGGATGTGTATATCCATTGCAGGTAATGTGCCACACTAATGAAGGATGTTTATGTGGGAAGTGTGGGAGGTAGAGCATATGGGAATCCCTATATTTTTTATGTAACATTTATGTAATCTAAGTATCTTTAAAAAAATAAAATAAAATTTATTAAAAATATTTACTAAGCATGTAAAGAATATATGGAAAATATTAAGATTTTAAAAATGAGTGTGGGTACAAAGATATTTTTATTTTCTTCATTTTGTGTCTGAGATGACAAGTTTTAAAATTTGGTAGATAATCTTATTGCTTATTAGGCATTTAGCTGTCCTAATACTAAAAATTTAGTTTGGCTATAATCACTGGCAATGTTTAACTGTACCCAAACCCTGTGATCTGGGAAATATGTGATGGGTGAAAAATATGCCCCCATGAGTTAGAGTCTGGGAAACAGCTTGCTGCAAAGCATCACCTTCCCCTATGACTTCAATAAGATTCACTGATGTGCCCTTGTTGAGCTGTGGCAAATTCAGGTTCAGACCCTGTAAATTTCCCTTCTTCACCTCATAAGTGTTTGGTCAAACTGCAGGTACCAAATGATTTATTGGAACAATATGCTTGTCAATCAAACTTTGAGTTTCTTTCCTTTTCACAAGACCCTGAACTTGAGCCAACCCTCATTCTGAGCCAGCCTACCTCCGCTACTTAAAAACCCCTTGCAGAGAATAGGCTGCCTTGGCATACAACTACCCTCTGATCTCCTACTGATCATGGGATGGCCTCTTCTCTGTACCCGGTTCTTTCTAGCCTTGCTTTCTCCTTTCCATTAAAAAAAAAAAACAACAAAAACATTTTAACTTAATCTTGAGACACTTACAGATATTATTTTTAGAGCATTCTCCTTACTGTAATATTCTTTTTTATGTAATTACTCCTCACCTAAGTTCAGATGTCCTTTTAACACTAGACTTATAATTCTTAATGCCAATCCAATTGTATTTTGTAAACAGGGGAATAAAATGTCTACATAGACAACCCCCAAGTCACTTGACAAATGTCTTCTGACTAGCTCACTTTCATCTTCTCCAATATGGCATTTTTTTATGCCACCTCATCCAAATTCATACTATCTGTTAAAAGTATTTCTATTAAATATCAAAAATAAATCTATAAAATAATAACATGTTGTAATTATGCCTGAACTGGGTCTAGAATTAAAGTCAATAGAAATCTTTTTTTTTTTTTTAAACAAATCACTTTTATTGAAACATGTTAATAAAGCATAAATCCACCCAAAGTGTACAATCAATGGTATTTGGTGTAATCACATATTTTTGCATTCATCACTTCAGTCATCCTTAGAGCACTTTTATTATTCCAATAATAATAATAATAATAATAATAATAATAATAATAATTATAATAATAAAAAACAATATGCATCATCTCTCAATCTCTCTGTGCTTCCCCTACTTTACAAAGCTGCTATTCTTTTTCCTTCTCTCTAGTATATTTGTATTTATATTTTGTAAAAACAGTCATATATGCAATATCACCCATATTCGTGTTTTAAATGAGGTTGTTTTTTTTTTATTATTATGGGTAAAAATAAAAATTCTCACAATACATACAAACATTTGCAAAATGATATATAAATATATATGCATATATGTGTATTTGCTTACAAAATGTTATTTATATATATATATATACATATATTTTAAGAGGTGCTTAGATTACCCAAAATATTACACGGAACCCACTGGGATTCCCATGTTGCCCACCTCCCACACCTCCCACCACATCCCACACAAACATCTCCCACAGTGTGGCCCACCACTCTCAATGAACTTACACATCCTGGAGACTTGCCACCAACCATAGACCACAGTTCACACTGTAGACCACACTCTCTCCCACTCAGTTGTGAGTGGTGTGTGCTGATTTAAAATGGCCTACATCCGTTGCCACAAGAGTACTCAGGGCAACCTCCAACTCCCAAAGAAGCCCCTGTATTTCAACTGCTCATCCCCTCCCTACCCCAAAAGTGTCAAGTGGCCACTGGCTCCACCTCATTGTTATAATTTCTTGCATTGCTAGAATCACCATATGTGAACAAGAGAATACCATCAAGTCCACTCTAGTCCATAGTTCTTCCCCCAATCCAGAGGGGACTGGGATGGTGATGTCCACTCCAACTCCAGGTGAGAGAGGGCTTATATCCCATGTATATGGTGGGTGGGATGATCCTGCCTGCAGATGCAGGCCCTCTCCATTCCCTGGGATGGCCATTGCCCATCGTTGTCTCCTCACCAGGTGACTTGGATGAGTCCATTGAGCTGTAGGGTAGGAGTTGCAGCTCCACCTAGATTTCATGCACACCCGCAACATAGGTAGGCAGGAAGCTCCAGTCTCTGGAAGTATACCTAAAAACTCCAGCATCACATATAGGTGTGAATAGAAGGGACTGGTGAACCATGTGCAGGGAGGACTTATTTGAGTCTAATTCTGTCACTCT
>JAKSZT010054325.1:18618-29258 GCA_026826555.1 Tolypeutes matacus | reverse complement strand
TGAATTAAATGTAAATTGTTACTATTATGAATTCATTTATACTCTATTCACTTTGAGTATATTCACATTTGTTGGGTGACTAGTTTATCATTTGTAGAGATGTTCCTGAGGTGTAATTCTTGCAGAACAGAGAGATACATTTGAAAACAAATAATCATGATAATTTAGATGCTAAACTCTAGATACAGATGAGGAAAACACATATTCTGCAGCAATTGTTTCTGTTTGGGAGCATCAGGGAAAAGTACCCAGAAGAGGTGGGTTTAGAGCTGGGTCTGGAAGGAAGAAGTGTGCACCAGGAAGAAGAGGGAAAGAAAACTCCAGGTGGGGGGGAGAGAATCTGAATTAGCATAGAAGAAAGAAAATGATAGCTCATGGTAGTACAGAGCACACTGATGTAATGGGAGCACATTGAAAACAGGTTGCCTGGTTACCTGGCAGATAGATTGGAAAGGATCTTGCTGCCCACTAAAGAGAAGCTTCAACTTCTTTTCTAATACTTTAGTAATTGATAAAAGAGCCTCTTCTTTTTTTCTGTCAAACACTCCCTTCCCTCCCTGCTCCTCACTAACCCTCCCCCAGCAACCTCTAATCTGATTTCTGTTTCTGCAAATTTACAGTTTCTAGTAATCTCTTATAAGTGGCATCATACTATTCTCATCCTTATGTTTTCACAGTGACTGCATCATTTTACATTCCCATCAACCCATCACAATGCACTAGAGTTACAATTTCTCTGCATCTTCTCTAATACGTGGTAATTTCCATATTTCAAATCATAGCCATCCTTGTGGATGTGAAATGGTATCTCATTGTGATTTTAATTTGCATTTTCCTAGTGGCTAATTATGTTGAGCATCTTTTCTTGGGTTCATTGGCCACTTTTATATCTTCTCTGGAGCAATGTCTATACAAGATTTTGCCCATTTTTAAAATTTTGTTTATCTTTTTTTGTTGAGCTGTAGGAGTTCTTTATATATAATGGATATTAAACTTGTATCTAATATATGGCTTCAAACTATTTTTTCCCATTTTGTAGGCTGTCTTTTGACTTTCTTGATAATTTCCTTTGATGCACAAAAGTCTTTAATTTTGACAAAACCAAATTTATCTGTTTGTTTTATTTCTTGTGCTTTGGGTGTCATATTCAAGAATTTTTTGTTAAATCACAGCTCATGAAGATTTGCTCCTATTTACTTCTAAGAGGTTTATAGCTTTAGTTCATACATTTAGATCCTTTGTCTGTATTGAATTGATTAATATATAGTTTGTGTGGTATGGGTCTGCCTTCATTCTTCTGCAGGTGGATATCCAGTTTTCCTGCACCATTTGTTGAAAAGACTATTCTTTCCCCTTTGCATGTATTTAGCATTTGTAACAAAAATGAATTTACCATAGGTGTTGTGGGACTTGCAGCTCTATTCCAATGATATATCTCTCTTTGTGCCAGTGCTACACTGTTTTGATTACTGTCACTTTGTAAAACAACTTGAAATTGGGAAGTGTGAGTTCTCCAACCCTGTTCTTTTTCAACAGTGGTTTGGCTATCTGTGTCTCCTTGCACTTCTGCATGGATCTGAATATTGGTTTTTCCATTTCTGCAAAAAAACAGTGCTGGAAATTTTACAAAGATTGCATTTAATTTGTGGATAGCTTTGGATAATTTTGACATATTAATAAAGTTAACTCTTCCAACCCATGAACACAGAATATCTTGTCATTCATCTAAGTTTCCTTTAAGTTCTTTCAGCAGTCTTTTGTAGTTTTAGTATATGTCTTTTATATCCTTAAATTTACTCCTAGATAAATTTATTCCTAGATATTTTATTCTTTTCGATGCTCTTGTAAATGGAAATGTTTTCTTAAATCCTTCTTAAGATTGTTCATTACCAGTAAAAAGAAACACAATTGTTTTTGCCTGTTGATCTTGTACCCTAACACTCATACTGAATTAACTTATTAGATTTAATAGTCTCCTTTTAGGTTCCTTTAGGTTTTCTATATATAAGATAATGTCAACTACAAATAGATATTTTTATTCTTCCTTTGCAAATTTGAAACCTCTTATTTCTTTTTCTTACTTAATTGCTCTGGCAAGCATCCTAGTATAATATTGAGTAGCAGTGGTGAAAGTGGGTATCCTTGCTTCATTCTGATCTGATGGGGAAACTTTGTGTCTTTCACTATTGAAAGTATGGTGTTAACTGGGTTTTTTTTTTTTTTTTTTTCATAAATGGTCTTTATCATGTTTCTGAGTGTTTTTATCAAGAGGCTACATTTAGTCGAATGCTTCTTCTACATCTATTGAGGTAAAAAAAAAATTTGTTTCATTCTATTTATGAAGTATATTACACTGAATTTTCATATATTGATGTTGACAATTTGTATATTGAACCCACTTGGTCATGTTGTATAAACTTTCAATGTGCCATTGGATTTCATTTGCTAGTATTTTGCTAAGAATTTTTCCATCTATATTCATATGGGAAAATAGGCTGTAATTGTCTTTCCTTCTCATGTCTTTACCAGAATTTGATAACAGAGTATCATTAGTCCCATAGAATGAGTTATGAAATATTCACTCCTCTTAAATTCTTTGGAAGACTTTTAGAAGAATTAGCATTTATTTAAATGTTTGGTAGAATTCACAGTTAAGCCATCTGGTCCTAGACTCTTCTTTGGTGGAATGTTTTGATTATTGATTTGACCTCTGTACTTGTTATAGGTTTATTGATGTTTTCTACTTCTTCTTGAGTCATTTTGTGTAATTGACATGGTTTCTAGGAATTTTTCCCTTTCTTCTTAATTATCTAGTTTGTTGCAATAAAATTGTTCATAATATTCTCTTGTAAGCATCTTTATTTCTGTAAGCTCATTAGTTTTATCAACATTTGCCTTTCTGATTTTGCTTATTTGTATATTTTCTCTTTTTCCTTTGACAATTTAGCTATAGTCTTGCCAATTTTATGGAATTTTCAAAGAACCAACATTTTATTTTGTTTATTCTCTCAATTGATTTCTTATTTTCCATTTCATTTACTTCTGCTCTAATTATAATTATTTCCTGTCTTCTGATACCTTTAGGTCACTTTACTCTTGTTTTTCTAGCTTCTCAAGAGGTAAAGTTAGGTTATTACTGATCTTTCTTCTTGTTAAATATAGGCCCACATAGCCATAAATTTCCCTCTGAGTATTGCCTTTGCCACATACCCTGTCTTTTGTTATTTTGTATCTTTGTTTTCATATGCCTCTAAGTATTTTCTAATTTATCTTTTCTTTTATTTGCTATTTGCATGAAGTTTTTTGACATTCTTTAATGGATTTTTCATAGACCCATCTAAAATGGGTCTCTTGTAAACAGCATAGAGTTGGATCGTGTTTTTTTTATCGATTCTGGCAATCTCTGGCTTTTGAGCAGAAACTTTATTCAATTTAAATTGAGGGAAATTAGTGATAAGGCGATAGTTGCATCTGCCATTTTTCTAATTGTTTTTTATTAAGTCTCACAACTTTTTCATCCCTCATTTCCTCCATTACTGCCTTGCTTTTTGTTTAGATGATCTTTTAAAATGAGTCATTTTCTATCACATCTTTTCCTTTTATGTAGATTTTTTAGACATTTTCTTTGTGGTTACAATGGAGATTAATTTTAGCACACTAAATGTATTACAATTTAGTTTGTGTTGATCCCAACTTTACTTCAATAACCTACACATACACAATAACTATATCCCTGCATCTCTCCCTTTTACGTTGTTCATGACTCAAACTACATCTTTATGCATTGTGTGTCTTGTAACAAATAATTAAACTTTGTATTGGTCAGCCAATGGAGTGCTGATGCAAAGTACCAGAAATCTATTGGCTTTTATAAAGGATATTTATTTGGGGTAGAAGCTTACAGTTACAAGGTCTTGAAGAGTTCAACTCAAGGTACCATAACACATTCTGTGTTTATGTATTGGAAGACTAGATATAGATAAGATGTCAGTTGTACCCAAACTTATTTACAGAATCAATGCAATCCCAATAAAACTCTCAACAGCCTTATTTGCAGGAAAGAAAAAGGCAATTATCAAATTTATTTGGAAGTGTAAGGATCCCGGGTAGCTAAAAATGTCTTAGAAAGGAGAACAAAGCTGGAGGATGCTCACTTCTTGACTGTAAAGCATATTACTTAGCTACATGGTAAAAACAGCATGGTAGTGGCATAAAGACATACCTGGAACCAAATCAAGAACTCAGAAATAGACCCTCACATGTACAATCAAGTTATTTTTGACAAGGTTGTCAAGCCCTCCCAGTTTGGAAAGAACGGTCTATTCAAAAAACAGTGCTGGGCAAACTGAATATCCACATACTAAAGAAAGAGGACCGCTATTTCACACTTTATACAAAAATTAACTCAAAATGGATGAAAGACTTAAACATAAAAACAGCAACCATAAAACACTTCAAAGAACATGCAGGGAAACCTCTTTGAGATCTTGTGGTAGGCAGTAGTTTCATAAACCTTATACCCAAAGCACAAGCAACAAAATAACAGATAAACCAGGCCTCCTCAAAATTAAACACTTTTGCACCTCAAAGGGCTTTATCAAAAGGGTGAAAAGGAAGAGTTTAATATTCATATTATATAAAAATATCATACAATTCAAAGAAAAAAAGACAAGGAACACAATAAAAAAATAGGTGAAAAACTTGAATAAACATTTTTCCAAAGAGGAAAACCAAATGGCCAAAAAGTGCATGAAAAATGCTTCAACATCACTAGTTATTAGGGAAATGCAGATCAAAACCAAACTGATATACCATTACACTTTATAGAATGGCCATCATTAAAAAAAATCACAGAATACTACAAGTGCTGGAGAGTATATGAGACATAGGAACATTCCTTCACTGTTGATGGGAATGTGGAATGGTGCAGCCTCTGTCAAAGACAGTTTGGTGGTTCCTCAGGAGGCTGAATATAGAAGTGCTGTATGATCCAGCAATCCTGTTTCTAGGAATATATTCAGAAGTTCTGAAAGCAAAGAAGAGAACAGACATTTGCACACCATATTTCAGAGCAGCATTATTCACAATTGCTAAAATATAGAAACAGCCCAAGTGTCCATCAACAAATGAATGGCTATAGAAAAGGTGGTGTATATATATATATATATGTAATCAAATACTATTCATCTGTAAGAAGAAATGAAATTGGGAAGCACATGACAACATTGATCAGACTTGAGGACATAATGTTGAGTGAAATAAGCCAGACACAAAAGGACAAATATTGTTTGTTCTCACTAATATGAACTAAATTTGATGACTAAACTCACAGAGGTAAACTCTAGAGTATAGGTTACTAGGAAATAGAATGTGGATTGAGAAAGGAAGCTGATACTTAATATATAGATGACTTTTACTAAAGTTTATTATAAAAGTGTGGAAATGAATAGAGTTGATGATTACACATCATAATGAGTATAACTAACATTACTCATTCATAAATGTGATTGTGGCTGAAAGGGGTAGTGTGTGGATATAAATATCAATCAAAAGGAAGCTAGAGCATAATCTAGGGAATGTAAAACCTAGTGATTGCATTGGTGGTTGAAGATTGTGGCTAATACTATAAATATAGTTATTTCCTAGTTTGTAACAAATGTTTCACAACAATGCAAAATGTTGGTGGTGGGATGATGCATGGGATACTGTCTGATGATATGCATGTTTGTTTTGTAAGTTCAAAACTTATACCCTACACTTATATTTTATATATGTGCATGTATGTATGATATACTTCAATAAAATAGGAGGTCCTGAGTTCAATCTCTGGTACTTCCTAAACAAAAAGAAAGCTTTTAAGAAAGGAAAGCTATGACAGTATGCATCAACAGATATATCAATTAAAAATATATATAGTATGTGCATGCAAAGAAGCATTATGGAGCCATAGAAAGGAATAAAGTTCTGATACATGCTACAATACTCATAAGCCTTGAAAACATTATGCTAGACACAAACGTACAAATACTGTATGATTCAACTTATATCAAATATTTAGAATAAGCAAATTCATAGACACAGAAAATATATTAGAGTTTATATGGGACCAAGGGGAGAGATAACTAGGGTGACTGTGACAAAACATTGCAAATGTAATTAATGACACTGAATTGTACATACAAATGGTTAAATGTTAACAATATTCTTCTAGAAAAAGGAATTAGGGTAGACATTATAGACATACAAGGTGTATTACTCAGGCATCTCTAGGGAAATGAACCAACAGGAAGTAACTCTTATAAAGTCTTTATAAGAATTGTCTAATCTGACTGTGGAGTTGCCCTTGTCCAAATTCCATAGGGCAGGCTGCAAGCTGGGAACTCCGATGAAGGTTTTCCATGAATTCTCCAAGAGAAGCTGGCTGGCTGAGGTAGAGATGGAAATTCTCTCTTCTGGCTTCTGAAATCATCACTTCTTTTATAGCCTTCAAATAATTTGATGAAACTTCTTTCATACTTGAAGGCAATCTCCTTAGTTGGTTGTAGATGTAATCAGCCATAGATGCAATCAACTTAATAAAGATTTAAGTCCATGAAATGTCCCCATAGTAACAATCAGACCAGTATTTACTTAACCAAAAACCTGGACACCGTCACCTGACCAACTTGATACATGAACCTAACAATTACACAAGGCCTCACAAATTTTTACTTCCAATGTATTCTTTTGCAGCAGCTAAAGAAGACAGCTCTATGAAAAGAAGCAAGTGAATTCATAAAGAAAAAGGGATCTTAGGATTACAGCTTTATACTTAACACAGGGGGCAACCAATAGAGGCTTCAACAAGTCAGAACCCCCTATAAGAGTTTGTCAAAAAAAAAAAAAAAACACCTCTTTTGCAGAATATTTAATATAATATTTAATATTGCAGAATATTTAATATAAATGACTATATTTTGAGGAGATTCAGATATTTATCAGAGAGTTTGGGGTTGATTTATTGGTAAATACTGTATTTAGAAATTAGCAAGCTAAAAGATACAAAATAATATATAACTGCCAGAGAAACAATCATTTTTACAGGTAGGAAAGGTAGATTAATTATAATTTTACAACTATCTAAATGCTAAAGTGCATTCAGAGTCATAATAATGTGAACACTGAACATTTTTCAAACCCAGTTTAGATTGTAACTCTGCTGGGATGATGGAGGGTGCACATATGTGGATGAAGTAGGAAAGGGAATAATTAAATTCATATTTGAAATTTGGAAAGATAATGGCTAAAATAGAAAAATCAAGAGTAGTAGTACATGTGTATTATTGAGATAATGAGCTAAATAGAAAAAGTTGAAAATTAATTGTTGAAAGTCATTGCTTCTGAAATAAATGACAATGGGTTGGGGGGAGATTCCTATTCATTTCAGTATGTTTCATAGAATTAGTCAGCTCTTCAAACTCTAAGATGTATAAGATTGATAAAAATAAAATATTTCAATTAGTCAATTCACATAAAATGTGACAAACGAGGACACAAAAAGTTAATGGATGGAATCAAAATAGGATATTCAAAAGACATGGTACTGAACAAGAAAAAATTGGAAACATAAACAGAAAATAATGAACACGAGCTCAAGAAATTCACAATTTTAGGTTTGTCTTTTTCAGATTTATTTATGACCAGACATAAATTTTGCACAAATATATTATTTCCCCCAATAACCATGAGTATCCATGAAAGTCAAAATTATAAGGGAGAAGGAAATCATAGATAGGATGGATGGACTAATTTTAAAAGACTCCATGCCAAGTCATTTTATAACACAATATTCAACCCCAAATCTACAGCTTCATTTGGAAAAAAAAGATTCATTTGGAAAGTTCCTCCAATTCTATAACAATCTATCTAAGAAAAATCTATGTCTTTTCTTTTTTGTTTCCAAATAACCACCTTTCATATTGCTTCCTTAACATCTCTGTTTCTCAAAGTGTATTTTATGGGATTGATCAAAGGAAGAATCAGATTATATAGCAGTGCTACAAACTTGGTCACATCATGAGAGTGCTTTGACTTGTGAGTCATGTACACGTAGATGAGAGTACTGTAGAAAATGGACACCACTGTGATATGGGAGCCACAGGTCCCAAAGGCCTTCTGCCTCCCCCCTGGTGTCTATATCCTCAACACACTGTGGGCAATATGTCCATAAGAGACCAAGATTAGTGAGAGAGGAAAGACAAGGAAAATGCCACTTAGAATCATATCAACTTCTTGCAATTTGTGTTGTCTACATAGGCCAGTTGCATCACTGGGGGTACCTCACAATAGAAATGGCTTATTCGGTGGTGACCACATTGAGGAAAGGTCATTGTAAAAAGCATTTGAACTAATGAGTTGTTGAAACCAATTAACCAGGATATGCTGGCCAGTGTCCAGCAGAGCTGTGGTAGCATGAGGGTGAAATAATGCAAAGGCTGGCAGATAGCAACATAGCGATCATATGCCATCATGGTCAGGACATGCTCAGTGCCCCCCAGACCCAGGGTGAAGAGAAGGTGGACCACACATCCAACAAAACTTATGGATTTGTCTGTCCCCGTAAGATTTACCAACTTCTGAGGGCTAATACAGGTCACATGAATGAGGTCAAGAGAAGAGAGATGAGTGAGGAAGAAATACATGAGTGTGTGGAGATGGGGGTCCAGGCTGGAGACCAGGATAGTGGTCCCATTGCCAATGGGTGTCAGAAGTTAGAATATTAAGATGAACACAAATAAAATATTCTCTAATCATCAGTGCTCAGAGAAACCCACCAAAATGAAGCCACCTCCAGATGTGGAATTTTCTCCTCTCATCACTTTATGAGTGACCTGTGAGAAAAAGAAAAAACAATCATTTGGCCATTACCCTCTCTCTGGTGTGAGAAAATGCTGCCTGTGACTGAATTTAGTAGAAAATCCCTGTTCATTCATTTCCCATCTCTTTCACCAACAAGAGTTGGCCAATTTAGGAGTACCCCATTTAGACATAGAAAATGACATGAGTAGAAGAGAATGCTGACATACTATTGTAGGAATTGTCATATATCACAGTTACCTCTCCCCAGTTATTCTCTCAGAGCCCTATTCCTTATTTAGGCTCCGTTCTCTAATTGCCTTCACTCCTCAATGTTTCATCTTTTATACGATCATCTACTATACTTCCTACATTACGTGTTCTGGGTTCTGTGCACTTATATAATTGTCTATTAAACATCAGCCAAATCATCAAATCCCCAATGATATGAAAAGCAAAATAATTGCTTACACTAAAGTCAGAAAGTTACCTAAGATACACTGAATCAGGTGACTAATTCCAGGCCCCAAGGTTGGAAAAATCTATGTTGCTGATAGGTGGACATGACTCATAGAGGCAGCCAGATAGGGAAAAGGTAGTGATTCGGTCTCAGGCTGACATATTCCTCCTATTGATCCCAATAATATGGTGAAAAATGAGGAAACTAGTCCTTTCCTCTCCTGTCCCTACTATGTCCTCTTCTTGTGACTCTTCCCCTTCCTTAAAACTGCATTGATATTATTTTACCCTTATTATGCCTGGAGAAAAATATCCAGTGGAAGACAGAGTGGTATTTCTACCTCCTAAACACATAAAAGAAAACACTCTTCTAAATTAGTAATAGCAATTTCCATGACTGGCAACTCTTAGGAGGAATGTTGGTTTTGATATTACATGTTAATTCATGATTCCCTACTGAAACTATGTAAAAGATAAGGTTGAATGCTCAGGGATTTACATTTCAAATTGCCACCTTTTTTTTTATGGTAGACAAAATGACTAAATACTTATAGCACTTCATATATTAAAATATTCATAGAGAGAGCTCATTTAACCTCTACAGTGTCCCACTTTTTTACAAAAAACATGGGCAAGAAAAATGAATTATATCAGTACATCACTGGATCTCAAACTTGTGCATGAGAAACACCAAGGTGGTTTGTTAAAACAGAGTGCTTAGCATTACCCCCAGAGTCACTGATGCAGTAAATTTGAACTGGGGTCCAAGAAATCACATTTCTAACAATTTCCAGGAGATGTTGATCAGGCTGGTGTAAGGATAACACTTTGAGAATCACGACCTTACCTTTTTATCAGAGTATATTCTTCATAATATCTTTTACTGAGTAAACACTCATCATCTGTTTCCTTAGTGAAATAATTTGTTAGCAGAGTGTTGAAAAATTATAACAATAACCTTACCATATTAAGTCGAATTTCATGAAGAAGTTGGTGACAAACTCTAGCTCCCAGGACATGAACAATGCCCGGTTTGCATTGTTATCTCCCTCACACTCCCAAACTACCCCTCCTACACCTGTCAGTGTCTCCTCTGAATGCTAATTTGCATCAGCCCAATATACTAAACCATTACTAGATACATCCAAGTAGGTACATTTCTGCACATTTTGTATACATTTGCATATTTACATAGGAAACATATAACATCTGAGGAGTTTGGGGGCATTAATATTGTTAATAACCACAGAAAATCATGAAATTACATGTAATTTAACAGTGGATGCTTAGGAATATTATTCTACAGCTATAGATCTCAGAAAGGTCAACAAAAGACACTTTTCAAA
>JAKSZT010054324.1:9727755-9749794 GCA_026826555.1 Tolypeutes matacus | reverse complement strand
GGCGGATTCCGCCCCTTCTGACGCCGAGCTCCAGCGTCACCGGGCTGCTCAGTAAATCAGTTTGAGTGCAGATTCGCGTCTGCTCTCAGCCTAATGCTGCTTCAGGTCGGCTTATCTGCTCCCCAAAGCTATGGGGCGGTGCAGGCAGCCAGATCAATGTCTAAAAATATAAAATACCCTTCCCTGTCTTCCAACCAAACCCTCCCTTCTTTGGGAAGTGTCCCTTCCTCCTGGCTCCGCAGCGGCCCGGGTCTTATCCCTGGGTGGCTAGGGAAATCAGCTGTGTTCCCCGACCAGAATCCCCCCTCCGGTTCACCGGGTGCTGACTAGCTCGTTTGCTCTGTTCACACAAGGTCCAAGGGGCGCCAGGCAGCCAGATCTCCAGAAAATAAAACTTTTTCGCCCTGCCCGCGGCTCCAAATGGCCGTTTTATTTTTTTTTCCGTAACCGCGAGGCCCAGCCGCCTGTGCCCACCTCCACCGGCAGCCTCAAAACTCACGAATCTCCATCGTTCGGTCCATGCCGCCGATCCGCGCAGATAGATGTCCCAAGCTTCTCACTCCACGCGTGCACAGCACAGACCCCCGGGCAGGACCCCGTCCACAATCCGCCTTGCTCTGGGAGCTTGCAGTGTGCGCCCTCCTACACCAACGCCATCTTGCCGCCCTCTAAATATTTAAATTTTGAGATAGATTATATCTGATAGGAATTTGCTCTTTCTTGACACTCTGAAAGAATTCATAAAAAATATTTGAACTTCTAGGTCCATGATTGAAGTGAAAAATGGAGGGTTTTTGTTTTTTTTTTTTAGATATATCATTTAATTGTAATTCAAGCTATATTCATTTTGGTACTTTCAGTCATATATAAATATGTTTGTGTTTCTTTCTTTATACACTCATTTAAAATATTTATTATATGCACATATCTATTTATATTTACATAGATACTTCACATATATGATCTAATTTTTTCATTGGTTTTTAAAATGCATTGGTAAGTGGTTGTGCTTTATTTAAACCTTTTATCTACCATTATAAACTCATGCGCTTCTGGTTCAGACTCCTCAAAAAGTTGAAACTAAAGGATTGTGGGCTTTTTCAGTTATAAAGGCTTATCTAAACCTAAGCTATTCCTCAAGAAGGACATTTTTTATGTAAATAGCAGATATACTCTGAGTTGGATGAAAATGAGATGGAAAAAGGGTGTGGGGACTACAAGAAGAACCCAAGGAAATATTTGCAGAGTGGAGCATGTCTGTGATTCTGTTACTTGCCTGGTTTCCCATGCCACTAGCCCATTATCTTCTCATAGCAGGGATTGCATTATTGCCTCCATAGTGCGTATAGCCTGGTGCCTGACATGTGGTAGAAGCATAGTAAATACTTGTGGAAGGAATTGCCAAGAGAGTCAACCCCCACTAACCCAGACCTGAGCTCTTTACCTTTTTTATTTTGCCAGAGTGGAGATGTTTGTCTTCCTTCACTTTAATTTGGAAGATAATCCTCCACTCAGTCCAGCTTTCCCTAAAATTTATTGTGTAACCATAACCATTGAATTCACCAGCATTAAAAATAAATTATAACAATCCTAGGAATTCAGCACCCTGTCAGTGGGCCTTACCTGGAATATATGATAACCAATCCCCAAAGTGTATTGGAATTTGACTCATTTATAATTTTCCTACACATGGCTCTTATGCCCCTTTTATTTGAACCTATTATTAGCCCTATGCCTATTAAATATGTGTCCCAGAAATGTAAATCTTCTGGCTGTTCATATGCCGGTTGAGCCCTGAATCTCAGCAGAATTGCAGCCAATACCTACTCTCCAGTTCATCGGACTTGCCCAAGACAGCTAACAAAAGGATGATGTTGGACAACAACCATCGCAAAAATCTACCACTGCAAGCAAGACAGTTCCATCCTTTTACCCAATGGGATCTAAGCTCCCTCTCAGTTGGAAGCAGAGTGGGCATCACCATCCCCAAATCCTCAAGATTGAGAAATGAATAAACCTAAGGGGGGAATGCAATTATGGACTAATGTAGACATTATTATTCTAGTAATGGAAGAACTTAAAACATTGACGTAAAGGCAGTGGTCACCAGAGGTTCTGAGGGGAGGGAGAGGGAAGAATAAGTGTAACATGGGGCATTTTGGGCACACTGGAATTGTTCTGCATGACATTGTAATGATGGATACAGGCCATTATACATTTTGTCAAAACCTGTAAAATGGTGCCGTGCAAAGGGTAAACTGTAATGTAAACTATAGACTGTGGTTAGTAGCAATGCTTCAATATATGTTCATCAATTGTAACAAATGTACCACACTAATGAAAGATGTTGTTAATGGGGGGAAATGTGGGAGGAGGAGGAAGAGGTATATGGGAATCCCCTATATTTTTGATGTAACATTTATGTAATCTAAAGCTTCTTTATTAAAAAAAAAAAAAGAAGAAAAAACAGGGGCTAAGACTCTAACCATAGCGCTACAGGAGTACATCTGATTATTTGACTGCTTTGAGTGGCCAAAGTACCAGTTAACTTCAATTTCCTCTGAATGTATTAAACTAATCAGAAGTGTGGGTTTTGTGCAGACCTGGACTCTGATCTATTTTTAATTTTTTTCTGTGTTTGTAAAGTTGGGGCTTTTGCCTCTTATGCTTACTTTCTTTTTAGTTTTCTACCCATCTTTACTCATGGGGACATAAATAAATAATAATAATAAATAAATTATATATGTTTAAAAATTAAAAATAAAATAAAATCGGACATTTAGTTAATTCCTCCTCCCCGCCCCCAACAACAAGTCCAGGCTGTGGACTCTGGAGAAGGAGAAGTTTAATTAGAGCAAAATAGAGGTATTTCTTTATCTTTGTGTATCAAAGTGGCAGCATGAACTAATTTTGCAAATCAACTACATATAGTTGAGATCATATTTGCACACAGTTTCGCACAGCATATTTTAATCATATATTTTCTTAAGACATTAAGAACTGTTTGCAAGCAGTTTGCAAACATAATAATGCATCATATGAATGTATAGCTTAATCGTTACTCCATTATTGATTATTTATATTTTTAATCTTCTAGTATTAAAAATAGGTTATGTAAAGATAGACATGTTTTTACAAAACTTTTCATATTTTATTTCAGTAGAATATTACCCTATAGTTGGAATTATTGTACCAAAACAAGTGTCTAAAATTAGAACTACCATACCTTAAGGAATAAATAGTTTAAGTCTATATGTAATATCAATTTATAAACCCAACATCAGTTTCAAGCTCTTCAATAATGAGCATTGTTTTAATCCATGGAAGCACTGTAGCACAGAGGTAAAGAGCAAAGGCTCTAGAGTCAGACTATCTGAGTTTGGATCCCAGTTCTCCCATTTCATAGTTGTATGATCTTTGGGAAATTAACTTTATTTGTCCCTCAATTTTCTCATTTGTAAAATGGAAATAATAATTCTATCTACCCTGTAAAGTTGTTTGTGAGAATATGTAAAACACCTAAAGTGCAGATGAAAATCTCTTCAAATTGTCATATTTTCGTTACTAATTAAGTTAATTTTTCAAAATATATTTATTAGCCACTTGACCACCGACATCAAAAATGAATAACTTCAAAGTGTAGAAAATGTTGGAAGAACTGTGTCAAAGTATACAGTTATTTGCATGCTAAAATTTAAAACCTACAGGTATGTAAAGAAATGCAAATTAATAAAATACCATAAAGGGAAAAATCAGTAGGGAGAAATCCACACTCAAACAATGCTGGTGACAATAATTTGGAAAGAAATATTCATTTTGCTTTCAACCAATATTCAACTCTTAGGATTTATCCAAAACCAGAGGAAATTTTTGAGCCCAGATTCTATGTTTATCACAGATTCTATACAATGAACAAGAATGTATATTTCCAGAAACAAAATAATGGGCAAAGGAAACTACAGCATATATAGTTGTTGGAGAATTGTGTAGCCTTTTAAAAAGCTGAGAATGGAAAACAAAAGCATGAAAAATTATTTATGATGGAATTGAGTGAAAAATTCAGGATATAAGATTTACATAGTATCATGACAACTTAGTATTCACAGAGACAAATGTATGTTTTAAATTACATAAGATTAGAAAATATGAACCAAATTATAATTGAAGTGGCTCTTAAATTGTTTGGGATAAGAATTATAAAGTGTTTTATAGAGAAAACATTTTAAGCTCCCTCCTTCTCATCCCCTCCTCTGCCAGGTTTCCTTTCATTTTACAGGATAGCGATGTTTCATTGTAATTAAAACGGCAGAAGCCAGGAAGTGTAAACCTAAAGAGAAGGCATGAATTTTGGGAGAGAGCTTGGATCCCGGGGATAAACGTATACCAAATGCAGCATAAAATATTAGTCCCACAAAGGAAAGGAATTGTGACCGTAAGCGGCCTTGACACGCCCACCCCACTGCCCCGGCCCGCCCTCCGTGTCCCACGCACTTCCCCTCTACTGCACCCCACACCCGCCCACCGATGAGCTCAGACGGCAGCGCAGCCGCAGTGGCTGCCGCGGCCGCTCCTAGCCCGGGGGATCCTGGGATCTGGACTTCACGGAAGGACTGGCTCGGTGTCCGGGCTCGGCCCATATTCCAGGCCCAGGCCCAGGCCCAGGCCGGTGTTCCAGGCCCTTGCTCGGAGACAGCCCTGTGGGCGCGACGACGCTCTGGTGACAGCGGAGGGCGCAGCCGGCCGCTTGCCGAGGTGCCCGGCCTCGCCGCTGAGCCGGCCGTGGAGCCTCAGTACGTGGCGGCGCCTGCCCTTTGGCCCGGATCGGAACTGCTCAAGGAGCGGCTGCGAAGGCCGGACGAGGTGAACCGGGTCATTTAACTTCCTTCAGGTGATGAATCATCAGCATAATAATCGGATTTGAGGTCTACAGCCCTTTGTGGTCGTGCTACGGAACAGTTTCCAGTGGATGAACGACGGGAGTGTCTTGAGGGGCGCCACCGTGACCGCTTTCCCTTGATAAGGAAGGGACGCGCGCTTGCTTTTTGGACATTCTCGTTTCCTTTAAAACGTTGAGGTTTCAGCCTTTTTCCGGCATACATCTCTTTGTGCCAGAAGGCGGCTTTCACATGAAAGTGTCTCCTGGTAACGGCGAAATGGGCGTCTCTGCCCATTTGCAGCCTTGCAAGGCAGGAACCACACGTTTCTTTACCAGCAATACACACAGTTCGGTGGTACTGCAAGGTTTTGATCAACTTAGAATAGAAGGATTGCTTTGTGATGTGACCTTGATACCAGGTGATGGAGATGAAATCTTTCCTGTTCACAGAGCTATGATGGCGTCTGCCAGTGATTATTTCAAGGCTATGTTCACAGGTGGAATGAAAGAACAAGATTTAATGTGCATTAAACTTCATGGGGTGAACAAGGTTGGTCTGAAAAAAATCATTGATTTTATTTATACTGCTAAACTTTCTCTTAATATGGACAATCTTCAGGATACACTTGAAGCTGCCAGCTTTTTACAGATTTTACCTGTTTTGGACTTCTGCAAAGTATTTCTTATATCAGGGGTCTCTTTAGATAACTGTGTTGAGGTTGGGCGAATTGCTAACACCTACAATCTTATAGAAGTCGATAAATATGTTAATAACTTCATCCTTAAGAATTTTCCTGCATTATTGAGTACTGGAGAGTTCCTAAAACTTCCATTCGAACGACTTGCCTTTGTGCTTTCCAGTAATAGTCTTAAGCACTGTACTGAACTTGAACTCTTCAAGGCTGCTTGCCGCTGGCTAAGGTTGGAAGACCCTCGGATGGATTATGCTGCAAAATTAATGAAAAACATCCGATTTCCACTGATGACACCACAGGACCTCATCAATTATGTGCAGACAGTAGATTTCATGAGGACGGACAATACCTGTGTGAATTTGCTTTTGGAGGCTAGCAATTACCAAATGATGCCATATATGCAGCCAGTGATGCAGTCAGACAGAACTGCCATTCGATCTGATTCAACTCACTTGGTAACATTAGGAGGAGTTTTGAGGCAGCAGCTGGTTGTCAGTAAAGAATTACGAATGTATGATGAAAGGGCACAAGAGTGGAGATCTTTGGCTCCCATGGATGCTCCTCGTTACCAACATGGCATTGCTGTCATTGGAAATTTTCTTTATGTAGTTGGTGGTCAAAGCAATTATGATACAAAAGGAAAAACTGCTGTCGATACAGTTTTCAGATTTGATCCTCGGTATAATAAATGGATGCAAGTTGCATCGTTAAATGAAAAGCGCACATTCTTCCACTTGAGTGCCCTCAAAGGACATTTGTATGCAGTTGGTGGGCGCAGTGCAGCTGGTGAACTGGCTACAGTAGAATGTTACAACCCAAGAATGAATGAGTGGAGCTATGTTGCAAAAATGAGTGAACCTCACTATGGCCATGCTGGAACAGTGTATGGAGGCTTAATGTATATTTCAGGAGGAATTACTCATGACACTTTCCAAAATGAACTCATGTGTTTTGACCCAGATACAGACAAATGGACACAGAAGGCTCCAATGACTACAGTCAGAGGTCTGCATTGTATGTGTACAGTTGGAGACAAGCTCTATGTCATTGGTGGCAATCACTTCAGAGGAACAAGTGATTATGATGATGTACTAAGCTGTGAATACTATTCACCAACCCTTGACCAGTGGACACCAATTGCTGCTATGTTGAGAGGTCAGAGTGATGTTGGAGTTGCTGTCTTTGAAAATAAAATCTATGTTGTTGGTGGATATTCTTGGAATAATAGATGTATGGTAGAAATTGTCCAAAAATATGACCCTGAAAAAGATGAGTGGCACAAAGTTTTTGACCTTCCAGAGTCACTTGGTGGTATTCGAGCTTGTACCCTCACAGTTTTTCCACCTGAAGAAAACCCTGGGTCACCTTCTAGAGAATCACCTCTTTCTGCACCTACAGATCATTCCTAGGACTAAGGTGTAATACTTTTGTGATGCCGCATGGGTGATCTCATATTTGCCCTTCGGGTGTGTATCTCTTCTTACAGTGATTGGTACGGTTATTAGATTAAAAGGTAACTGATGTTTGTGTTATTTGGCTTAGTGTGTTTAGCAAATGATTAACAAATGTATTCTAAAACTATATTCAATGCAGCCAGCTGTTTTAACAAATGAAAAAAAGTGTGGAAATGTTTAGAGGCTTTTTGTTGTGTGGTATAAGTCGAAGTGGAGGTTATTGTAGTAAATGTATAATTATGTTCATTATGCAGTAAAATTGAAAGTTTTGTTTTCATGGTTGGCTGCAGAACATTAAAGGGAGGCAGACTGCTGCAACTAAATAATAAACAAAAGGTTGCCAAGCATTAGCTACCTCCCTTTTTCACAGTTTTTGACATACCTGTCAATTCACCAGATTGTTGGACACATTCAGATTATGAAGTTTCTTAGGCAGACAGGAGAAATAATAAATTGGAAAAAAAAAAAAACCCTCAAAAAACAGTATAGCCCTGAAAAGAGAGAAAGGTAGATAAGGACTATAACATGTTAAATTGAGAACCAAATTTGTCATTTGACTACATTGTTACTTTAGATGAAACTAACATTACTTTTTCTACTTTGCTATTGAAGTAATTTGTATATATATATTGTTTTCTGAAGAGTTGCTTTGATACAGGTTAATTAGCAAAGTTCAAATTTCAGAGAATTGCTTTTGTTCAGTAAATTTAGACTTCACCACTTTTCACCTTTTTGTTCAGTACGAAATTTAAAAAGCAATGAAAGAAATTTGCTGAACAAAGCTATAGAATTTGAAGTTCAGCCTCCCAATTTAGCTAGTTTAGCATTACTGTTCTGTGATTTGGGATGATTGCCCTGGTGCTGCTCCAGCCCATGTTCATCCTGAGCTGT
Organism: Tolypeutes matacus; assembly: GCA_026826555.1. Classification (NCBI taxonomy): domain Eukaryota; kingdom Metazoa; phylum Chordata; class Mammalia; order Cingulata; family Chlamyphoridae; genus Tolypeutes; species Tolypeutes matacus. Next base: position 9,741,878 of record JAKSZT010054324.1, on the reverse strand, counting down.
ATATGGTCTGTTTCAAGGCTATGGTCTGAGCAAGCAGGAGAATACACTCTTTTCTGCATCAAATAAAAAAAAAGTTCTTTCAGCTGTGTCTAAAGGACAGGACCAACTTCAGATTCCCTAAGAAGCCAGCTACAGAAAGCCTAAGATACTGCTGTCTTGAAGGTGGTACTAGAGCAGATTTTCAGCCTCTTCAATACCCAGGGCTTCCCTACTGGTTGGGAACCACATGGGGGGGGATCTTAAAGGGACTTTATCAGCAGATTGGAATCATAGGAGTCATCTGTAGTATGTGATTCTAAAGAGGTACTGGCCTGGAATAATTGTCTACCTGAAGGAAAATATATATATATAACATGGGCATATACATACATATATTTGCGTATTATATGTATGTATATATAAGTATATGTCTATACCTGGAAGATTGTCAGGAACAACTTTGTCCTTATTGACTATCCCATAATAAAACTCAGGAACCAAGGCAAAGGAATTGGCTTCTAGGGATCTGACCCTTACTGCCCATACAAGTTTGATTAATTTTAATGCTTTTTATTTCTGCATTGCCAGAGATTTTCATACTATCTATGAGTTGTTTTTTTTAATGACTCAGCTTTTTATGACTAAAAATAGCGCATTTGAGCACTTTTAGAAAATAGAAAAAGTAGAAATTGCTCTTAACTTTGTGTATTGAATAAACAAGAAATGACACCCTGCTCATTTCCTTGATTGTTAATGAACATTTGTGTATCTTGAGTAGTTGTGTTTCCTCTTTGAACAACTGTACAACTGTTCGTATCCTTTGTCTACGTGATTACCTATTGGAATTGCTTTGTTTTTCATACAAGTTATTGGATCTCTTTATATAATAAATATAATTTAACTGGCATTTGTTTGCATTTTTTTCCCCAGCCTGTTAGTTTTTTAGGAGATAAATTTGTCCATCTTTTTGCATTTTGTCCTTTTGAGGATAATTTTTCTATGGCATAGTTCCTTTAATTTTTATATAATTAATGATATATGACTTTTTACTTCCTAATTTCTGACATGCCAAAGTAATATTTCCCTGCTTGTCTTCTCTTCTGTATAAATAGCTTTTCTCTTTCCATAGTTAATTTGCTTTCTATTGTGTTTAGTGCTGTCACTTTATAATTAACTTGTTTAGTCAGCTAAATCCACCTACACACCCTACGTCCAGCTTCACACGCCCACCTTCTCATCCTCTTTCCAGTCTTCTGCAGTTGACAACTCACTTAGCAATCATACAAATATCTGGCTGATGCTATGCTAATACTACTAATTTAGCCTGGAATTCATTCCTTTTACATTTGGAGATTTTGTGGCTTTGCAATGATTTTGGAAAGAGATTTATTTTCATAACCTGATGATTTGTTTAAAGAAAATTTAGGCTATATAGAAAAATATTTAAAAGGGGTTAAAAACTACAAGCACATAAAGCATTCTGTTAACTTTTTATTTCTTTAGTTTTTCTTCTAAGCATGCAAATATTAACATTTGTTAGCTCTTCGGATTATGGAAAATTTTTTTCTATTGTAGAAAGTACAGGAAGATAAAAGTAACCAAAATAAGGTTAAATTATCAATGATTCCACATACCAAAAATAACTTCTGTTAATATTGGGTTTATTATGCATATACATATGTACAGACATTTGTCAAATGCTTTTCAAATATGCCAAAGACACTAAGCAAAAAGCTGAATAAAAAAGGAAGAAATCAAACTTCAAAAGACACTGCTATCGTTGACTTTTTCTCCAGTTTTTAACAAAATCTATATATATTAGGAAATATTATTTAAGTTGTTTTTTTCCAAATTATAAATACAGGTGCATTAAGAAAAACACCCATTTTTCCCCAAACAAACCCAGACCTAATTTTTTTCCCACTCACTAACAGTAGTTTTTCTGTAGTTTACCTGCAAGGCAAACACCTTTGATCTTGTTCAAATTTTTGCAAGTTCTTAATTAAAATTATTTTGTTCTGATTATAACGACAAGATATGCTCCTATGGAACATTTCAAGAATACGGAAATACCATAAAGAGAATTAAAACCATTGTTTCATCATCCATTCAGACTGTTCTGAGTTCGGGTCCTCAGCTCAACCAATTATTACCAACTGCTGACTGGCCTTGGGGTAAGTTACTGAACCTTCTAAAGCTTCAGTTTCCTCGTTTTTCTATGGGAATGAGAGTGGTAGTTAATTTTACATCAGAATTGTTGTAAGGAGATAATGTTACAAAGTGATTAACATAAGACATGCAGAGAAGCATTCAGTAAATGATAGTTTTTACTAATAAACTTAGCATGATATTGTATATTGATTTTTGAGTGTCTGCAATACTTCATTTCATGAATACGCCATCATTTTTTTATATTTCCCTTTGGGTAGATATATAAAATGCTGCTAGATTTTCACACTTCTAAATAAAGCAAGATTTAATGTGCTTACATAAAATTTTGTCCATGTCTTTGACTATTACCCTGTGCTAAATTCTAAGAAGAAAATCTGAGTCAAAAGTGTGAGCTTTTATAGGCTCTTGAAAAAATATTTCCAGGAATGTCAGTATATGCATTTCCAGCAGACCTGTGTTCAGTGCCTATTTCAAAGGAAATGAATGCAGTTCTATTAATATGTTTTCTTACTGTTTGGATTTACATTTCTTTAATTACTGGTAACACTGAAATTTTGTTTATTGAGCTTTGCTTTAATTGTCCTATTTGCTGCAAAGATTTTTTTCTCAAGGCATTTTATAGGGACACTTGGGTGATGAGTTTACTAGTTTTTTGTTGTTATTGTTTCTAACATGGTACTGATGTATTCCTTGTCTTTGGTTCTTTCATTTTGTAAGTGCTAATTCTTGACATGCTAAGGTGGCATTTATCTGTTTGTCTTCTGTTCAAATAGTTTTTTCTTCTTTCTGGTTGAAATTTATAAAAGTTCCTTTTATATTAAGAATACTTATTCATATTCTACTCTATTTACAGCTAGAAATTTCCTATATTTTTCCATCGAATACCTGTCTCAAAAGTTTATTTCTTTAATGTACTCAAATTAGTTTTCCCTCTATCATTTATTTTAATGCTTTCTTTAATTTTTTTCCCATGGTATAATATGGTATAATTATCCCAGTATTTTATGTTATTTACATGACTTTTTACTAGATTTTTTGTATGAAATAATGTTTTTTTTTTTTTTTTTCAAATTATTATCAAATTGTTCCATCACCAGTTTTTGAGTAATCTTCACTTCCTTACTGAATTTTTAATGTTTTTTTTTAACATATAATAAAATCGTATTTTTAATATGTACAATTTAGGGTCTTTTTCCTTAATTTCAATGTTCTCTCAATTCACTTGAGAAAAATGTACTGTTTTGATTATTGTAGATATATAAAAACATTTTAATAACCACTAAGGGAGGCTTATTCTCATGAACCATTATTTTGAGAAACTTGAAGGCTCTTGTTCATTTATATTTCTAGTTGATCTTTATATTCTCTGTCCTATTTTTCAAAAATTCAGTTACTATCTTGATTTGAATGGCCTTAAAACTTAATAAATTGAACATCATATAACAGTCATTCAATTCAGAAAAAAGATGTGTTTTGAGTTTATTCAAATTTGTCTTTGGTATATAGATTGTTGTTTGAATTGATTTTATTTGCATATTCTAAACTTATGGGCAGCAATAAGAAATATAGGGCTTTAGCATATGAATTTTCTGTCTACATTGCTGGTTCTCATTCATTCTTAGAGCTTTTTGGGTGGATTCTCATGCGTTTGCACCTTAAAGCTTCATATATCTGCATATTATAAAACCTTGTTTCACACTATTTTATAACTTAAAGCTTTGGTTAATACTTAGAGCAAAACTTACAATAGTGACAACAAGGCATTGTGTCTTATTTTAAGAGAGAAAGTTCTAGTTTTAAAATTTTGTTAGAGAGTATCTTCATATTGTTCATGAAGTATTTGTCCATTCCTTATTAATTGGGAGTCTTAAAAAATTAGGGATGCAAATTTTCATCACACATACTTATTAAAATTTATTGAGATGGCAATTTAGTGATTCTCATGTTAAATACTGAAGAGTTTGTTTTTTAATTGTTCTTAATCGTTGGGTTAGAAAGCATTCTCATATATTGCTGAGGGCATTATCAATTGGTATACATAGTTTTTAAAAGCAATTTAGCAAGAGCAGTAAAAAAAATCTTCCAAATTTCACACCTTTTAGGCAGTGTTTTCTGAAAATAATGAAAAACAAGTAAGCCAAAAAAAAAAAAAAAAAAGGTCATCCCAACACGATACTCTCAATTATTATTTCCTTTTAATCTGACCCATCAGATTTCCAAAAATTTCCTTTTAAAAATGGATTTTTTAAAATTCTTCCAACCCTGATTTTGATCCCTTCTGTGTCCCCTAGTATCTCATTATTGAATGTACATTTGAATGGCTGAGTGATGGATGAAACAAAAGACTGATATACTCTTTAAGGATGACTGCATTACTGTAGAACTGTTGAAATTGTGTTAAATAACCAAATGCATTAATTACACATGGAGGCCTATAGGTAGTTTCTCTATTTCCTGTTGACAGTCTCTGAGCAAGCACTTTTGAGGGGCTAATGTTATTCTGCCATCTACTGGCTGAAATTAAAATTCCTCGTTTAAGTAGATTCCAGAAAATATATACCATTTAAATAAAGCTATAATAACAAAAACCAGCAGAAAATTTTATAGGATATGTGAAAGTTCAAAAGTCTTCAAATCATACTGAATTACGTGAATAAATATAAAAACTTATGGGGACTTTGGGATACAGTAAGTCAAACAGTCCAAGAGAAGAATGCATTTAGAAATTCCATGGATATAAATTGCTTTGATTTTTATTTTATTGATAAATTCATATAATTTGAATTTTGTAAAAAATCTGGAATATTTCACCCAGATTAAGTCATTCGCACTCACTATTATGCTGTGGGTTTTGTTTCTTTTTGTTGTTTTTGGCAGAGCACTTCATCACTAATTTGCTTATGGGGTAAATCTTCAATGGCAGAAAGCAGGCAACATATCCAGGCCTTAGTCTTACAAACGCATAGTATTCTACAAGTTTTTTATATCAGTTTGCCCAGGTGGATACTAGGATCAGATCATCACTGCTCTGTTCTATATTATATTCCTGAGAACACATCATCCTTTTCTTCCTGAAGGATCTGGGCCAATTGGCTCACTTTGACACAGAGCAGCAACCTCGACATCCAACCTAGATGCAAGCTGCAGAGAGTAGGTTTACATTAACTATATTCCACATGTATCTTCACACTGTTGTTTCCAAGAAAAAAGGAAGAGGATTCTGCTTCTTAGTCCTGTTGGTAAACATGATGTGATATTTCTAACAGAACCTAAAGCAATTTTTTTTTTCTAAAGGAACGTAGCCAATAACACACATCCCTCTTCTTGTGAGTGAGTTCCTTTGTAACCTAGGACTACCACAGATCCACTGTGTTCTTAGAGCCTCCAGATTAAATACCAGATCACATGCACTAGCTCAAATATTTGAATCCAGAGTAAATGCCTTCTTCCTTTATTTCCTCCTTAGGATCAATCAGTCTAAGCCCAAAACTCATAAAAATCCCCTTCCCACTCTTTCCTATTCAGCCTCATCATGGTTCTTCATGGTGAGTGCTCTCCCTTGATGCAACAAATTAAGAAACCTAACTTGGTTTGACTACAGCTCTGTTCCTGGTATTCTATACCTGATGGGTTTCATTACAATTCAAAGAAAGGAACTGGTATGATAGTACCCAGAGACAAGAAGCACAACCTTCCAAGCCCAGCTGGGCACTTAGTGGTCAGAAAGAAGGGAATATAGTGCTAATTTTTTTTCCTTTAGTGTGAGGAGGCTGGCATATGCCCCTTTTACATTATATATGTATTTAATAGTTTTAATTGTTTAAAAAATGTCTAAAAGAAGGTGTTTGGAAAAGCAAGTTCTACCTCCAATACCCCAAAATCAGTGTGAGAAAAAAAGATGGGAAGTTTGTCCATAATATTCTCATTTCTACAGTAGAGATATTTTAAATATTAAAACTTGAAATGAGAAGGGCACCATTTATACCATAGATTTTGAAGGCATTCTGGGAGATAAAAAGCAGATTTGATAGTCTTGACTTATAATAAGAGCAGAAAATATACAACTTGAAACATGAGTATGTCAAAATCTCTGCAAAGTAAGAGAAATCACTCTGCAACAGTTTGTATCTTCCAAATATGGCTACACCACCACCCATCCCACAAAGGCTTCAAAGCATATGTCAAACCTGGACATTTCTTCATTAAAAACTTAAATATAATTTACCTCCTCTTTAATATGGGAAGGCTTGTGAATTTCTTATATAAAGAATCTGGAGGAAATAATGTGTGACTTCCCGAAGCAAGTTAGCATTTGTCAGCCTCAGCACTACTGACATTTGTGGCCAGATAATTCTTGGTTGTGGAGTCTGTCCTGTGCACTGTAACAGCATCCCTGGTCTCTATCACTAGATAGCAGTAGCACTGGCCATTTGAGTTTTGACAACCAAAAACATATCCAGACATTGTCAAATATCTCCTGATGTACAAAATTGCCCCTGATTGAAATGATTGGTCATAAAAGATTGCTCTTATGAGAAGGTTGCTCCTGGGCCACTCAATTCTGAGCCCTGGGTCACCATGTAAAAGGTACAACTACCCTGAGTCCACCATGCTGTCAGAAAAACCAGGCCACAAGGACAGGTCATAGGGAAGTGTTCCTGTACTGAGCCCCAGGTGAAGTCCCCACTGAAAGACAGCACCAAACATCTAAATGAAGTTGCCTACAGTTGGCAATCTACCTTCAGCTGTCCAATGGGGTACATTCCCAGCTAAGACCCTAGATACTCTGAAGCAGAGACAAACCATTCCTGCTGTGCCCTGACTCAGAATCTGGGGGGAGAAGAAAACTTTAATTTAGAGTGATAAACCTTGGAGTAATTTGTTTCAAAGCTATAGTAATGGGGACAGAAATTTGGTATTGGGAGGGAGGTGCTGTGAAAAATATTAATAAATCCAAAAGAATAAATTGAGTGTGGGACTATAAAATCCTTTGTTAAGACTTCAGACAGGTTTAAGTTGGTACCTCATAGACCATTTCAAATAAACAAAAGGACTTCTAGGGATCCTAAGGGAGTACCTCTCAGATCCTCTCCACTAAACAACAGGGCTCAAAAAAGGGCTTATTTGAAGAGATTTGTAGGTATGTCCACTGTCTAATGGTATTCCATAGAAGATGATATGCAGGAAATCCACAAAATGTTTAGTAATAGCATCAGTTTATGCTGAAAGTAACAGCATACAAAATAAAGAGGTCTTTGAACCCACAAACATTCCCAGAAAGGAGTAAGGGTGAGAAACGTATATAATTGAAAACATGGACCACTGCTTGTGGAAAAGGAAGGATGACTCAGAAGACACAACCAAGAGGACAGAGAGCAGAAAAGTCAGCCAAGGAAAATAACTCACAGAGAGTAGGTCTGAGCTGTAATTGGAAAACTGACAATACCTATTCAAATTAATATCATAATTGCAATGGAACAGTGATTACTGTGTGTCTCCTGCTTTCTCCGATGTTAATGGATATGGTTTATTACTGTAGTTTTAGGCCTGTCTCTAAAATTGTGTCCTGGGAGTCAAGGGCCAAACAGCTTGTCTGTATAGATTATTTGTGTTCATATTGAGAAGAATGGTACTCAATGGGCAGTGCCATTGGAACTGCACATGAGAAGCTTAATTCACTCCTTGATCTGATTTAGATGGCAAAACCCTGGACTTGGATTTTGCTAAATGCCATAACGAGATGAGACTTTGGGAGATCTAGGGGTGGTGAGTGTATTTCCCATGTGAAAGGAACATGACATTTTGTGGACAGAGTGGATTGTAGCCGGTTGTATTTCCCAAAGATGTCAGCAACAGTATCTCCCATCAAGAAAGTCCTCCATCAAGAAATACCAACTAATTATTCCGTACTTCCTTGTGACTTGCTCATAACAAACAGAACGTGGCAGAGATAACACTGTGACTTCTGAGGCTAGGTCAAAAAAGGTGAGCAGCTTCCACCTTGCTCCCTGAGCCATGAAATGAGAAGTGCAATCACCATGGGGTTGTCATGCTGTGAGGACTCCCACAGCACAGGAAGAGGCCTTGGGAAGGTTCCCCAGCCCACAGCACCAGGTAAGGTCCCAGCTGACAGCAACAGCCACAGCACATCTGAGGGAAGAGAAATCCAGATTATTCCAGTCCCCAAATATCAAATTATCCCAAGCCATTTAGTCTTCCCAGATGAGATCTCAAACCCTGTGGAACAGACAAGCCATTCCTGCAGTGCTCTGTTCACATGTAACCCACACAATCTTTGAGAACAAAAAACGTTTGTTTTAAGCTATGAAATTTAGGGATCATTTGTAAAACTGCAATATTTACTGTAACATACCCCCTACTCAGAATCAAAGACCACAAGGAGCAGAAAAAATACAAGGGTAATTGTGATGCTTGCATTCATGTGTCAACTTGGCCTGGTTATGGTGTCCATTTGATCTGTCAAGCAGGCACTAGCCTGACTTTAACTGAAAGGGTATTTCCTGGATTTAAATCATTAGTCAGTTGATTGCATCTAAGACTGCACAATCAACAAATTCAGATAGGACCCAGGCACTTAAACAATACTGCCAATGTGAAGCAGCTGTGTGAGATTATGATCCTAAAGTGAGCAATTAGAGGCTTTGAGGCTAGGGGTGCAGTGGAGGGGTGGGTTCCAAGTTTCCTGGCTTAGGTGGTGATCTCCCATGGGGACAATGCCAGGTTTCTGCCAAAGAAATAACATCATATTATTTCTGTTAGTTCTTATTGGGGCAGGAGCAGCAAATAAATAAATAAACAAACAAACAAACAAACAAACAAACAAATAAATAAATAAATTGAAGCAAAATTGAAATACGTATAGAAAATGAAATCCTGTCCTTGCTATTTAAGAATCTCACATGCAAGGTTCTCAGAGAAGCTGGTTCCAGAGTTACACAGCCAGACAGCCTCCATCATCACCAAGCTGACCAGTGGCTCTGCCAACCTTCTCACTGAGGACACTGATGATGATGTTCTCCAGCTCAGTCTACCACCTTAGCTGTGACTTGACTCAGAGCCGTGGCCTTCAAAAGTAGACCTTCACTCTCCCGGGCCAAATGGGGAAGCTCTCCTTTCTTTCCTATCTGGAGGCCAGGAATGTTTTCATGTTCCCCTAGGTGCTCAGGCTACCTCTATTTTCCATGAAATGACCTAGCAGATCATCAGCCTTTCAGCACAAAGGGCCGTAATTCCTTGTTGGACTGGATCTGCAGTTGGAGATCAGTGTGAAAGAGACTCCTCTGAGCTATAATTCCAGGCTGGCTGTGTAAAGGTGTTTTCAAGGAACCAGCCTCTATCTAAAAGGGAAGATTGCATCTGCTGGCCTGGAACTTTGTCAGGCTGGAAATTAAGAAGTGATCAAAAGTGTTTTCTCTGTATTATCAAGCCCATCAGAAATATCAAGACACTCAATACTTCTTTTGCAACTACAACTGAAATTAAACACAGTCAGAAAATGACAGAAGTCATAATCAATAGGATGTAGTCATCTAAATGAGACCCAGTGTTGAAATAAATAAAAAACCTGAGTCTCAATCTCTCTCTCCTTTTACAATTCTACAAATTGTTCTAAAAGTTTGGATCCTGTGCTCCACTTTTATACATCTGAAATTGCACTAAAAATCATAGTTGCCTCATTTCCCTTGCAGGGTTGCTATGCAGCAGATTTGATTTCTTCCACATTTTTTTTTTTTTTTTTTTTTTTTTAAGATTTTATTTATTCATTCATCCATCCCCCCCTTGCTGCTCGTGCTCGCTGGGTCAGCTAACCACGCCGTGCGGGCGGGCCTGCCCTCACCAGGAGGCCCCGGGAACTGAACCCGGGGCCTCCCATATGGTAAATGGGAGCCCTACCGATTGAGCCACAGCCGCTTCCCTTCCACATTTCTTTACAGGAGGCAAAGCTCAGTTTTTCTGACATAGTCTACAGATAATAATAGCATGAACCTGGAACATCAGGGGTTAATGCATACAGTTCTCTTCATTCTGTCACCCCAAAATGGCATAGCATGTGTGCTAGAGACACTGTGCTTGGCAATGTGCATTCAGGGATGAATGAGACAGGAATGGTGACTGTCCTCCAGGTGGCAGGCAAGACAGGCGTAAACAAAGGATTGTTTAAACTCCAGCATGCCCAGTGCAGCTTAAAGGAAGCACTTGGTGCTAATGAAGAGGGGACTGGAGCCTGTGGAAAGCTCCACTTTCTGATACATGTAGCACCTGTGAAGTGAAGTGAGATCAGAATTTTCATTCCTCTTCTAAACAGTTGGGATAAGTTTAAACAGGAAATTGTGAGTATTAAATAAAATAAAGTTTGCAAGTTACTGGCTAAGAACGTGAACATAGTAATGGTAGCTGCCTTTAGTATTAACATAGCATAAATAATAATCGGTACAGTCTATGTTCAACCAACACGAGCCAAAAGAACCCTGACTGTAGCTCCCCTGACATTCTCAGGGTCTCGCACATTGGCACCCCCAAAACGGAAACTCCAGGAAAAGGGATTGCCTGCTGGAGCCCGTGTTCACATTGTTAAAGCAGTGCCTGGCACAGAACAGAGAGAAATCTCAGAGCACACGTGCGGCTCTTTGGGGAATCAGCACTGTTGTCTGACACAAAATGGCTGCTCTGTGAATAGTATAAATAAATGGGATAAATAATCCCTTCCCTCATCTTCAGTTAGTTTCAACCACTTCTGGTAGTATTTTTTTAAGGCAGCGGTTAAAATATAATTTTGTACAGAACAAGGAAATGGGAAACACACTCATACGCGTGCACACACAAAACCAAAACCAAAACCAAAACAAATGGTTTGGCATATGAGGTGGGAAGTGATAGGAAATAAATGTTCCCTGTTTTCAGCCCGGATTTCCAGCCATCAAAAATCGCAATGCTATAATTCAAAAGGCAAGCCATTGCTGGCATTTGGGTGAGGTGAATCAGTACTTTCTTCAAGCACAAAATTTAAGGAGGCACCAAGTCTAAGTAATCAAGTAAGTAACATTATAATGTAACATTAAAAAATCAAAATTAATGCCACAACATGAAACTTTAATAAAAGGCAGGCTCTGACCTTGACATCCAAGTCACTGACAGTCTTACGATGGAGGTGGGGTGGGAATGTTTGACATAACGCAAATTAAAATTTGGCAAATTCTGTTCTGTCTATAAAATTCTTACCAAAGAATATGAATAGTTCCGACCTGCTAAACGCCCTGCACTGTTTGCACACAACTCTGCTTATTTTGTAAAAAACCAATACTAGTCAAGGTGGAGGTCCTGTGAAAGGAGTTTTAGTAACCTGAAGTTAAATAAAAATATTTTAAGATTGCCATTCATGTCTAAAAATGTGGCAATTCTCTCAATGGAAAACAAGAAAGCAAAAGAGGAGTTTAATAATTAAAAAATAATATTGATGAGTTTGGTTTTATTAATGCTAGGTAAGTCAAATGTAGATAAAAATTCTGGTTTTGGGTGTAAATAAAATATTTAAACTTAAAATAATGCTTAAAATAATACTCCTACTTTTCAATTTTTCCAACTGCTGTTGTAGGAAAAATTTTCCATTAAAAGATAATAAAAGCATGTGCTCAGTGGCGCTCATTGTCCTTTTTCCTCGGCTGCAGTTAAGTCTCAGCCCGGCACTTCAGCTTGAAGTTTCCAGACATGGCATATTGGCATCCTAATTTCCCCTTTCTTTACATTTGTGTTGGGTGTTCTTCCCAGAAACAATACTGAATCTTAAAACAAACAAAACAAAAGTTTGAGCCGTCAAATTGGGTACTTTTTTCAAATAATTCTTGGTAAAGTGTTGAACCCTAAATTAGCCTACCCATAGGCCTTCACGGCAACCAGAGTAACGTAGAAAAGAAAAGTTTCCCACTGTCTCCTAAGTGTCTTATCTGAAAAGCACACAACCTCCCCTCCCTTGAACAATCTGGCAAGGACAAACAAGCATACAACCTCCCCTCCTTTAAACAATCTGCAAGGACATCTCAACCCTGCAGCTGTGCCCCAGCCTATCAGGGCATTCTGTGCAAATGCTAGCTAACTGCCAAAATCCGCTTCTGTTTATCCCGCTTGCTTGCAAACTGCGACAGCAACCCCCTACAAAAGGGAGCCATTTTAAAACCTGGGGGCTACAGTTCTCTCCTGCATGAGAGGTGCTGCAGACACCCGCGGGCTTAGCTCAATAAACTTCATAAAAGTGGTTAAAGTCTGAGTGTGGTCGATCTCCTGGGTTATAACAAAAGTACCATACGAGAAAGCAAAGCACAAAAATTCAGAAAATGAAAGGTTCTGTCCCTCCTCTGCAAGCAGGGCAGCGAAAAAGATCTTTGAGGACTAAGGACTATTTAAGCAGCACCAAATTGCTGCTTAGAGTGCCCGGAGCCTCTTTCAGTCAGCAGGACCTGCAGATAAACTGAAACCAAGGTGGCTAAGCCAAAGCCTGCGTTTCTGTAAAGAGGTCAAAAGAGGCGACTTCGGGCGGCCTCTGCCGGTGATCCGTGCTCAGTAAAGGAAGCCTTGAGCTCATTGTTTAGAGGTGGCCGCGCGCCCCCTGCCGGTCGTCTTGTGAATCACTGCCATCCTCAATGGCCCACATGTATTTGCTAAGGGCAGGGGTGACGCTCTGCTCCAGCCTTGACTGCTCTCTTGGTCAGCGCTTACCTTGGAGCCAAGGCGGAGGAAAAAAGGAAATATTTATGCTTTTGAGACACATGAAAAGGATGCTCTCTCCTTCTTGTCTGAATGGCAGAACCCACTTCAAATATCCTTGGAAAACAGGGACTATCACCCAAATCCCAAAGACACAAGCCACCTGTTTCCACTACCAAATGTTCCAGCAGATCTTCAACCTCTTCCAAACAGAGAGCTCGCGTGCTGCTTGGGATAATAGCCTCCTGGATGAATTACTCTCTAGACTTGATCACAATCTGGGACAAATGGAGCAGATGAAAGTAGAAAATCTCCAGCCTTGTGCCGGTTTGGGAACTGATGTCCACAACTACTTCCAAGGAATCCATGGCTATCTGAAGGATAAGAAATACAGCAGCTGTGCCTGGGAGGTCGTCAGAGCAGAAACTGAAATGTGCTTTTCCCTCATTTAACAATCCTCACAGAAAAGTCAGCAAAGAAAGAAGAAACATGTTTGTGACTCTACAATCAATTCTATTAGCCTCTGCTAGCCCAAACAAGAAATCTTGACTCAAATTTATGGGATCATTCTAAAACTATATTGTACATCATGCATTTACAAAAACAGTGTGTAGAGAGATCATGATCTACTTTTCCTAAATATTTTTTTGATTTACAGGTTTTTTTAAATCTGTTTAAATTCTTGGGGGAATATTTGCCATTCCCCAACTTTGATATTTAATTTTTTAAATCAAAAAGCTCTTCAGGGTAGTATTATGTTAAGGATATTTGCCAGTTAAGTTAATGCTAACTATTGTAAAAGATAAACAGAGAACAATTAGTATTTTGGTTATAATACAAATATATCTTTCCTTCACATAAGATCTCCATGTGTGAATTCCTGATCAGATGACTCTTCTGCTTGGTTCTTCTCCAAACATTGATTCGGGGATCTAGGTGCCTTGTAATTTGGGGGTCTGCTGTCTTCAACTTGTGTCTCCAAATGTGTCTGTGCTGCTTGGTTCTGCTTTACCAGGTGTAAAGGACCACAGGTGTGGTGGATCACATGGAGATATGTTGAATAGACAGGCCTGTACGGTAAACATCAGCTCTACCCACATTTAATTGACATGGCTTTATTCTCATCTGATATGTAAGTGCAAAGAAGTTAGGAAATGGAGTTTATTTAGATGACTAGCGGGAAGAGGAGACAAGCACAGTGAATAAGACCACTGTTCATTTTTATACTGTCTGAACTAATGTTGTTTACAGGG
>JAKSZT010054324.1:9516053-9722755 GCA_026826555.1 Tolypeutes matacus | reverse complement strand
CTAATGTTGTTTACAGGGGATAAAAACAACCAATATTCTTGCTTGCATACACTTTATTTTAAAAAATCTTACTCAAAGTGTGATTCCATAATTTAAGCCAGGGAAGATGTGAAACACACCATTCACTAGGATTCACATAGACCTTTCAAAAGAGGCATTCATGTTGATTCCTAACGGCACAGGCCAGGTTGGAAAATGGGGACAATGACTTAAAACACATTGTAAAGTTCAAGTAGTTTCCTTATTACTTCAGGGAATCAAGGAAGAATATAATTAGGTAGCTCCTTGCAAATACTTAAGGATCACTGAAAAGACTGAAATAAATGTGTAGAGTGAGTCTTCCATATATAACCATATATTGAAAATACAAACTTGAAGAAAATATCCCTGTGATCAAATTGTTGTTGCTCTTTTTTAATACTCCACAAATTTTCAATTGTAACTTTCCCTATAGCATCATGAGCAATTCACAAAGTGTCTTTAGATCAATTGTCTTTTCAAGTCTCATCTATTTAACAAAAGTATTGTCATTATTTTTTCTATTTTATTACCCTCATTATTTTCTTCATGAATATTTATTGAGCTTCTGAAAATGTAGAGATTGGAAAACATGCCTAAAAACAAGTTTAGATAGGTGATTTCTCTGCCCACAGTAAACTTACAGACTCCTGGGGAAATACTCTGGAGAAAATCATCAAAGGTTATATCCCTGTTAACTAGAAGAGAGAATATAGTCAGGTTTAGTACATAAAGTAGAGTGAACACATTAACATGCAGTAACATTGGCCAAGGACTCAATATCCAGTCTCTTGATTTTCAACCTGAAGTTGAGCTGTACTTTTAAATGCCAACTTTTGATGTATCCAAAGAGCAGCCTGTCCTATATCCCATGGAAATGAATGGAGATAACAAGAAACAATGTATCATTAGTCATTTGGGAAGGGCCCCCAAAGAATCACAGGTAAGAGGTAGGTAATTGCTTCCTCAGTGCTTGGTCAAGATCCACCTAAGTTATGGAAGGTCAAAGGTAATTTGCTAAATTACTTCCCACCTCTATAAATATATTCTTTCCCAATCCCTCTTCATGAGCCAGGGTTCTCTAGAGCAACAGAACGGACAGGATTTATATTTGTAATGTAATATTTATATATGTTAAGAGATTTATAATAGGAATTGGCTCACATGACTTTGGGGATTATCAAGTCCGAATTCAGTAAGGCAGGCCACAAATTGGAAACTCCATGAAGGTGATGATGAATTCCCCAGGAGAAGCTGGTTCTCTGAAGTAGAGATAGAAATTCTTCTCTGTGACTGCTAAAGTCCTCAATTCTGCATTTAAGTCCTCCAACTGATTGGAAGAGGAGGCTCGTCTCATCGCTGAAGGCAGTGTCCTTCAGTGGTTATAGATGTAAACAGCCATAGATGCAATCAACTGACTAGTGATTTAAATTCATCTATGAATTATCCTCACAATAACAATTAGGCTAGTGCTTGTTTGGACACCATGACATAGCCAAGTTGACTCATAAAATTCACCATCACACTGTGCCCTTTTGTTCCTAACCAAGCATCACGCATCATTTGGGACCAGCTCAAATCCAAATGCCTTTTGTTTGGATGTATCACATTTCACAAATTAATATGTCATTTTACATTATTCCAGTGATTTTTCATGTTCATGGAAGATGGTAGCCTAAAGATTTCCCCTTTCCTTCTATACCCTGAGAAAAAGTAGCTCTGTGCTTTACAGAAAGGAATCACTTAAACGTTTCTGAATAATTGATACTTCAGGTCAGGGGGCATTCCACCAGTCTTCTACCTCCTAAAGTTGTAATGATAAATAACTGAACAATAGACATATAACATCTGAATCATATTAGACTTAGGTATTTTTCTAATTGTTATAATGATTAAATCTCTTGGTTCATTAGTTATCTTGGTTAATTTAAAAAATAATTGCCAATTGATAATCTTCCTGTTCTTGGTCAAGACATCTAGAAATTTGGAGGTGAAAAACCAAACTAGAGAAAAAGACAGAGAATTGTAATGCTGTATGAACCAATGTAGGAATGGATTGGGTAAGGGCCTGAAGGAAACAGTCAGAGCTCATAAACCTGGGCTATTATTTGAGTGGTAATTGGCAAGAGCAGAAATTGTTTATTCTTAAACTCATAAGAAAACACAAGTGTGAAAAATTAATAGGCTTCCAGAAATAAGAAGCTGATGGGTTAATATTATTTTATATTTTTTAATTTAATATATTTCACTGAATAAACAATTAATTTTAGACATTTCTTTTCAATTGGCACAAAAATCTACTCCCTTATAACTATTTAAAGGTATTTTGTATACTACTCTTTAGTACTTAAGTTAGTTAGTTCAATTCACTCATACCACACCCCCTGTTGCCCTACAAAGGACAGCACCCTTTGGCATTTGGTTGGTGCTCAGAATCCTTTGTCATCTACCCCTACCTGCTCTACTGATTAAATGCCCTGGTCTCTCTTCCTAAATCCCATGTCCATTTCTACCCTTTACTTCCTTTAATAGGCCTTTCCAGACAGGCCATTATCTCATCTCTTCCTAAGTATGACCTTGGTTCAAGCATACATTTGGAATAGTTCATCTCTCCAGATTTATATTTCTCTTCAAACAGTTTTATAAATGAGTGTAACCCAATAGGTTGTTGAAAGGATTGAGTTAATATCTTTAAAGTTCCTAGAATAGTGACCAATCCACAGGTAGCATGCAATAGCATTCATTTTAAAAATCATTATCATTAGAATTATGTACATAAAGAGCAGACTCTTTTGGGATCATGCAATTCCCTTTCCTTTTATTCTAGATTTCTCAAAACGATCTTTTCATTGCCTGAGTGGGTTTATTAACTAGGAAGACTACTCAGGCAAGGACTAAAATCCATTTTCCTGTCAGAGAGGATTAGTGTTCTGGCAATGGGGCTTCTGGGTTATAATCTAGTCTCTGGTGAGTTCTTGGTGTGACTCCTCCTTTCTCTCCCCAGAGCAGATCCCCTTTGTATTAAGCAAAAGAAAAATCAGTGGCTGTTTTTGCAAAGTTGAAGGCTGTCCATTGGACCAGGGGTTGTTTTTTTTAAAAAAAAAAAAAAAAAAAAAAAAAAAAACCTCTGGCAGATGGAGCCATTTTCTTTCTTTTATTTACTTCAGTATTGGACTTCATTCGTCCCCTCCACAATAGCTGCTAGTTCCCAATTGTGTTGCATTGAATTTTGCTAACTTACCCTTAGTCGTTTAGTCAGCAGAAGAGTCACTTCCTTTCTTTCACTTTAATGACATTCAGACTTCATTTATTTTCTTTTTTCCCACCAACAGCTGTCAAGTTTTGCTTTCTAGGAAAGGTGACATGAGAAACAAAACATCTGGTGTCTTGAACATTATAGAGAAAAATGTTATGCCCCTTTGCCTTTCTTTTACTTCCCATTGTTTGCATTAACCTCAGGATGAAATAGAAAGTAAAGTTGGAACAGCAAGACAAACTAAGCCCAGTAAACCATAACCTGAAAAGAAGTTAAAAATTTTTAAATGAAAAATCACAAATGAGCAAAATAAAGAAGGATATTTCTCTTTTATGTAATGGCCTGGGCCTCATGGCCTTGCTTTCTCAGAGTGATTAGAGAGGGAGGAGCAAAGAGGCCCAGCAGCATCACGCTGACTAGATGAACAACTGAAGATCACTAGCTTCTGGAATATAACCTTTTGCTGGGAGAAAAAACTCATCACTCTACCCCCTTTGCCAACCTAGGAAACTTTGAGCATAAAAAGTATGCAATAGTTAAAGTAAAAGTGTTGACTAATAAAAGCTGTGCTTGGAAAAATAAAAATTGGATGCTAAAGGTAAAATTATTGCAATTGGATAATTCCTCCATGTACACAGACAAGAAAACCTGTTGCTGTCAGTATCTGAAGGCAGGTGACATGTTTGATGCAGGGACATGAGTCAGGAGAGAAGCCAGCAGTGAAAATCAGGGTCCTTCCCCAAAAACTCTAGGGGCAAGGCAAGGATCCTAGAGGATTGATAATTTTGGCAACCAAGAAGCTAGCCCTTCCCCAGTAAAGGAGTTCTCCTGTCATCTGGATGTGGTGAGCGGGCCCTCAGAGTGAGTCTAGGAGACGAGAAAGTGAGGACACTGTCATGTAGAGGAGAAGGTGTTGCTAGTCGTAATAACTGCCTGGTGAGTGAGATGGCGCTGGGAAAAGGCTGCAAATAAAATTGCCTTGGAATTAGCATCTCCACACCCTTATGCACTGAGAAAAAGTAGGATTTCTGCTAGGGGTATTGTCATAGCCCGAGAGGCACGGTAGACATCCAGTAAGAAAATGATGGAAAGGACACTGTCTATTATAATCCTTACCCTGTGGTCCAGGGGTGCATAAGCACAGGGCTCTACATAGATGTA
This sequence comes from Tolypeutes matacus, assembly GCA_026826555.1. Lineage (NCBI taxonomy): Eukaryota > Metazoa > Chordata > Mammalia > Cingulata > Chlamyphoridae > Tolypeutes > Tolypeutes matacus. The sequence continues at coordinate 9,718,320 of JAKSZT010054324.1, read as the reverse complement.
TTCTAGAAGGAAGCAAGATGTCAGAGAAAGGAATTGACTAATAACCATCAGCCTCTGCTGTAAATAAAATAGTGAACAACACCCAGCCTTTGATTCTACCTTGATTTTGCCAAGGTAGACTGATGAATCCCTAATCTAATAGAGAACCCATAAGTTCCAGGGAGCCTGTCTTCCTGTGTAAAGAAGAAAGTTAAAATAAGAGCTGAGTTTGAGAAATAAAAATTTGTTTCTTAAACAGAGAAGCACAATATTTATATACAAAAATGTATGTATGTATTTAAATACATACTTATACTTCTGACTTTTGGGCAATCATCCAGTTGATCAGTAAGTATCCATTGTGGTTAGGACATTGAAGTTTACTGGGAAAATTAAACCTCTTTTGGAAAATTAAGAGTATAGATTGATGACGTCTTCTCAGGAGATATTGAGAATATGTAAATGAAAAGAAAAACTGGAAGTAAAAGTATAGAGAAACGTTGAGAAAATGAAAACCTTTGAGTTCCCTATTTAAAAGCCATGCCTAGGAAGCATGTCTTCAGAGAACCTAGGGTCCAAGGCTCACCCAGACTACCAGCCCAGACAGGCCAGCAGCATCCCCAGTTTCCCCAATGGCCCTCCTGCTGTCTCTGCTGATGGCCCTGGTGGTGTTCAGCTGTGGCCCTGTTCCTTCTCTGGGCTGTGACCTACCTCAGAGCTGTGTCCTGTTTAGCAGAAAGACCTTTGTGCTTCTGGGACAAATGGGGAGAACCTCTCCTTTTTCCTGCCTGAAAGACAGGGCTGACTTCAGATTCCCCCGGGAGATGGTGGATGGCAGCCAGGTCCAGAAGAGCCAGGCCATATTCGTTCTCCACGAGACGCTCCAGCAGATCTTCAACCTTTTCCATCCAGAGGGCTCCTCTGCTGCTTGGAACACGACCGTCCTGGATCAACTTCTCTTGACTCTTCATCGACAGCTGGAGGACCTGGAGGCCTGTTTGCTGCAGGAGATGGGAGAGGAAGAATCTTACCTGGGAATGGAGGGCCCTGCATTGGCCATGAGAAGATACTTCCAGGGAATCCGTCTCTATCTGCAAGAGAAGAAACACAGTGACTGTGCCTGGGATGTTGTCAGAATGGAACTCAGGAGATGCCTTCTCTTCATCACCCAACTCACACAAAAGATTACAAAGTGAGGATGGAGGTCTGGGCTCATCCTGAAATGATTTCATTGACTAATATGCCATTTTATACTTGCATGTTCGCCTTTTGTTTTTCAAAAAGCTCTTATTTCTGCTTGTCACAGAATTTATTGAACTCAAAACAGCAAATACTTTTTCAGTATTATGTAACAAGCACATGTTAAAAATATTCAGTGCAAGGGGCACAGCTTCTAAGTGATTACTGCTCTGGTGTCAGTATATTGTTTATTTGTTTATTATTTATTTATTTAATATCTTCTATTTATGTTTATTGATTTATTCTGGCTTAGTATACTTGAGGTATTTACATTTTCATATAATAACGTGTTCACCTTTTCATTGTATTAAAATTTACATGTTCACATTTCCATTTTATTAAATTTATGTATAGTTTCATTCGCTAAATTTTTATTTAAAAAACTTCTTGAATTTGTTCATTCTGCAAATAAAATCTATATGCTGGTGTTGTAAGCTACATTGAAGAAAGGATGGTAAAGTTTGTTAACATATTCATTCCATTCACATTATATGTATAAATTGCATATGTAAGTGACAGATGGTGTAATTGTCATCAGGAAATAAAAGTGAATAAAGCAAACACAGTTCTTGCATTGGTGGAACTTTCAGTCTTAACAGTGAAAGAACCCTAAAGACAGTACTGAAGTTTACTTAATTTCAATGGTATTAAACACCACTAAAAGAAGTAAAGGAAATGATGTTCACACACTAGAAACTTTAGAAATGAATGATGCTGGGAGAGAAAAAACTTTGTAAGAGTCCTATCTAAGGTCCCTGGGAGAGGAGTCAGTGCAGAAGTCTTAGTGGCTGTTGGGTCTGTCAGGTCTATACCTTACAACCATGACATGGGGAGAGCTATTACTTTAGGGTTCCTTACTGTGTATCAGGTGATGAGGACATTGAAACAGATGTGGTTACGTGTGAATAGTGTGCACAATGACGAGGAACCTACACTTCACCCTGAAGACCCTTGACATTGAAAGATTGGGATGCAAAGGACTGTCTGCAAGGGCACCGAGTGGAGTGGGTGGTGTAGTGAGAAGGAAAAATAGGGAAGAATGGGGGTGAGAGATGAACGAAGAGAAGATGAATCTTAAAAGACAGAGTGATGCTTTCAGGGGCATGTGTACTGCTCTGTCTAGTGGACCTGAAAAAACCCCACTGGTGACCTCAGGAGGACCTAGTTTAGTAGAATTAATGGGGCAGAAACCAGATGAGAGTAGGATGAAGAGTAAACACAAGAACAGGAGTTAGGTACACTGTGTATAGAAAATTATATTGGAAATCTTGTTTGTGAAAGGAGGAGTGAAATAAATTGATTCCTGGAGGAGAATGTTGGTGAACATGTCATGCATACTTTTTCATAGTTTTGTAATATGTGTTCTAAGAATCATTTTCAAAGAATTGTCACAAACCATATGAAAATATTTGATTTATTTTTAATTTGAATAAAATAGCAATTTATCATGGTTCTCATTAACATTATTTTGTAGTGAACCTCAATATTAACCTATTTGCTTGCTAATTTCAGTTATTTTTCAAACAAGTTTTACAATCAAGTTTCCTTTTATGTTTAATGCTTCATTTATTCTAGCCCCCCCCCCCCTTTTTTTGGCCATTTACATCACTTACTTATCATTTTATAATTTCCAATTGTTAATATAAAGTTTTTCTATAAATTGTAGCCATATTCTTTTGATGTACACTGTGTACAAAGGGCTGGACAGTTCCTTCTAAATTTCTCCAAGTGCTGGAGAACCAAGCCTCTACCTAAGTCACTTTGCTCTTTTGATTTTACACATATTCAGTTCCCTCTCTGGTTAATCTGTTTTTACAATCAATTCTATATTCCATCAGAAGTCATATTAGTCTATAATATAAGATTTTAAATTCATGTTTGTTAGAGTTCCAGGCAATTCTAGAATTTTTAAGTGAAATTTTCTTTCCTTCCATATTAAGAACAGATAAATCATTACCACAAATCTAATTGCTACTGATAATACAACTTTCTTGAAATTATTCAATTTATTAACATAACTATTGAATTTTCTTCACTGCCACATTCTTTTTTTCTTGATATTTGATCAGGGAGCTTTTTTCCCCCTCAAAACCAAAGGCAGAGTACAATTATTCATTTAATAATGTTCAGGAAAAAGTACATTAGTTACACCCACAAAACAGAACACCACAGAGCAACAGAGAGTTTAAGGATTAAGTAAATTCAGATTTAAAAATTTTTTAACAGGAATCCATAATATTAAATTTAAGGAATCATCCATGCCTCACAATATAGGATTTACTGTTGAGCTCTCCATTCTGCCATGATGCTGGCATTTTATATTTATATACATAACCTTACTTTTTCTTTGCTTTGTTATATTGTTTTTTTGTTTGTTTGCTTTTTTTTTTTTTTAGTTTACAATTTAGATGATACAGTTTAATAATTTTGATGATATTTACCATGTCCTGTGTCCATTACTGAAAGGTAATGAAAAACCTTCCCCATGACCACCAAACAACCCATTAGATCTTGACTGTTCCCTTCTCCCCAGCCCCCCAGGGCCCATGATACCCCCCTCTCCTAACCCATGGAATGTCAAGATTCACAATTACATGCCCTGGAGTTATATTGTTGTATTATTTAGCACGAAAACATTCTCCTAAGGGGTGGCTTTGTATTACCACTTTGCCTTGACAACCTCTGTGGCTATATCCTGTTATGAACTTGTAGGTTAGAAAGTCCTGGAGAACCGAGCGGCGGCGAAGGCAGCGGCAGCGCTGGAGGCTGGGGCTGCTGGGCCACTGCTTTCCTGCTCGGCCGCGGGCACAGGTCCCGGGGAGGTCGGCTGGGAGAGAAGACGAAGGGAGCTGCGGCTCTAGGGCCACTGGGACATCAATGCACAGTGTTGGCTGGAGGCAGCTGAGTTTTGCCCGCGCTAAGAGCGAGGATGTGAACGCAGCAGCCGTGGACCACCCGCGGATAACCCGCCGCGCACAGAGACGGGAAAAGCATAGTTGCAGCGCCGACTCTGCCCACGCATCCACAGCCAATAAACTTCATACAGTGAGGATAATGAGAGGATCTTTGTCTGTCTGTTTTATTTATGGATATTTACCAAAGTGAAGACCTCAAGGACTGACACAAAGGTGCTCAAGAAATACCTGTTCCTTAATTTAATGTAGACTCATAGAAGAGTTAACAGCCTTAGAATAGTACCTACTCCCCATTAGGTGCTCAATATCATCATCCTTGTTAGCACTGCCATGTAAATTATCCAGCTCTCTTATCCTGAGTAAGATATCCTTTACGATTATGCAAATGTCTGAAGTGCTCAGGGAAGATGACTGATGCATTAGTATCCTGGCTGCTATAAGAAATACCTTATTATGGTTTGGTTTAAACTATGTGCATTTATTGGGTCAGTGTTTTGAGGACAGGAGGAGTCCAAGATCAAGGTGTCAGCAAGGCAGTGCTTTTTCCCTGAAGATGTGATGCTCTGGGCTGGCTACTGGCCATCCTGTGTCCTTGGCATTTCTGTCAAATGGCAGTGCACCGGGCAATGTCTTCTCCTTTCTCCTCCAGGTGCCGCTGACTTCCAGCTTCCTCCCCTAGCTGCTTCTCTCTCTGAGTTTCATTCTGCTTATAAAGCCAGGGGTTCTTAAACAGAGGTCCACGGACCCCAAGGGGACCATGGAAAGATTTAAGGGGGTCCATGAGCTTGAATTGAAAAAAATCAACTTATCTTTATTTTCTCTGACCTCTAACTGAAATCTAGCATTTCTTTCACTTAAAATATATGCACTAAATATATTACAGTAGTACTCATTTCACCTGATAGCAAAGGGGTCCGTGGAACAAAAAAGATAAAGAACCCCTTGTTATAAAGGATTCCAGTAATCCAGATTAAGACTCACCTGATTCAGTTGGGCCACACCTTAATTAAAGTAACATCTTCAAGAGATCCTATGCAATGGGTCCACATGCACCAGAATGCCGACCAAGAATAAGACATGTCCAAACTGGGGCACACAATTGAATCCACCAAAATGAATATCCATTATCCTGCCAGATAAAATTAGGAATTTAAGAGTAGTGTTCTTCTTTAAAGTGAGCCTCTTGTGCATTGGTTTGTAGATTCCCCAGCCTTGCCCATAAAGTGATTACACCTGGAAAGAAAATGAGAGAATAAGCACATGGCTGGTCTTTCAGACTGCAGGCCATTGGAGAAGAACTACTCTCCTCTGGCTGCCTGCCAGAAACAGCCTGCCTGTGGCCCTTGCTTTACTTCCACTTCATCCTTCATCCTTTGTGCCCTTCATCCCTCCCTTTGCCATTGACCTCAGTCCCCTGTTTAGTTGCACTGAATTTAGCTAGATTATATTTTGTCAAATTGTTGGCTGAGGAGTTACATGCTTTCTCTCACTTTCAACACGTTCAGACTTGCATTTGTTTTCCTTTTGTTCCCAGGTATCCAGACACAGTGATGGACAACATTTTCTATCTTACAATGTTGACCTGAGAAAGAAAATAAAAACCTAATGTTATGATCACAAAAGGGTAAATTGTAACATTTTCTTTGCTTTTCCTTTTTCATGATACCAAAAGCAATCTTGGATAAACAAGATAAACTTTTTTTGCTTTGCCCAGCAAAATATGAGAGGAAAAGGTGAAAAAATTTAATATTCACAAGCAATATAGAAAATATTCTCATAAATGTTCAACAGTTTAATGAAATAAAATGAATAAGGCATAGACCACTTGGGAAATAAAAGTCATTTGACTATTTAAAGCAAAATGTATACTATGCATAATTTCTCCCCATAGATAGGCTAAGATGATGATTTACTTGTGCCATCTGAAGGATCACAAACTATTTGATACCTGGGTTAGGAGGAGAGAAGTTCACCTCTCACTTCTTAAATATTCACACTTATACTCAACAAACTTGATTAGTGCTTAGGCAAGGGGCAAAGAGCTGGGGATTACTTTGAGAACACTTACAACCACCCAATCATGTAATATCATACCTATCTGGCTGTGGTAAGATAACCTATGCCTTGTACAATGAGAGTGAGTCAGGGAGCATTAGAATTCAGCCTTGTACATATTGATTAACTTACATTGTCACTCCAGTCCAGTGGGGGTCACTAGAGTTGTGATAATTCCTTGTGAGGTGAGGTGGGGTTTTGAAAAGGATGAAAATATCAGTCTTGGGATTTGAATCCCTATACTCATTGCACCAAAAAATAACTAGAATTTGTGCTTAGATTATTGGCAAGAACCCAAAGATTCATTATTGACACCCGGTCAGAAAATAGTGGAAAGAGAAGCCGACGTCAGTTGCAATCCTGGTCACGTGTCCAAGGTGCAGTGCATCTTGATAGCTAAGCTGCTGTGTTCCAAATTTTAAAAGTACACATGGTACAAGATCTTCGGAGAACCTGGGGGCCAAGCCTAACACAACCACACCCCTCAGCCAGGCCAGCAGCACCCACAGGATTTTTCAGTGGCCTTCTCTGTCTCCATACTGACAGCCCTGCTGATGCTCCTTGGCATGTCCATCGCCTTTCAGGGCAGTGAACTGCCTCAGAGCCAAGGTCATTTATGAGGGGAACTGTCATGATTCTGAGACAAATGAGGAGGCTCTCCCTGTCCTTATGATCAGGAATAACCTCAGGTTTCCCTGGGGACAGCTGGATAGTAGCCAGTTCCAGAAGACTCAGGCCACTGCTGGCTTCCTTGAGATGCTGAAACAAATCTTCAACTTCTTCAACACAAAGTGCTCTTCCGCTGCTTTTTTTATTTTTATTTTTATTTTATTTTTAAAGAAGTTTAGATTCCATAAATGATACCTTGAAAAATAGGGAGATTCCCATACACCCCACCGCCTCCCACTCCCACACTTTTCCGTATTAACAACATCTTTTATTAGTGTGGTACATTTGTTACAATTGATGGATACATATTGAAGGAATGCTGCTAACCATGGTCAATAGTTTCCATTATGGTTTATACTTTGTACTGCACATTTTTATAGGTTTTGACAAAATGTATAATGGCCCATATCCATCACTGCAATGTCATTCAGAACAATTCCAATGTCCCCAAAATGCCCCATGTTACACCTATTCTTCCCTCTCCCTCCCCTCAGAACTTCTGGTGGCCACTGCCTTTATATCAATATTACAAAATCTTCCATTTCTAGAGTAATAATAAGTCTACTTTAGTCCATAGTTTCATTCCTCCCTTATGTATGTTCATTCCTCAATAGTGAGGATTTGGGGATGGTGATGACCACTCTGATTGAGAGGGGACTTAGATCCCATGGGGCAGATGTATGGAACTGTCCTGATTAATTTTGTAGATACTCTCTGTCCTGTGGGATGGGGGTTTCCATCATCATCATTTTGTTAGTTGTCCTGGGCACGTCTGATGAACTGGAGAGCAGGTGTTGCAACTCTGCTAAGATTCAGGGCCAACCAGCTTGTGAACAGTCTGAAGATTTAAGTCTCTGGGACACATATTTAATGGGTATAGTGTTAATTATAGGTTCAAATAAAAGGGGCAGAAGAGCCATGTGTAGGGAAATTATAAATGAGTCTAACTCTGTTACACTGGGAAGATATACTCCAAGGTAAGGCCCATTGACAGGGTGCCAAATTCCTGAGACTGTCTGCCTCCTCTGCTGCTTTGAATGAAACCCTTGGTGAAACTCCTCACTGGACTTGGTTCAGAATAGACTGGAAGGCCTGGAGACCTGTTTAGATCAGGAAAAATAATTAAAAGTAATTCCTGAGGCATGTGAGTACTTCCTACTGGTAGTGAAGAGGTAGAGCTAAGGAATTCATCTTTACCTGAAAAAGGAGTACAGCGAATGTGCCTAGGAGATTGTTAGAGTGGAAATCCAGAGCCGGCTTGTTCATCTTGTTAAAAAAAAAATTAGTAGGTATGGAAAGAGGTCAGGACTTTCATCAAAAAGAAATGTTCACTCCCTTAAAATACATATCTCTGCTTTTAGTATGAAAAACATTGGCTTAAATTTGACAGATAGTTTTTAAGCATTACAAGACAACTATTTGAAATATTTTCAGGATTAGAGGAATGATTGCTTTGTAACAAGCATGCTGCATTTATTTATTTCTGCATTTATTGTTTCTTAATCCATTCATATTGTCACATTTATAGTATTTAACATGTCAATAAAATAACACATTCATCTGCACAATGTGTTAAATGTAGCAATACATTCATGTTAATATTTTGTTAATTAGTTCTCTTGTCATTTGTTAAATTTTACTGTAAACAAAATTTTCTTTTGTACATTTTTCATGAAAAGCCAACCTATCTTGATTTTTATGGCATAAAATGAAGATTAGATGACACAATTCCTTTATTCATTTATTTAATGTAAGTATAAACTCAAAAATCTATACACCAATTTTGTGCTTGCCCTCCGAGAAAAGAAGCGAGGAAGCAAAGATAATTCTTGCTTTCTTATAGCTACATTGTTTAAATAAAATTTACATACAATGAAATGAACAGATCTTAAATATACAATTTGATAGGTTTTAACAGATTCACCATATAATCATCACTGTAATCCAGTTTTAAAATTTAGCATCACCCCAGGAATTTCCTCCTTCCCTCTTCCAGTCAGTCTCCAATGTGGACAGGTAAACACAGGTAAACAGTATTTGTTTTATTTCTTCTGGAATCTCATATAAATGGAATGTACCTTTTGAATTGGAAATTTTTTGCTTAAAATGTTTTTGAGATTCATCTTTGTTGTTACACGTATTAGGAGTTAATTTGTTACTGCTAAGTAGCAGTCCATTCAGTGAATAATATATAATGCATTTCTGCATTCTCTTATTGATAAACTCTTGGGTTTTGGCAGTGTTGAGCTTTTATGAATAAGGGAGCCATGAACACTCCTGTACAAGATCTTTTATTAGCCATGTTTTCATTTCTGATAGATAAGTGTCAGGAAGTAGAATTTCTGAGGTATGATATGTGTATGTGTTATTTATAAGAAATGGTTTTCCAAAGAGGTTATAACTTTTTATATTCTTACCAGTAATGTGTAAGAGGTTCCATTTCTCCACATCCTTGTTAATACTTAGTATTGTCAGTCTTTAATTTAGGCATTCTGGTTGGTGTCATGTGGTATTTAAATGTGATTTTAATCTGCATTTCCCTAGTGACCAATGATGTTAAGAACATGTTCATGTCTTTATTAATTATTCATGTGTTGTTTGTCTTTTTAATTAATTAATAGGTGGCCTTCATATATTATGGAAAAACTCCTTTGCTAGATGTATATATTATAAATATTTTCTTCTAAATTGTGATTTGCCTTTTAATTATTAAATGATGTATTTTCTTGATGAAAAACTTTGAATTATTCATAATACAATTAATTTTAGAATAGTTTCAGGTTTACAGAAAAATTACAAAGATAAAAGAATTTTCATATTATACATCCAGTTTCCCATCTTGCATTTGGTAGGAAACATTCATCACAATTAGTGACAATTAACTATAATCTAAACTTTATTCAGATATTTAAAATTTTTATCTAAGGTCCTTTTTCTGTTCTAGGTTCCCATCCAGGATACACATTACCTTTAGCTGACATGTCTCCTTAGTTGCCTCTTGGCTGTAATAGTCTGTCAGAAGTCTTTGTTTTTGATAACCTTGACAGTTTTGAGGACTACTAATCCAGTGTTTTGAAGAATGTCCCTCATTTATTCTGATGTTTTTCTCATGACTATACTAGGGTTTTGGATTTTTGAGAAGAACACAGAGAGAAAGTGGCATTTCACAACAAGGGTATGTACTATCAATATGATTTATGAATGTTGATATAGACATGATCATCTGGATAGTATTTGTCTTGTTTCTAAAGTATAAAGTTACCTTCTTCCTTATTTTTTAAGCTATTTTGATACTGTAGTCTTTGCAAGGAAGTCACTATACATGAACCGCATCTAAAGAGTGGCATAGAATCTACATAAATTTGTGGGAATTGTACTGCATGGGAAATTTGGTTTTTTCTCTGCCATTATTATTTATTTAATAATGTATTTAAATCAGTATGGATTCATGAGATATTTATTTTAAAGTTTGGATTATGACCCAAAATTATTTATTTATTTATTTTTCAGGTTTGGTCCTTGGGAGTTCAGTTGGTTCTCGTGTCCCTTTGACATACCTTATCGTGTGTGTGTGTGAGTGTGTGTGTGTATATGTGTGTGTGTGTGTGTATATATATATATATATGAACACTTTCTGGTACAAGATTCTCCAGGCTCATATTGTTTATATTCTACCCCAGTCCTAGAATTAGCCATTTCTCCCAAAGCCCTGGTTCCTTTATTGGAGAATGGTATTACTCTTAGAAACCAAAGTCTGAGTTCTAGGTGTGCTTGTTGCTACTGGAATGTTATTTCTTTTAGGCTTTCTTAACTGACAAGGCAAAGAAATATATTTGTGTATACTAACCCATGTTTACAATCATATCTAGAAATATTTCTATATGTTATCATCTGTATCTATATTAAGCTTAACATAGGCTAATACTGAAGTATCCAACTTTAATCCATTACCATGTGCATCATTCTCTTCCCCTTGCCTGACTGTAAATTCCCACTCCAACAGTGGGAAACTTGGCTCCCACCATCCATCATCCACTTACTTAATTGTTCCCTTCTAGTACATATGTATAGTAGTATCAGAATTGTTAATCCATGTGTCAACCAGAAACAACTTTATCAATTAGAGTATAGGCAGTACCTTTTGTCTTTAATCTTACAGACTACACTTATCTCAAAGTTACTTGGATCAGCACCTTGTCCCTCCACCCCTTCATTGAGGTTGTTTATATATATATATAAAGATTTTCTTATAACAATTTGCATTCCATCTTGGGGTCCATGACCTCTTAAATGTGTTTTTATTTTTAAATTTGTATACTTTAAGTTTCACTCTTTGTTCTGTAAATTTCTATAGCTTTTGACAAACACATAATGTGACATAGCTAAACGATTGATCACTAATTGAAAGAGAGATGGAATAGCTTTATTAATTTCAAAACAGGAAAATTGTCAGGGATAAATAGGGGCATCACATAATGTTAAAGCATTAAATCTCTCAGAAGACATAACAATCTTAAACATATATGCACCTAACCAGAGAACATCAAAATACGTGAGGCAAACATTGAAACAACTGCAAGAAGAAATAGACAAATCCACTATTATAGTTGGAGATTTCAACACTTCACTTTCAGTAAATGATAGAGTCAGCAGGCAGAAAACTAGTCAGAATATAGTTGAACTGAAGAGCACCATGAATTAAGTGGATCTAATGACATTTTTAGAATACTTTTTCCAACATCAGCAGAATCCATATTCTTCTCAAGCTCACATGGAACATTCATTAAGATAGATAACATTCCAGGCCATAAAACACACCTTAACAAATTTAAAATAAAAATCATAGAAAGTATGTTTCTACATTACAGTGGATTTAAACTAGAAATCAATAAAAGAAAAATGACTTGAAAATATTAATATATTTGGAGATTAAATAACATACCATTAGATGCTGAAAAAAGTCAAAGTCAGAGGACTGAGATTATGTGACTTCAGGATTTACTATAAAGCTAGAGTGATCAATACAGTGCAGAATTATTGAAAGAATAGACAAATGGATCAATGGAACAGAATAAAGAGCCCAAAAGTAGACCCATGCAAATAGAGTCAACTGATCTTTTTCAAAGGAGCAAAGGCAATTCAATGGAGAAAGGATTGTTTTTTCAACAAATGATACTGGAACAACTGAACATCCACATACAAAAAAATGAATGCAGAGACAGACTTTACACCTCTCACAAAAACACTCAAAATGGATCATAGTCCTAACTATAAAACACAAAACTATGCAACTAGTAAGACAACAGGGAAAAAAATCTAGATACCTTTTGGTTTGGCAATGACTTTTTAGATTCATCAAAAGCACAGTCTATGGAAGAAAAAAATTGGTAAGTGGGACTTCATTAAAATTAAAAACTTATACTCTGCAGTAGAGACTGTTGAGAGAATGAAAAGACAAGCCACAGGCTGGGGGAAAATACTTGCAAATCACGTATCTGATAAAGGATTTGTATCCAAAAGATTCAAAGAACTTTTAAAACTCAATGATAAGAAACAACCCAATTTAAAAGCTGGCAAATGATAGGTCTTCCAATGCTTCTAACTCACAGATGCCACTGAATAACACTGCTTGAGGTGCTCAAGGTAATTTTGGTAGTTGTCCTGGTGAACAGGATGCTGGTCGCTTTCTCCTCAGAAGACAGGGCCTGGGCCCCAGTTTCTGTGCCTTGATCTCTAATCTTGATAGCAGATCCCCTGAGTATTATTCCCAATAATTCAGCAATTGTATGACCCCTTGATAAGCCTGGAGCTGCCAAACCATATTGCTTATTTGGGTATCAGGGAAAGTCAACATTTACCCCCACAGGGAGAGATCTTGGGTCTTCTTCCATATTTCCCTAAAACTTCAGCAAGTTTTTAATGGAGAGAAATCACACCCAGATTTCTACCTTGACATCATCCTAGGCACAGTGGCCATATTCTTTTGCTTTCACGTAAACGCTTATTCCTTGGAAGACCCTTTGTCAGCTTTAGTTCCTTACTTCTCTTCTTGTTCTTTTACTTCTAGTGCATCTCCTACTGTTCTATCCGTTGAAAGGCCAAGTTAGGAATTTCTCCATTAGGGTCTCATCCCAAACAGTGCAAGCCCCCTTTGTTGAGCTGAAAGGTGAAGATCTGCTGGTGCCACTCCTGGAGGACAACAGTGGCCTGGTCTTTTTCAGTGCTGACTAACTTCCATTGGCCCCAAGGCAATCTGAAATCTTTCCTGTCCTCTGGTCATAACAGAGCAAAACTCTCATTTGGTACAGAAGCTTGAAGGTCTCCATCTTGTCCAGACTATAACCCTAAGTCAGTGCTTAGCCTGGGAGTAAGTGGGGTGGAGCAGAATTAGGATCCAGTGTGTGTGCTTGTGTGTGTGTGTGTGTGTGTGTCAGGGGGGATCTCTATTTCTTCAAAAACATGCTTTAATTAGATACGGGTTTTATAGTTTATTGGATTTATATCTAGGATCTGATATCATCATATGAACTGTCTAAACATATTTATATAAAGTATTATATTATACACTTATCTTTATTTAAAGTATTATATTATACACTTATCTTATATACTGAAGATCCTTAGCTTCAGCCTAAACTGTGCTGTCCTAGGATTCCTACCTGCCTGGACTTGTGCTAGGGATTTTTGAATGGGCTCACTGTGGATCCATCTGCATGATATGACAAAGGACATCCTAAAAAGAATCCACTCAGAGGACTGAAAGAGCAATATCCACAACCTGGTCTAATCACAATACCCCTGCTTGGAGGTAGAAGGTCAATTTTGATAAGTCATGCTGTATGTATCCAGGATTACCCTCAGGTTCAACCTCTGAGAAAGAGGTGGTCAATTAGGATTTTTGTTATTATTATTTTAACTGTTCCTTTTTTTTTTTTTTAGGGAAGAAATTTTTCTTCTCAATCATTGTACTCTACTTCATGTGTGTGCCATGCCACATGTGACTTTTTGGTCTCCAAGCCCTCATATATTGGCCAAGTGTGCCAAGGAAATATAGTGCCTAGAACTTAAAGTATGAGCCCACTAGGAGGAGCTCTAACACCTTTTCTCCATGGCATACTTGCTCCAGGATCTTCTAAGATAATTTTCTTGCAGGGAACTACAGCAGAAAGCCTGAAATTTCAAGCTCCAAACCTTTGCCCTTCTAATTTCAGTGTATAGTAGAAATCTGCTTATCCAGAGGCATTTGGGAGATATTTTTATTTTTTATTTATTATAGGCCCCTGATCCCTACCCCACCCACGGTGAGTGTATTCTCTGTCCCTTCTTCCCCTCCTGAGTAAAACATGGGTCCTTCAAGGTATTTCTCCTGTAAGTAAACCATTTGGTCTGGAAATATGCTTCTTTCCTTCCCAGTTCCATCCAGCCTTTTTCTCCTCCTCTCATCCCTCCCTCACAAGGAGTGAGAGTAAATTAGTAGCTGTTACATAAAAAAGTGTTAACAGGCTTTTTCGTTGTTGTTGTTAACATACCAGGATTCAGTTCTCAATGCCCTAAAATTAACTCCACTTTGAGCCCCTATATTTTTTACCCAGATTGACAGCCACTTTGTTTATCTGACATGAATCCAAATAAATTTCTGTTATTTAAAATACCTAAATTTCCCCCAGGGAGGCATACCTTATTTAGTATAAGGTTTATTTTGAAACTTAACTTGGAATAAATTTCACTAAAATAATGTACACCTTCTTAGCACCCCTATCTAAGGCAAATGTTACTGTTTCCTTTGTTCTACACAAACATTGCTATACCCTTCCAACATGTACATGTACCTAGCTTCATTACCTACAGTCTAGCTGAACATAAGTTTTTCATACCCCTGGCTAAGAAAGTCATTTCTTGACTTCCGGGAAGATGGAAGATTAAAGAGATGCAAGACTTCTCTCCCAGAAATATAGCTAGAGAACAGACAGAAACTGCCTGGAAAAATGTTCTAGGGCATAGGACACCAGGGGAAGGCTGGAAACCACCAAGAAGAGACAGGGACAAAGAAAAAGAAAAAGACTCTCTATGGGAAAACTCTGTGAGTAAAAGCTGCAGCTTCAGCTTCCAGCACCTTTCCCCCACCCTCAAAGCAGACAGCCTTTGTCTGCTTTGAGCCTTCTGGCTTCTGGTCAGCAGCTACAGAGAGAGGGGCTGAGGGGTCCACTTCTCTAGGAAAGGGGGAAAAGGGGGATGCAGCCTAAGGCTGATTCAGCTTTCGGCCAACAAATTTGGTCTGCTGTGTTCCATGAGCTCTTCCAGGCCAGGTGGGGCCACACTATTCTTTGCTCTGAGAGCCAACAGAGGACTACAGAGATCTCTCAAACACCCTCCCTACTGATCAAGACTGGTTGTTGAGGATGCAGGGGAAAGTACAATTAGCTCCTGCCTGGGGAAAAGGAGGGGGCTGCCAGCAAAGGGAAGAGAACTGCTTCTGAGAAAGTTTAATTTGTGAGACTACAAATAGCCTTGGGCAGGATCCTCTGTCACATTTTCCTTGTCAGTGTTACAGCAAACACATTCTGACCATGGTTTGAGCTGAAAGGTCGGCTGACAGGAGCCATCTGCTGGCAGACCAAGGAAGTGAATGCATGGAAAGCAGTAAGTAAAAGAGGTTTTGGGGGCCTTTACAGCCTCACTCCCCAACGCCCTTGGAAGCTGGTCTGCAACCCATTATTGGGTTCATGGCCTGGATTTGTGCAACTAAACAGGGACAATTATAAAGAGCTAGAACAGGTTGAACCAAGAATCAAACAACAGCAGTAACACACAGCCGTCCACCACTAAATTCCTAAGCAAGAGAAAGAAAATGAGCATCAAAGTAAACTCATCATCATAATAAGGTGCTTAGACATCTGATTGCAAAAAATTACAAGCTGTAATAAGAAAAGGAAGATATGGCTAAAGCAAAGGAAAAAATCAAAGCCCCAGATGAGAAACAGGATATGAGACAACTAATCAAAAAGGTTCATACAAATCTCCTAAGTCAAATCAATGAGTTCAAAGACAATTTGGCTAAGGAGGTAAAAGACACCAAGAAGATACTGGGTGCACACAAAGAAAAATTTGAAAATCTGAAGAGAAAAATAACAGAGCTTATGGGAATGAAAGACATAATAGGTGAGGTTAAAAACACAATAGAGGCATACAAGAGCAGACTCAAAACCATAGAAGAAATAATAAGTGATGTAGAATGGAACAGCTGAAGTTGAAAAGAGGGAAGAACAGAGGGAGAAAACAATAGGAAAAAATGAGCAGGGGATCAGAGAGTTGAATGGTAACACAAAGTGCAACAACATACATATCATGGCAGTTCCAGAAAGAGAAGAAAAGGGAAAAGGGGCACAAAGAGTATTTGCAGAAATAATGGCCGAAATTTGCCCAACTATCATGAACAAAATGAATTTACATGTCCAAGAAATGCAGTCTAGTCCAATCAGAATAAATCTGAATAGACCTACTCTAAAACACATACTACTCAGAAAATCAAATGCTAAATATAAAGAGAAAATTCTGAAAGCAGCAATGGAGAAGCAAACCATCACATACAAGGGATGCCCAGTAAGAGTTAGGGCAGATTTCTCATCAGAAACCATGGAGGGCAGAAGACAGTGGTATGATATAATGAGGATCATGAAAGAGAAAAATTGCCAGCTGAGAATTCTTTATCCAGCAAAACTGTCCTTCAAATATAAAGTGAGTCTAAAACATTCACAAATAAACAGAAACTAAAAGAGTTCATAAAAAGGAATCCAGCTCTGCAGGAAACACAAAAGGAAGCCCTACAGCCTGAAAGGAAAAGACAGGAGAGAGAGAGGCTTGGAAGGGAGTATAGAAGGGAAGATTATCAGAAAGAATAACCAAAAGGGTAAAATGACAGATGAAAATAATATATGACATATGAAAACCAAAGAATAAAATGATGGAAGTAAGTAATGCATTTACAGTAATATCATTGAATGTGAATGGATTAAACTCCTCAATCAAAAGATATAGGTTGACAAAATGAATTAAAAAATGAACCATCCGTATACTATCTACAAGAGACTTACTATAGATCTAGGGATACAAATCAGCTGAAAATGAAAGGTTGGAAAAAGACAGTTCATGCAAACAGTAACCAAAAAAAGTAGCTATACTAATATTGGACAAAACAGACTAAATGCAAAAAAGATATAAGAGATGCAGAAGGCCATTATATATTAATAAAATGGACACTCCACCAGTAAGGAGCAACAGTCATAAAGATCTATGCACCTTACCAGGGTGCCCCAAAATACATGAAGCAAACTTTGCCAAAACTGAAGGAGAAATAGACATCTCTACAATAATAGTTGGAGACTTCAACACACCACTCACATCAATAGATGGAGTAACAAGACAGAAGATCAATAAGGAAACAGAGAACTTGAACAATATGATAAACGAGTTAGACCTAACAGACGTATATAGAATGTTGCATCCCAAATCAGCAGGTTATACATTCTTCTCAAGTGCTCATGGATCTTTCTCCAGGATAGACCACGTGTTGACTCACAAAGGAGGTCTCAATAAATATGAAAAGATTGAAATTATACAATGCACCTTCTCAGATCATAATGGAATGAAGCTGGAAATCAATAACAGATGGGAAAGGGGAAAATACACAAATGTTTGGAGGCTAAAAAGCACACCCCTAAACAATCAGTGATTCAAAGAAGAAATTGTAAGAAAAAATAGTAGGCTTCTTGAGATGAGTGAAAATGAGAACACAACTTATAAAAAGTTATGGGATACAGTGAAGACAGTACTGAGAGGTAGCCCTAAATGCCTATACTAAAAAGAAAAAACAGGTGAAATCAAAGACCTAACTGAACATCTGAAGGAACTAAAAAAAGAAAAGCAAACCAATCCCAAAGCAAGCAGAAGGAAAGAAATAATAGAGTAGAGCAGAAACAAATGAACTTGAGAACAACAACAAAAAATGTGGAAAATCAACAAAACCAAAAGCTGGTTCTTTGAGAAGATCAATAAAATAGACAAACACCTAGCTAGACTAACAAAGAAAAAAAGAAAGAGGATGCAAATATAATCAGAAATGAAAGGGGAGATGTTACAACTGACCCCAAAAAAAAGATAACAAGAAGATATTATGAGAAACTGTCTGCCAACAAATTAGACAACCTAAATGAAATGGACAAATTCCTAGAAACACACAAACAACAATCTACATTGACCCTATGAGAAATACAGGAACTCAACAGATCAATCACACTTAAAGAGATTGAATCAGTCATCAAAAATCTCCCAACAAAGAAAAGTCCAGTACCAGATGGCTTCACAGGTGAATTCTATCAAGCATTTCAAGAATTAACACCAATCCTTTTTAAACTCTTCCAAAAAATTGAAGAGGAGGGAAGATTACCCAGCACTTTTTATGAAGCCAGCATTACCCTAATAACAAAGCCAGATAAAAATACTACAAGAAAAGAAAATTACAGAACAATCTATGAATATAGATACAAAAATTTTCAACAAATACTTGCAAATCAAATCGAACAGCATATTAAAAGAATTATATACCATGATCAAGTGGGTTTATTCCTGTTATGCAACGGTGGTTCAACACATGAAAATAAATTAACGTGATACACCACATTAACAAATTGAGTGAAAAAACCCACATGATCATCTTGAACAACACAGAAAAGGCATTCCACAAAATACAGCATCCTTTCTTGATAAAACGCTTTGAAAGATAGGAGTAGAAGGAAAGTTCCTAAATATGATAAAAGGCATATATGAAAAACCTACAGCCAACATCGTACTCAATGGGAAAAGGTAGAAAGTTTTCCCTCTAGGATTGGGAACAAGACAAGGATGCCCACTGTTGCTACTGTTATTCAACATTGTGCTAGAAGTTTTAGCTAGGGCAATTAGACAAGAAGAAAAGGACTCCAAATTGGAAAAAAGGAAGTAAAACTCTCACTTTTCACAGATGACATGATCCTATATTTAGGAGAATCCAGAAATATTTACAACAAAGCTACTTAAGCTAATAAACAAGTACATCAAAGTGGCAGGATACAAGATGACCATGCAAGAATCAATAATGTTTCTATACACTAGTATTGAACAATCTGAGGAAGAAATCAGTAAAAAAAAATTCCATTTTCAATAACAACAAAAAGACTCAAATACCAAGGAATCATTTTAACCAAAGATGTACAGGACCTGTATCCAGACAACTACAAAACACTGCTAAAAGAAATCAAAGAAGACCTAAACAAATGGAAAGACATTCTGTGTTCATGGGTTGGAAGACTAAATATCATGAGATGTCAATCTTACCCAAACTAATTTATAGATTCAATGCAATACCAATCAAATTCCAACAGCCTAGTTTAAAGAAATAGAAAAGGCAATTACCAAATTCATTAGGAAGGGAAAAGGGACCCCAATAGCCAAAAACATCCTAACAAAGAAGAGCAAAGTAGGAGGACTGTCACTGCCTGACCTTGAAACATACTACAAAAGCTACAGTGGTCAAAACAGTATGGCATTGGTATAAAAGTAGACACATTGATCAATGGAATAGAATTAAAAATACAAAAATAGACCCTTACCTCTATGGCTGTTTTTTTTTTTTTTTTTTTTTTTTTTTACAAGCCTACCAAGTCCACTTAACTGGGAAAAAAACAGTCTCTCCAACAAATCATGCTGGGAGAACTGTATACCCATAACCAAAAGAATGAAAGAGGACCTGTATCTCAGTCCCTGTACAAGAATCAACTCAAAATGGATCAAAGACCTAAATTTAAAAGCCAGGACCATAAAACCTTTGGAAGATAATGTAGGGAAACATTTTCAAGATCTTGTGGTAGGTGGGGGTCTCTTAAGCCTTACACCCAAAGCTTGGGCAATGAAAGAGAAAATAGATAAATGGGATCTCCTCAAAATTAAACACTTTTGCACCTCAAAAGACTTTGTCAAAAGGGTAAAAAGTCAGCCGACACAATAGGAGAAATATTTGGAAATCGCATATCCAATAAGTGTTTAATATTGGATTTAACTCAACAATTAAATGACAAATGACTCAATTTTAAAATGGGCAAAAGACTTCAATAGACATTTGTCCAAAGAAGAATTACAAATGACAAAAAAAAAAACAAAAACAAAAAAAAAAACACATGAAAAAATGTTCAACATAACAAGCAATTAGGGAAATGCAAATCAAAGCTACAACAAGATGTCATTTCACACTTTTGTTTGGCCACAATTAAAAAGAGAGAAAACAAATTTTGGAGAGGATTTGGAGAGATAGGAATGCTTATTCACTATTGGTGGGAATGTAGAATGATACAGCCACTGTGGAGGACTGTTTGGCAGTTCCTAAGGAAGTTGAAATGAATTTGCTATGTGACCCAGCAATACCACTACTATGTAAACAACCAGAAGAACTGAGAGCAGTGACATGAACAGACATCTGCACACTGATGTTCAAAGAAGCATTATTCACAATTGCCAAAAGATGGAAACAACCCAGGTGTCCATCAACTGATGGATGAATAAACAAATTGTGGTATATATATATATGATGAAGTATTATTCATCTGTAAGAAAAAATGAAGTTGTGAAGCATATGACAACATGGATGAACCTGGAAGACATTATGTTGAGTGAAGCAAGCCAGACACAAAAGAAGACATACTGTATGACTGTCCTATTATGAACTAAATATATTGTGTAAACTCATGGAGTTAATAACTAGAATATAGATCACCAGAAAATAGAAGAAGGTTAGACAATGGAACGCTGAGGATTAATCTGTAAAATTGGTAAAAAAAAAAAAAAAAAAAAGGTTGTTCATAAATCTTTGGAAATGAATAGAAATGGTGAAAGCACATCATAGCGTTTTTAACTAGTAGTGCTAATATATGGGTATGATATTGGTTGAAAGGGAAAGTCTAAGGTCCTGCATATTACTAGAAGGAAAGCTAAAATGTAACATGGGACTGTATAGCACAGCGAAACTGCCTGTGAAATATGAATATGGGTAATATTGCATATATAAAACTGCTTTTCTGTGAAACAGAACAAATATATATGAATGTTACAAGTGTTAATATCAGGCAAAAATACAACCAAAGCAAATTATGCTAAGTAACATATAGTAATATATTAATGACTTTCCACTAAGCATAAAAAAAGAAGTATACTAAGTGAAAGAAACTAGACAAAATATATTACATATTGTTTGACTCCATCTATATAAAATATAAATACAAATAATTTAAAGAGGTGGAAACAGAATAGCAGCTATGTATGGCAGGAGGACAGAGAGATAGGTGATTATTAAGGACCAGAGTTTTTTGTCTGTTTTTTGTTTATTATTATTATTATTGGAATAGTGAAAATACCCTAATACTGATTGAAGTGATGTATGCACAACTCTACTATTATACCAAATACCTTTGATTGTGCACTTTGGATGGATTGTGTGTTTTATGAATATGTATCAAAGAAATTGATTAAGAAAGAAAGTGGTTTCTTTTTACATTGAAGGGAAATCCTTGGGATTGTTTCTGTGTTATCGTTCCTTCCCTATACATTTGCTATGTGACTTTGTCAAAACCTTTAGCTGCTCTAACTCTAAACGTTTGCTACATGCTGGCTGTTTTTTGCCTATGAATTATGTTTCAAGCATACAATCCAAAGAAATAAGGAAAATTGTCACCAAATCTTCCCTAATAAATGGAAGAAAAACAAGTCCAGTGGCCACCTGTGTTGGCTACAAGACAAGTGGCCTTTTGAATTGAACAGTGGAAGACTGATACACATTATAAAACTCTAAAATTAAGCCCTTTACACAATTGTCTTGTATTACTTTCCCATTTTTCCAAAATATTAAGTGTTTAAAAATTTGGGCCCAAAATACATCCCGTTGGAACCACTCAAGTTAGTCCCAGTAGTTTCTATATTACCAGGTAGTTGACAAACCATCACCAGACTGATTGTGACCCAAGAAACATGATCTCAGGTCAGGAAAGAACTGCCTAAGTAGACCAGAAGAATCAGTCAGAAGAGAAACCCCCACCTGGACTACTGCCCTGCATACGAGGTCTTTATTTTATTGTGTCCTTACTATACGATAGCATAAACCACTTTTTTATCAAAGAAAGATAGATACTTCATTTCTGACTCCAAGAAGTAGATGAGCCAAGTGGTCAATCCATGAGGAGTAGGGAGGCTAGAAAACAAAAATAAGAACTTAATCTCTTAGCAGACACATGTAAGTAAGACTTCCTCATCTCTAGGCAGAGATTCTCCTTACATGTCTAATTGATCATGGCAATATGGTACTGTTTTATTCCTCCTTTCCTTTATCACTGCATTTTTATTTCTTCATTTATTCAAGACTTAAATTGTCCCCCTTATGTGTTGAAAACCATGCTAGGTAAAAAGATAAAAAACCATTTACCTACCTTGAAGTGGGTCATACTCTACTTGGAAAAAAAGAGAAGTTAATCCATTACAGTACAGGGTGGTTGGTGACATGATAAGGAGTTGTGCTCTAGGAGGCAAATAGGCTCAGACAAATCAGACTACAAGACCTTTATGTGAAAGGGACAATTTTAAATGAGTCATGAAGTACCAAATGAAATATTAATACATATTAGGAAGAAAGTATGTACCTAGCAAAGAAATGACAAGTGAGCTTGGGTTTTCTGTGCCCCAAACGAGAGTTCTATATGCCATGCTACTGGAGATTAGGTATTTGAGAAAGCATGCATAGTCTTTTTATCTGAGACAAAGATTAGCATGCAAGGAGTTTATTGGAGAGAGCTATGGGATCAACACTTGAGGGAAGAAAAGGCAGGGACATTGAGCAGAGGAGGAAGTTGAGCTGCAGTGCAGCCCCAAAATGGCCTTAGCTAATCATAGAGAAAGCTCTGAGGCTGGGATGATCCTGCTAGAGTGGAGTGAATGGGATCAAACCTTTATAACCCCACATCAACAAGTCATTTGATGCAGGCAGCCCCATGAAGGGGGGAAATACTTAGGATAAATACTCTCTGCAGCCAAGGGCAATTCCAAGAAAGGGCTGACACATGACGGCTGTCAGCCATCAGCACTCTCAGCATCTGGGAAGATTTTTAAGGATAGGATTGTGAGAAGAACCATGGCCAAATGAAGAGCTGAATAAACATGGATAGAAAAGTGATTAGTAGTAAAGGAAGAATATCATTCTTCACAATCAGTTACAGAAATCAGTTCTACAGTTTCCATTAGGGGTTTGTTCTTTTTTTTTTCTTGGAGTGTACAACCATTGACTATCTACCCTTTTTAATTTTTCAAAAAAAGTTATTCTTTCTCTCTCCCTCTTTCTTCTTGTATATTTGAGTTTCATCATGCCCAATTGTACACTTGGACTATAAGTTGCAAAAGGATTATTATGGACATACCTAGGACACAGAACACTCTGAGAACTGAGGCCTCATGATGTTTATTAGATGCAATTTATGAGCATGGTATTTGTTGTTCCCAGCTGAGGTACTGCAGATGTAGATGAGATAATTGGGCACACTTTTAAACAGCGTGAACAAAAAGAGTTTGGATGTAGTAGAATGCCCTCTATTATAAGAACAGCCCTCCAGTCATTACAGAGAGACCTACAAGCCATGATCCTTCTGCCCATGGCTGACAAAACCAGTATGAGTCCATCAGAAAACTCTTCTAAGAATTTGACTGAAGGAATGTAGAACCTTAGAGTTAGGTGCTAAGTCACACTATTGAGAATGTTTTGATATTTCCAGAGTTTACCTAGTTCTCACATTTTCCATCCATGATACTGGACAAAGCATGGGGGGATTGGGAACAAAGGCCCAGTAAGTATAATTTTGTTCTGCTGTTGTTATAGATAACATATTTACAGGTGCTGTTACAATGGCTAGCATAGAGACCAACAAATTAGGAGCTGTGACCAGTGCTTCTTTTACCTGGCCCATTTTTGGCCAGAGTTCCAGATGTATAAAAGATAAATGTTAATATGTATATTTAATTTAAAAGTCTATACTATCAATTAAAGTGAGAAACAAAAATAACATATTTAATTAAAAGATTAAATCAATATTAAACAAAGTTACAGAATGACAGGTAAGTAAAGCAGTTTTATATATAAGCTTACTAATATTTAGCTTTCAGCTGGGAAGTGTTGAATTAGCAGCTGATACTAGAACTTTGGTTGACTGTGTTTATGACTAATGAATTTGATACTATAGATGCCAACTTGTGAGTATTCTGCTAATTCCCAAGGAAGGGGCCAGCGTCCTCAGGAAGGAACACAACACTCCTTGGGCAGTACATTTTAAGGTTTATGTATCAGTCCTCGGGAGATTGGCCAGCTCTTCCAGGGAGGAACACAACACCCTTTGAAATGTACTTTATTTCTTTTAATTTGTTATAAAACATCCTTGATGTGCTTACTATTTTAGTTCCCAATATTTTTCCTGAAATATGAAAAGTGTTAACTAGCAAGGCATTGGTTTGTTGATTAACAAAGTTTTTTGCATGATGTTTTACTTTTAGGTTTGAACAATGCTCACCAAACCTTTTCTTAATACATTTGGTTTCAGGCCTGTTCAAACTCAAAACAAGAGATTTATATATATATTTAATAAAATACCTTTATGTATAACATACAAGTTATTAAATTATATATGCAATGTATTGTATTAAAGTTTTGATTAGTATTTAAGTATATATACATAATTCATAACTACAGTAGATTATATAACAGACAATAATAAGACTTTTAATCAGCAGGTATCCAATGAATAAACATTTATTTCCTATGTGTTTACAATTCTTAAGTATTTATATGAACTTTATACTCATACAACTTTGATTATCATAAAGTTAGAAAATTCCCTTTAATTGTACAACAGTTTCAAATACTTCATTCAACTTATAATATATCAAATGAACTTAACTATTTTTAGTATTTCACTTTTTTTCTAGGTAAAAGTTTAAATCATTTGTAACAGTTTGAAATAAAAAGCTACTTTTCAGATTTGACTTTGAGAATGCAGGTTTGAACATTATGTTCCTTTTAAAAGTGATAAGATTTGTTTCTCCACGGAAACAATAAGATTAAAGTACAAGAAGCTATTTTGACAAAACAGACTTTCTTTTTTGTATACTGATTATTCAGGATAAAAACTTTGTAAACTTTTACTAAAACAGAATAATGACTTAAGAAGCTTCAAGAAAGAATAAAACTTTAACTTTGTATTATTATATTGTTTGACATTAAAGTTTTTAAATCTTTATAAATAAACATCAAATCTTACTTAACCTTGACCACAAAAATTCCTTTTCCACACACCTTCTGCACTTTCTGTATTCATTCAGCTTTTGTCCCACATTTTATTCTTTCTTAATAACCAGTCATTTTATCTTAGCACAAAATTATTGTCTTTTTCCTTAATAATAAAAACACATTCTATACACCCTATATACATGTTACCAAAATGATTTTGGAAACTGTCTCTAAGCAAACCTCTTACAACATACAATTACCATCAACACTAAACAAATGTCAAAATGATTATTTAAATTGGTTATATGCAAATATAACTTTTCTTCATTATAAATACTTAGTAGCATGCAACACTGAAAATAGTCTTTTAGAGGCAAGTTGGTAGGGGAGGCTGACTGCCGACAGCTTTTGCTGTTATGAAGTTAATTTTATTATTATTATCAATTTGGTTTTTTGTTTAATAATGACTTCTTGGAATTAACCATTTAAATATTTCCATTTAAACAGTGCTTGTACAAACTTCCCATAACTATTCATAGCCACATAGACTATAGTCATTTTATCTCAAGACAAATTTTACCTTCACAGAACACATTCTCTTAAACAAATTTATCAAATATTAGTAGAGCTCTTTTAAGAATTTTCATTTATCAATTTAATATTACCATCCAGAGGTATCAAAATATACACTGACACTGAACAAACAGACAAACACAAAAAGAATTATGACACACCAACAGAAACATAAAGCTTACTAATTTGACCCATGATTCTCACTCCTTTGGTATGGCTGTCTTCAAGCCCTCCATCATTTCACATCTTTGATTTTACTGCTTTTAAGATTTTTTCTGGAATCTGTGTGGCCTGTAATATGCAAGCTTGTTCTTTGAAATACTTTTGTTAGTAATCAGCAACCAGCCAGGACAACTTAAACAGCGTAAATACAGTTAAGCTCTAATTTAGCAGTTTACACAGATATTTAACAAATATTTTTTGGATTACTACTCTTTAGGAGGACACTTAGCCTCGAAGTTCAGGAGTAAGCTAGTTATTCAAAACTGAAAGTTCCTTTTAACACCTTGATAAAAATTCTGCACTAATTTTATCAATTTGTCCACATAGGCCCAACAGAATCAGCATGGAAACAAAACAGAAAACACCAATGTTGCCAAGTTTTCCTACTCTTCTAGTGGTTTAATTCTATTAGCCCCTATCATCCCACAGCCTTATCATTATGTAGGCAGTAGGAGGTTTAAAAAGTTGCTGCTGGAATGTTTTCCTTATCTTAGTTAACTCTTTGGCAGAATAGTGATGCTCCTGTAACTAATGCTAGATCTTCCTAATATTAATCTCACTAAATCTTTTGGAAGAGGCCCTTTCATTCCTGAATTGGCTAAATAGACTTTATTTTGTTTCTTAAGTATTAATTTTCCAGTAGTGGCAAAGTCCAGGCTGGCACTTCCCTAGATAGCAGTGCATAAGTTTGCCAAGGATTTGAAAGCTGTGGGGGCAGAGACGAGTGGCTCTGTCTAGATTGGGTATAACTGAACAAAGCCATCCAGAATGATTTTGGGGCACCGGAGGGAGTGCCCTGTTGCCCATTTCCCAGCAGTGGATTTTCATCTTTATCAAATTTAGATCTACATTTATTTGCCCAATGCTTTTCCTTATGGCACCATGGGCAGTAAGGGAGAATGCTTTCAGGGAAAGTGTTTTTAAGAAAATCTTGAGGGGAACTATATGCAAATTTCTCTTTCTCCTCATCTTTTTCCTCTTCATTCTCTGTTTGTAAAGGTTCCAGTACTGATTTAACAACAGACCAAGTAGGCCAAATAGTAATCAGGGTCTGCGCCCCTTGAACATGTAATTTCTTTAATTCTCTTCCTACCTTTTCCCAATCTCCTAATTCTAAACTACCTAATGCAGGAAACCAAGGGCAGTATTTCTCAATAATTTGTAAGAGCTCTAAAAGACGAACTTCACTAACTTTAGTACTTCCAGCTTTAAGAAGCTGCTAGGAGACCAGTATAATTGTTCTAACTGGTGTGTCGTGACCTTCGATCCTTGGTCCGAAGGGAGGGCTTTTAACATTTGCACCTAAAGACTACGTTGCGAAGACCCTCCGTTCCCCATGTTTTACACCTGATGCTTAAGATCCCTTGCAACCGTTCTTCAGCTGAACGGTCCTGAGCTTTAAGAAGCATTACTGGGATCCAATCCCTCCTTACCGTTCTGCAGCCTAACCGTCTTGTGCTTGCAAAGAAGCATTTCCCGGGATCACCTCGCGTTGACCTTGACCACGTCCATCGACCTCGTCTGCAAACTTCCTTCCCCGTCCTTCAGGTCCTTGTTCGGGCACCACTTGCTGAGGCCAGCTGAGGCAGCACAGTACCTAAAGTAAAGGGGGGCATGAGATTGAAAAGAAAGTTTAAGAAACAAAAGAGACAAAGAGACAGAAACAGTGAGGGTCAGGTGGGGACAGAATTCAGCTTTATTTCTATATGCACGATAAAGATAATGGTTCAGCAGTTTTGCACAGGAAGTTCCTGCCTGGGCAGAGTTTGGGCTCTTGAGCTCATTTGATAACAGACAAGGGAATACAAAGATTTTTACAGAAATTCTAACCTATACGGAATTCTGAGAATTCTCTGGCCTGGCCTAGTTTGCTATTGTAGCAGCTATGCCAGCTCACTTGCTTATCTGTGACCTTGTGGACTGTTATTAACAGTTCCAGGGGCTCTATTTTGTAGGAGCTTCCAACACACTAGTAGCAGAAGTCTAGGTATTTAAAGTATTCTTCAAAATTCCTCACGTCAGATTACGTGCATTAATGAATGCACTCTCTCACTTCCTGCCATCTGACAAGAATGGGAAACCAGACACAGTCCTTGGTACACAACTTGGTATTTGCTGGAGCCTCCTGCTGGCCTCTGTAGTGTAAAACCAGTATCAGCAATGGAATCCAGAATCCAATACATCCCTGGGGCCAAGAATGAAATTGGCAGTCAGATGTTAGCATTGCTGAGCTGAATGCTGTGGCACTTTGCTGAGGTAAGAATCCATTAATATGCTGGTTCCTGGCCTTCCTTCCCTGCAATCCTAGGTGCTGGGGATATTGCACTGAATTAGCAGGTGTGGTCCCTCCTGCCAGGAAACTGTAGTCCTGTGTTTCATATCTGGTAGAGTGAATCCCATTCATGACTCTTTTTCTTCTTGATTTTGCTACATTCAGGGACATGGGTATGTTTATTGTGAATTTTTTCAGGGATGTATAAGCTACAATTTCCTTCTCTCCCAAGTATTGCCTTGATAGGGCTTCTGTTTCTTGAAAATCATTTATAAATTAGAATACATCTTTGTGGTAGTGAAGGTAAAATCCAAAAAGAAATAAGGAATAAGAAGAGAGAAAACTCTGGGGTGAACAAAAGTTTCTGGCTTTTGTGACTGGGTGGATTTTAGTACCATTCA
The DNA here is from genome assembly GCA_026826555.1 of Tolypeutes matacus. Taxonomy (NCBI): domain Eukaryota; kingdom Metazoa; phylum Chordata; class Mammalia; order Cingulata; family Chlamyphoridae; genus Tolypeutes; species Tolypeutes matacus. The sequence goes on along the minus strand of JAKSZT010054324.1, from coordinate 9,689,655 downwards.
CAAAAATAGGGAATAAAGGAGATAAATTAGATTTACCTCTTGATTAGATGATAATGAACTCAATTTTACATATATTGAGTCTGAGGTATCTATGCAACATCCAAAGGAGATGTCTAGAAGAAATTCAATTTGATATGGGTGTCAGGTTTGTTAAATAAAATCCAATATGTAGAGGAGGGGCAAGATGGCAGCAGAGTAAGGAGCTCCAAGGGTCAGCTTATCCTACAGGGCAGTTAGTAATAACCCAGAGCTATCTAAAGCACCTGGCTGAGGGGCCCAGGAGACCAGAGAGTATTCTGCAACGTCTTTGAAAGAATGGAAGAAGGAGACTGTCCATCTGCAGCGACAATTCATGAGTAGAGTACTCCACACCACGGAGGCCAGTGCCCATCCTCCACTGGCAGTGCAAGTCACCTTGGGAGCTATTCCATGGCTGGAGTTGGAAGTTCCATTTCCCAAAAATGGGGGAGAAAGAGATGGCTGGGCACTAACTTCAGTTAATGATTAGTAAATTTGGCTGGCTAAAGTATAATCCTAAGAACAGCTAAAGTTTGAACAAGTCCAAGTTGGAAAGAAGCTGGTAGCCACCATTTTATTTCTGCCCCCAATTTGAGGGGAAGCAGGGCTGAATGAAAATCATAGTGATGGTAGGGACTGCTTCTTTCTACCTAGATCAGATTGTAGCCCTAGCCTAGGTCCCAGCCCCACCTCCAGCAAGGAGGAAGCTGAGGGGACCTGTATCAGCTTCTCCTGGCAACTGCAGGTGCTTTTAGTCTACACAGACTGGATACTCAGACACCTGTAGCTACATCTCCACCCCTCGATAGGATAAGAGGGGAGCTGTGTCCCCTCAGCCTCTCCAGGCAATGGCAAGCACTTTTGGCCTGCAAGGACTGGACTCTTGGGCATCTATGGCTTCACCCCCACCCCAAATAAGACAAGAGGGAATGAATGTCTCCCCAACTTCTCTGGACAACTGCAGGTGTTTTTGACCCACATAGACTGAATAGTTGGACACCTGTAGCTCCATCCGTACAGCCAATAGGATAGGAGGAGAGCTGTCTTTCCTCAGCCTCTCTGGACAATGGCAGGCACTTTCGGCCTGTACAGACTGGACTGTTGGTTGCCTGTGGAGCCATCTCCACCCCACAATAGGATAGGAGGGGGCTGGTGTTTCCTCATCCTCTCAGGCCAGCTGCAGGTGCTTTCAGCCCACACAGAGTGTTCTGTTAGGCACCTGTGGTTCCATCCTCATCCCTTAGAAGGCAGAAGGGGCAGTATTGCCTCAGCTTCTCAGGGCAACTGCAGGGGCTTTCAGCCCACACAGATTAGATTGTTGGGTACTCTGGAGGGTCCATCCCAAAACCTGGCAGGGGATAAGGGGACCGGTGCTACATCAGTTTACCTGGGCAAGTGAAGTCAGTTTTGACTTGCAGGGCTTAATTTGCTGCCCACACCTGCAATTATATCCTTGCCTCAGGCAGGGGAGGAAGGGGTGTGAAGCTTCATCAGTTTCTCAGGGCAACTAAAGATGGTCTTGGCCTGCAAGGCTTGGATTACTACACATTGCTGTGGCTCCATCCCTACCCCTGGCAAAGGAGAAAGGTGGGGGAAGCCTCATTGGATCCTGGGGCAATGTGGGCAGCAGCATCAGCCTCCAGAGCTTACAGCACCAACTACATCTTCAGCTCCTACTACACAGCAAGGGAATAAAGGACAAGAAAGCCCTAAATTAAAGAGAGAAACTGCACCCAGAATAAATACATCCAGTAAACCAGATGCCAAAACACCAACAAAAATTACAATCCATACAGAAACAGGAAGATATGGCCCAGTCAAAGGAACAAGATATGCCTTCAGATGATATAAGGGAGTTAAGACAACTAATCATAGATGCTCAAACAAATCTCCTTAATAAATTCAATGAGATGGCAAAAGAGATTATAGATATTAAGAAGACACTGAGAAGCACAAAGAATAATTTGAAAGCATACACAGAAAAATAGCAGATCTTATGGGAATGAAAAGCATGACAAATGAAATAAAAATACACTAGAAGCATATATAACAGCAGGTTAGAGGAGACAGAAGAAAGGATTAGTGAGCTTTAAGACATGGCCTCTGAAAGCAAACATACAAAAGAACAAATAAAGAGAAGAATGGAAAAAATTGAACAGGGTCTCAAGGAACTAAATGATGGCAAGAGACAGCAAACATACATGTTATGGGTGTCCCAGAAGGAGAAGAGAAGGGAAAAGGGACAGAAAGAATATTTGAAGAAATAATGGTTTAAAATGTCCCAACCCTATTGAAGGACATAGATATCCATGTCCAAGAAGTACAACGTACTTCCATCTGAATAAATCTGAATAAACCTACTCTGAGACAAATACTAATCAGAATGCCAAATGCCAAAGACAAAGAAAGAATTCTGAGAGCAGAAAGAGAAAAGCAATGCATCACATACAGGGGTTACCCAATCAGATTAAGTGCTGATTTCACATCACAAATTATGGAGGCAAGAAGGCAGTGCTATGATACATTTAAGATATGGCAAGAAAAAAACCTCTCAGCCAAGAATCCTATATCTGGCAAGATTGTCATTCAAAAATGAGGGTGAGTTTAAAATAATCACAGATAAGCAGAAACTGAGAAAGTTTGTAAACAAGAGATTGGCTTTGCAGGAAATACTAAAGGGAGTGCAACAGCCTAAAAAGGAACAACAGGAGAGAGAGGCTTGGAAGAGAGTCTAGAAATGAAGATCATATTAGCAAAAGAAACAAAAAGTGTAAAAAGATGGTGAAAATAAAATATGAAAAATAAAACCCAAAGGTCAAAATGGGTGAAGTAAGAACAGTCTTTACAGTAATAACATTGAATGTTAATGGATTAAACTCCCCAATCAAAAGACACAGACTGGCTGAATAGCTAAGATAATATGAGCCATCTATATGCTGTCTACAAGAGACTCAACTTAGACCCAAGGATACCAATAGATTGAAAGCAAAAGGCTGGATAAAGATACTCCATGCATGCAGTAACAACAACAAAAAGCTGGAGTAACTATACTTATATCAGATGAAATAGACTTTAAAAGCAAAAGACAAGGAAGGACATTATATATTAATAAAAGGGACACTTCACCAGGAAGAAATAACAATCATAAATGTACATGCATCTAACCCAGATGCTCCAAATTACATGAAGCAAACACTGGCAAAACTGAAGGGTGAAACAGACATCTCTACAATAATAGTTGGAGAATTCAACACACCACTTTCAGCACTGGATAGAACATCTGGGCAAAGGATCAATAAATGAACAGAGAGCTTGAGTAATAAGATAAATGGACTAAACTTAATAGACATATACAGAACATTGTATGCCCAAACAGCAGGATATACATTCTTCTCAAGTGCTCATGGATCTTCTCCAGGCTAGACCATATGTTGGGTCACAAATCAGATCTCAACCAATTCAACAAGACTGAAATTATACAAAGTACTTTCTCTAATCATAATGGAATAAAGCTGGCAATCAACATCAACTAGCAAAAGGAAAATTCACAAATATATGGAGATTAAATAGCACACTCTTAAATCACCAGTGGGTCAAAGAAGAAATTGCTAGTGAAATCAGTAAATATCTTGAGATGAATGAAAACAAGAACAAACCATATCAGAATTTATGGGATGCTGTAAAGGCAGTGCTGAGAGGGAAATTTACAGCCCCCAATGCTTACATTAAAAAAGAAGAAAGTGCTAAAATCAATAACCTAACTACCCAGCTGGAGGAACTAGAAAAAGAATAGTCAACTATGCCCAAATCAAGCAGAGGGAATGAAATAACAAAGATCAGAGCAGAAATAAATGAGATTGAGAACAAAAAGCAATAAGAAAATCAACAAAACCAAAAATTGGTTCTTGGATTAGATTAACAAAATCAACAAACCTTTAGCTATACTGACAAAGAAAAAAAGAGAGATGATGCAAATAAATAAAATGAAAAATGAAAATGGGGACATTACTACTGACTCCATGTAAATAACAGTGAGCATAAGAGGATACTATGAACAACTGTATGCCAACAAAGTAGACAATGTAGATGAAATGGAAAAATTCCTAGGAATGTATGGTCAACATACACTGATCTTAGAAGAAATAGAAGACCTCAAAAAAACCCACCACAAGTAAAGATACTGAAATAGTCATCAAACAACTCCCCAAAATGAAAAGACCAGGATCAGATGGTTTCACAGGTGAGTTCTACCAAGCATTCAAAGAAGATTTAATACCAATCTTAATCAAACTCTTCAAAAAAGTTGAACAAGAAAGAATGCAACCAAACTCATCCTATTAGGCCAATATCACCCTAATATCAAAGCCAGATAAAGATATAATGAAAAAGAAAATTACAGACCCATTTAATTAATACAGATGCAAAAATCCTCAACAAAATACATGCTAATTGAATCTAACAACACATTGAAGAATTATTCATCATGATCAGGTGGGTTTTATACCAGTCATGCAAAGGTGGTTTAACACAAGAAAATCAATCAGTGTAATAAACCACATTAATAAATCAAAGAAGAAAAATCACATGATCCTATTGATTAATGCAGAAAAGGCATTTGACAAAATACAGCATCCTTTCTTGATAAAAATACTACAAAATATAGGAATTGAAGGGAACTTTCTCAACATTATAAAGGCCATATATAAAAAGCCCACTGCTAACATTGTATTCAAAGGTGAAAGACTGAAAGCTTTCTTGTTGAGATTGGGAACAAGACAAGGATGCCCACTGTCACCACTGTTGTTCAATATAGTGCTAGAGGTTCTAGCCAGAGCAATCAGGCAAGAAAAAGAAATTAAAGGCATCCAAATCAGTATTCACATATGATATAATCCTATACCTAGAAAGTCCTCAATAATCTATTCCAAAGCTGCTAGAGCTAATAAATGATTTCAGCAGAGTGGCAGGATACAAGATTAATACGCAAAAATCAGTAGTGTTTTTATACACTAGTAATGCACAATCTGAGGAGGAAGTCAGGAAAAAAATCCTATTTATAAGAGCAACTAAAAGAATCAAATATTTAGGAATAAACTTAACCAAGGATGTAAATCACTTTTATTTAGAAAACTACAATGCATTGCTAAAGGAAATTTCAAAAAGACCTAAATAAATGGAAGAACATTCCATGCTCATGGACTGGATGACTAATTATCATTAAAATGTCAATTCTACCCAAATTGATATACAGATTCAATGCAACCCCAGTAAAAATTCCACCAGCATTTTTTAAACAAATGAAAAACACAATTATCAAATTTATTTGGAAGGGTAAGGGGCTCCAAATAACCAGACATCTTAAAAAGGAAGGAAGAAGTTGGAAGACTCTCACTTCCAGACTTTAAATCATATTACCTAGCTACAGTGATAAAAACAGCATCGTACTGGCACATAGACCATATACAGACACACAGACCAATGAAACGGAATTGATGATTCAGAAATTGACCCTCTCATCTATGGTCAAGTGATTTTTGACAAGGCTGTCAGGCCCACCCAGCTGGGGCAGAACAGTCTATTCAACATATGGTGCTGGGAGAATTGGATATCCATAGCCAAAAGAAAGAAAAAGGACCCTTGTCTCACACCTTATACAAAAATTAACTCAAAATGGATTAAGGACCTAACTATAAAATCTACTATAAAGTAACTATAAAGCTCCTAGAAGAAAATGTAGGGAAACATCTTCAAGACCTGGTAATAGGTGGTAGATCTTAAACCTTTCACTGCAAGCATGAGCAATGAAAGAAAATATGGACAAATGGGACCTCCTCAAAATTAAACACTTTTGTGATTCAAAGGACTTCATCAAGAAGGTGAAAAGACAGCCCACTCGATGGGAGAAAATATTTGGAAACCGCGTATCTGATAATGGTTTGATTTTCATTCTATATAAAGAGATCATACAACTGAACAATAAAAAAGCAAGCAATCCAATTAAAAAAACGGACAAAATGCTAAAATAGACATTTCTCCAAAGAGGAAATACAAATGGTTAAAAAAGCACATAAAAAAATGTTCACTACCACTAGTTATTAGGGAAATGCAAATCAAAACGACAATGAGATATCATCTCACACCACATAGAAAGGCCATTATTAAAAAAACAGAAAACAAGTGCTGGAGAGGATGGAGAAATAGGAACACTCCTTCAGTGTTGGTGGGAATTTAAAATGATGCAGCCTCTGTGGAAGACAGTTCGGCGATTCCTCGGGAAGCTAAAGATAGAACTGCCATATGATCCAGCAATTCCTCTACTAAGAATATAGCCAGGGAAGCGGCTGTGGCTCAATCAGTAGGGCTCCCGTTTACCATATGGGAGGCCCCGGGTTCGGTTCCCGGGGCCTCCTGGTGAAGGCAAGCCCGCCCGCACAGCGTGGTTGGCTGACCCAGCGAGCACAAGCAGCAAGGGGGGGGGGGGGATAAATGAATAAATAAATAAAATCTTTAAAAAAAAAAAAAAAAGAATATAGCCAGAAGAACTGAAAATTGTGATGTGAATAGACATTTGCACACCAATGTTCATAGTAGTAGTATTCACAATTGCCAAAAGATGGAAATAACCCAAGTGTCCATCAACCAATGAATGGATAAACAAAATGTAGTATATACATATGATGGAATACCATGCTGCTGTAAGAAGAAATGAAATTGGGACACATATGATAACTTGGATGAACCTTAGAGACATTATGTTAAGTGAAATAAACCAGACACAAAAGGACAAATATTGCATGGTCTCATTAATATGAACTAAATATGAAGAATAAACACGTGGAGTTAAAACCTAGAGTATATTATTAAGAGATAAGAGGAGGGCTGAAAAGGTGTACTGATGCTTAATATATGTAGAAGTTTTATTTAATTTGACTGTAAAAGTGTGGAAATGGATAGAGTTGATGGTAACATATTATCGTGAGTAGAACTAATGCAGCTGGTTTATAAATGGGATTGTGGCTGAAAAGGGTAGTCTATGGAAGTACATGTCAATTGAAAGAAAGCTAGAGAATAATCTAGTGACTGAATAACACAGTGAACCCAGAGGTGGATGAGAATTGTGCTTAGTGTTACAAATACAAGAATGTCCTTCTGTGAACTGGGCCGAATGTACATCACTATTGAAAGATGGTAAGAATGAGGAGAAACATGGAAAAATACAGTTAATGTAGCCTATGGACATTAGTAATATTAATAATATTAGTAATATTAACAGTAATATTGTATATTCTTGCATCAATACCAAAGATATACTGTGTTAATAATAGGGGGGTTATGGAATAAATTTACCAAATGTACTCTATAGACCATAGTCAGTGGTAACAGTCCTCTGATATCTCATAATCTGTAACAAACGTTACACAACAATGTAGTGTGTTGGTGTAGGGGTGTTGTATAGGAGCTCCACACATGTGCATGAATGTTTTGTAAGTTCACAACTTCTCTAGTAAAAATATATTTTAAAAATCCAATATGGAGACACCCAGGCTAAACCCCACATCAGCAAAACAAAACAACTTCAGCAAGTTTCCATTTCCTGCAAATGCCAGAAGACCAAATTTAAAATATAGCCAGATATTTATCAATTGTCACCAGCTAAATTTCTCATTCCTTTGCCAACTAACTTCTTCATTCATAAGCAACCACTTGCTCCCCACTTTGTAAGACTCCCTCCCCCGCCCCAAGTAAAATGGAAATTTAATGTCAGCCAATCGGAACATTTCCTCACTTGCTTCCGCATTTGCCCTATATGAGGTTCTCCAGTCCACACCCTTGGTGGAGCACCCTTCTACTTTCTGAATGGGTAGAAGGGTGCTCTACTTGGCTGCCCAATTCATGAATCACTCAATAAAGCTGTGAGATCCTGAAGTGCATGAAAAGTTTTTCTTTTATCAGGTTCAAGCGACAAGTTTGTACTAGTTGCATAAATATTGGGGTCATCTTTACATTTGTGGTAGTTGATGATATCGGTGTATAAGACTGTGGAAAATGTATCAAATGAGAAGAAACCTGGGGGCTAAGCCCTTGGCAACGCCAATATTTAAACACTTTGTGGAAAGAACAAATTATCTCCTGGTGAATCCTCAAATCTATGCTGTCGTTTCCACACTGGGAGGGTAACTTCATAGCTATTTTATATTGAAGCTCTGAATTTTCTGTTGCTTGAATTTAAGAGAAAAGCAGATTTTGCAGTATAGACGTCAGCAGTGATTAAGAGATTTAGGCTGAAAAATATTCAAAAATTAAATTAAGACCTACACTTTCTCCTTGGAATGCATAGCAGTGTGGGTAGGGAGACTGGGAGGAACATTGTCTGGGTAGGTAGGTCAACCTTCCTCACCTGGAAACTGGTCCTTCCTCTTTCAGACTTGGTCCATGAATGAACAGCACATCTGTTCCTCAGAGAGAGAGCAATCCCACTCCCAGAGACTAAAGTCCAAACCAGAATCCTATGAGAAATGGGACTGTCACAAGGACCAGGGTGTTAGAAATCCATTGGCTATATAGTTCTCTCCCTTGGACAGTGTGTGGCCGTATGCTGCTTATCTATGACCCTTGTTTTTCCATGTTTCAGTGGATAATTAGTTGCAACAAAATTTGGCTAGACTGGAAGTACCTCTTTTTAAAAAGTGATATAGATATTGCATGATTTTGCTCTGATTAATTCAGTGTTTATTTTATGGTTCAATTCTCCTGAGGATTTTCTTTTTTTCTTCCATTTTTAATGACTTGGGGAATCCCCCATGTACTGACAAGACCATCCTTGGCATAACGATGTACTTTTTTTTTCAAATGTTGCCCTGCAGTGGGATAGCAATATAAGCATGTATTAGAGTCTATTTCTCTTTTGGTTTAGGTTACTGATTCTAGTTTAGAACTCCTGTTTTAAAGTTCTAAAGGGCAAATATATTTAAAAGTAAACAACTTTTACTTTGTGCTAGGCACATGCAGGATGTCCACTCAATGAAGTTAAATGCTTGGGAAAATATTAGCATATGAAGAATTGGTTTTAGCCCCTAAATATGGATTATTATCTGCTGTAAGTTTTCACTTGACAGCTCCTCTATTCTATTCCTCTCAGTTCTTAGAAATGTCCAGGGGAGAAAAAGGCCTTTTCCTTAATTCAGGACTGGAGAGAACATTGTGAACTTGAGTAAGGAAAACCAGGAGCAAAATTCTTCTCCCTACCTCCCACCACCTTGCTTATTATTATCGTTATCATATGGTTATTGTTTTGCAGGGATACTGCACGCTGTTGTTCATGTTTGTGGCATTCAGGCTTTCAAGTCATGGAGACTCAGGATGGAATCTCTATCTAGCATTTACTAATTCTATGGCTTGCAGCATCTCTTTGTGCAAATTACTTTACCTTTAAAGCCTTGTTCTTCTCACCTGGAAAAAGGGGTAATATAGAAACCTTTTGAGGTTGACTTTGATAATTGAATAATGTGTTATATGAAGGTTTTGGCTCTGAACAGTTCCTGGTTTAAGGAAGAACAAACCAAAAAAAAAAAAAAAAAAAAAAAAAGATACAGACCAGGAAAGGCAGAATGACCCATATTTGTGGTTGAACATGGTAAATATTTCTCTTCCCTCCATTTCAATACCTTCTTGTGAATTTTGCAGAGTTGGCAGGCTTCCTTTTGACTGCCAGGCCTCTGCTACCATGTCCCCTTTCACTCTCCCAAGTGACCCTGCTTTACTTGCAGGAGCCTATTCTGCTTCTCCTCCCTTTTAAACAAATCTGGAAGCCTGACTGATAAGCTAATTAAACTGAACTGGAGTATGTTTTGTTCCTCAGCAAACTTTTACATTAAAAAAATCACTTTCAGCTTGAAGTATAGGATGAATCTGAAGCAGCATGTGACATAAAGTCGTAGAACTAGCACTACACTTTCGGGCAACGGCACTGCTATGCTTATACTGGGCAAATGCGGGAAAGTCACTCAGTGAACTTCAATTCTGCTGGTCAGACATTTGTCCCATGGTGATTTCTGAGAGCTCCTGGCTGGAAGAGCTGAAACGCCTTTATCGCCGGCATCTTCCAGAAGCAGGGACCTGCACTCTTGGCACAGATGCTTTTCTCTCAGTCCTTAACCAATCAGTCATTCCCACCAAGTGTGGGCTGGTTCTGTCCCCATTTCTTATAATTTCCACCTAACATCAGCAAGACTCCCTTACTCATATTTCTGAAAACAGTGACCGGTTAAATACATTTAATTTATTATTTTAATTTGTAACATATACATGATTCAAAATTAACATATAAAAACATGCTGTAAAACCTTTCCCAACCCTGTCCTCATCCCTCAGTCACTCCTCCCACCAAATACAGATATTTTTTGTAATTTAGTCCTTCTATATTCTTTATTTATTAATATATAAGCAAGCATAAATACATATTTTTTCACATTTTCCCCAAATATAGCATTTTATACACACTGTTCTGCATCTTGCCTCTTTTTACTTTTTTTTCAGTAGAGGAGGAGGACCACTCTCCTTCCTTTCTTCAGTGAATAGTGTTTCTTTGAATATATACTAACTGTCCTCATTAGGAATTTGGTGGTTTCCTATCTTTTGATATTATAAATAATGTTGCAAGGAATAACACGTATAAAGTCAATTCACACACGTGCAAGTGTTTCTATAGGATACAGTTTCAGACCTAGAACTGATGGAGCAAAGATATCATAAAATTACCTCAGTGATTGCACCAGTTTCCAGTGCTCTGGCAAATTATAAGAGCATCCCTTCCCAAAGCCTTGACAAGAGTTTGTTTGTTTGTTTGTTTTAATCATACTTAGGGCTTTTATCTGATAGGTTATAAATGGAATCTTATTTAGTTTTAATTTATATTTTTATTATTATGAGTGAGGTTGATTCCCTTTTCAGATGTTTTTTTTTTCTTCCTGAAAACTGTCTGTTCATGTACTGTGGCGATAGTTCTATATGGTCACTTGTGACTAAAATATTTAAAGTGTAATTATATTTTAGAATGCAAATTATTGCTAGCATTTTTCATTGTTTCTACCAAATTCTGGCAAAGAAGGAAATCACTGGAATGAATGTTCCATGTTAAGGAAAGTATTATTACACTGGGGACATGTTTCATTATATCTACCTGGCTAACATATGAAAATATACCCTTTTGAAGAATCAATTATGAAATATTAATGAATCAATTTCAACTCATATACAACTTAAAATAGAAAATATAAAGAGACATTATAAAACAAAAACAATTATGGTTACTATGCATAATCTTCAAATACAGATAAATATATCTTATGACAAAAAGAAACAATAGAGTCGGGAGAAGCCCTCTCACCCCTCCACCTACCCTAGCTTTTAAAGCCTGCAGTCAACTCCTTCAAGAGTCCATTCCTTGTTGGCTCAGCTTTCCTGTGAGTCTGTCAACAAAAACAGGCACCGGTTGATTTCTACTTGGGCAATGGTCCAGGCACAGCTGCTGTATTCCTGGTTTTCCAGGTAGTCACGGATCCTTCGAAAGTATGTTTTAACCTGCAGTCTGAACGTCTCACTACCCAAGGTGTCAGTTTTCAGCTCTGGTTCCTGTCCTATGAGTGCCTCCAGGTGTTCCAACTGTTGATGAAGCTCAATGAGGAACTTCTCCACCTGGCTTTCTTCCCAAATGGCCAAAGACATCTTTTCCCTGAAGAGGTTGAAGATCTGTTGAAGCATCTCATGAAGAATGGCCACTGCATGTCCTTTCTGGTGCTGGTGAGGATTCAGAGACTTCTGGGGCAGCAGGAAGTTTTTCCTGTGTGGTAGACACTGCTGAATTGACGTGTGCAATTTATTCAAGAGTTTTAAACTCTCTCTATTCACTCTTCTTTGCTGGAAGAGAACCAGTTTCAGTTCCAAGGATAAGAGAGTGGAAGAGACCAGCAGCACCAACACAATTTCAAAGAAGTGCTTATTATTAATCATGGTGAAGGTCAAATATGCTACTTTTCTCTGTTCAGATTTTGTAAACAAAGCTCCAACTCCGGTGAATATTTGCCTTTAATGCATCTCAGGTTATTCTGAAAGGTGTTCTCTTTTGCCGTTTTTGTTTTCTAATGCCGTCACTTCTCCAACTTTACACTTTAGCCTTTCCTGTTTTTACTTTTCATGGTGATAGTAGAACATTTTGTCCATTCTTTTCATTGTGTTCACTATTTGAAAAACTAATAAAATGAACTTGTTTCACTGTATGTTTTCCTTGAGACAATTATAGAGCAGTCATCCAATAAGATTTCTGTTACTCTCACTATTTATTACATACAAAGTTTCACTCAACACAATGGGCTTTCTAAATATTTAGTCAAGCGTATTAAAGTGTTTTTATTGAGATTAAAGTTCAAAAAACAACAGTCTCTTATGGAATATTTATCAGAGGTTAAGCAGTACCTATAAGGCACCCAGGGGCAAAGATTAAAATCCATAAAAATTTCCAAATTTAAAACTTTAAGTGCAAGTTGAAATACAATTTGGCAAAAATGCTTGAGCAAATAAATTTTTAAATAGGTATCAACAAACTTAAATTGTTTTATATCCTATCCAAGCAATGAAATAAAGGATCCTTGCCTAATGAAGTAATTTGAAATAGAGAAAAAATAGCAAAAGAAGTTTATTATTACCGTGGTAGAACATTAGAAACAACCTATAGGTCCAACAATAGGAGAATGATTTGATTAATATTGATGCATCCGTATCAGAAATGCTATGTAACAATTATAAATGATAAAATTATATGTAGAAGAGAGTAGGGGCAGTTGGTTCACATCCTCGAGGATATCAATAACTATGGTAAACCAATGTGAATATCTTTATATTGGTAATGCCTTTTGAATAACAAATAACCAATTCCAAGTTCTAAGTCTTCCTGAATATGCCCCCAAATCTACCTTCCAGTTCTTATCTCCACTGTTGCTCTAAAGGTAGTGTGAGGGCATCTAAACTCCAGATGAAGTAAATGATTCACTATTCCTTTATTACAGCTAGTGTGTGTGTGTGTGTTTGTGTGTTATTGATGACACTTTATCTGTTGTCTCCCTCCCCTCAGCACCTGTCTGTGCAAGGTCTACTTGCCCTTCCAGTCCAAATCTCCCCTAAGGTGCTGCTATATATAATCTCTCCTCTGGATCCCTACAATTCTTTGTACCTTCTTTAAGACACCTTTCTTGTTCTCTTGTATATTTGGCTATTTATTTGCCTGTCTCACAACCATCCAATATTAAAAGCCTCTTCAGCATGTACAAAAAACAGTCATCTTTTTATTGTCTATACAAGTATAGTAGATGCTTAATAAATTTGTTAGAGTGAATTAATAAGCTCTACCAGAAGTAATACAAGATGTTGAATCTTATCTTTGACCATTTCTCTGCAGGCAGTTGGCAAGTGAAATCCCAAGTGTTGAAAACAGACATTTTGTAAACATGTATGATTTCATCTTATATAGCTCAGAGCTCTATGTTGGCATCAGTCTGTTAGTTTGGTATTAGTAAGTTGAAATAAATTGAAATCGAAATGGCATACTCCATGGAGGGTTCTTTTCCTTTGCAAAGTTCAATTGCATTCATCAAAATGTTTCTAATATTATGAGTGTTGTATAATTTACACTTTCAAGTAGACTTAGAAACTACAGAAATCTCTTACCTGAGCTAACAAGGTAAACACACTGTAAGGTATTGTCAAGGAGTGGGAGTTGGGAAGAAAAGATAACCTCACACCTAGTGATAAGACAGACAATTCTTGTTCAAAGGTGGTAGATTTTATCATGTTAAACCTTGTGCCCTTGACTACAAACTTAACATCTAAACTACATATAGTTTGCACTAGATATCGTTGGGCAAAGCATAGTCTATTTGGAAAATCATAAATCATCCCAATTGCTCAAAAATTTCCTGGCAATTTCATCAGAGTTGCTAGTTATTTAGTCTCTATCTGTACATAGCATCCCTCTACTGGGGCTACGGCGTATGGTTGGCATACAAATGTCTGGATATTTCATTCCCTTTTTCAAACTGTGTAAGGCAATCAGTAACTGCCAAATGACCTAGTCACTAAAGGAAACTCTTCTCTCTAGCTGGCTAGAGGAAAAGCCAAGTGCTTAAGCAAGGGTAGAGAAAAGAGGGAAATCTGTTGTATATTGTAACTCAAATTTTAGAATTTGGACATTGGGGTCACACAGACCTGAACTGGAATTTTCTCTCTACCACTTACTGGTTATGTGGCTTTGAGCAAGTTACTTACTTAAACTCTCTCTACTCAGTTTTGTTTTTTTTTTGTTTTTTTTTTTTTTTTTAAGATTTATTTTATTTATTTCTTTATCTCCCCCTTGCTGCTTGTGCTCACTGTGTCCATTTGCGGTGCGTTTTTCTGTGTCTGCTTGTCTTCCTTTGTTGGGTCATCTTGCTGTGTCAGCTCACTGCACCACGCAGGCCAGCCTGCCTTCACCAGGAGGCCCTGGGAATCGAACCCAGGACCTCCCATACGGTAAACAGGAGCCCAACCACTTGAGCAACATCTGCTTCCCTCTACTCAGTTTTTTCATCTCTAAAACCTACCTCATAAAACAATTTGAGGATTAGCAGATAAAAAGATTATAAATAAAAATCTAATGTGTGTCTAAAACGTGATAACCAGCTAAAATATATTAGCTCTCTTGCATTTAACAAATGACTAACATAACCAGCCACAGTCTTTCTGGGAATTCATAGATAGAGTAAAATATTTTTACAGATATAATTGAAAGATGTGAGTTAAAATTTGGACATGTTTATCTACTTGTGACTCTTTTGAGGATAAGAGGAGTTTCTCTGAGCTTCTGGAATGGCATGGCCTCTTTATATCTGAATAATTTTTATAGTGGCAGCAACTCCAATAATATTTTTGAAACATCCTGTGACCTGCATGCCACTGCAAGGATCCTCTGGTTTAAATATCATAATTGAGAAATGTGGATCTTACAAAAAGGAGGAAGAGGAAGGATAGAGATGTGATGATTGTGTGTGTGTGTGTGTGTGTGAGAGAGAGAGAGAGAGAGAGAGAGAGAGAAATTGGCAAGTGCCTAGAAAAGATGTGTGGCAATTTACAATATACAAAAAGAATAACACTTGTTTCAATAATATTCTGCTTAATCTATCTGGACAACAGAATCTTGACCTGGTCTCAAGATAAATCTATACATCATTAATTTGAAGCTTCAGAAAGAAAATTGGCATAAATTCAGAATATCTGAAGTGATTACATTGAATAAGAATGATCTCTGACCTACAATCAAGACTTTCACATCATTTTCATTCAATTGACAATAATGATCTAAAAGTGTGTTGTTTCATGTCCAAATATTTGGGAATTTTCCAGATAGCTTTCTGTTATTAATCTCTAATTTAAATCTGTTTTGGTAAAAAGAATATATTTTGTATAATTTCAATCCTTTTAAATTTATTGAGACTTATTTTATGGCTCAGAGGGTGGTCTATCTTCGTGAATGTTCCATGTAAAGTAAAAAAGAATGTGAATTCTGTCTTTTGCTGATTGGACTATTCTATAACTGTCAATTAGGTCAAGTTGGTTGATAGAGTTGTTGCCATTTTCTATGTCCTTTCTGATTTTCTGTTTGTTCTATCAATTATCAAGAGAGGAGTGTTTGGAATCTTCAGCAATATTTTTCGATTTGTCTATCTCCCCTTTCAGGTCTATCAGTTTTTGCTTCACATATTTTGAAAATCTGTTATTAGGTACATCACATTAGGATTATTAATTCTTGTTGATGAACTGGCCCCTATATTATGAATGCATCTCATTATC
Organism: Tolypeutes matacus; assembly: GCA_026826555.1. Classification (NCBI taxonomy): domain Eukaryota; kingdom Metazoa; phylum Chordata; class Mammalia; order Cingulata; family Chlamyphoridae; genus Tolypeutes; species Tolypeutes matacus. Next base: position 9,673,761 of record JAKSZT010054324.1, on the reverse strand, counting down.
TCTGGCAATAAAGATAATTATCTGATATTATAGTCACTTATGCTTTCTTTTCACCAGAGTTTGCATGGTATATCTTTTTGCATCCTTTAAATCTATCCATATCTTTATATTTAAAGTAGGTTTCACATAAATATCTTATAGTTGGACACCCTTGGGAGACAACTCAATGCTCCCTTTATTAGGTGGTCTTTTCACTCTGGTGAATGCAAACAAGAAATAGTCCCAGCCCTGGGGATAATTCTGCCTGCTCCTTTTTGGTGGTTATTTTCCCAGTCTTGGGTAATTCTTTTACATGCACACTCAGATCACTAATAAGCTAAATAGTCCAGAAGATCCTTCTCCAGATCTATGGAACTCCCTCTCTTTCTGTGCAGCTTTCTCTTTTCTAATATTTTGCTCTGCAATAACTACCTTCTTCAGCCTCCCTAAACTCCAATCTCTGGCTCACCAACTCAGTGAGACCACTGGTTTCTGTTTGGGTTCCTCCTCCTTGTGCTGAATTCTAGAAACTCTCTCCACACAGTAAACGGGCAATTGGACTTGATCTTAGCCCAAAGGCCTAAAAGCAATAAACTGGGGCAATTATAGGGCTCACTTTGTTTCCCTTCTTTCAGGGATCATTATTCCATGAAATATTTTTGTCCAATGTCTGAAAACTATTGTTCAATATATTTTGCTCAGTTTTTTCAATGTTTAAAGTGCCAGGATGAGTCTGGTCATCCATTATGGCTGGAAGTGGAAGTGCTCTCAACATTAACGAGCTGAAGTATTTTCATAAAGGGAGTTTTATTAGAGAACAGCTATGTTCATTCATTTATTTATTTTTTTATGGCACTTTCATGCAGATTTTATTGGTTGTGATAGATTCTGTATGGACTCTACAATATTTACTATATTGCCCTTTACAGAAAAAAGTTTGCTGACCCTGATCTAAAAGATAAAAATAAAATATAATTGTATTCAAAGTGTAGACTTTTTTTTTTTTAGATTTATTTTTATTTATTTCTCTCTCTCCACCCACTCATTGTTTGCACTTATTGTGTCTGTTGGTCTTTGTTTCTTCAGGAGGCACCAGGAACTGAACCCAGGACCTCCCATGTGGGAGGGAGACCACTAATTGCTTGAGCCACCTCCGTTCTCTGCTTTGTTGTGTTTCTTGTTCTGTTTCTCCTCTTGTGTCTCTTGTCGCATCAGCTCGCTGTCCTGCTCGTCTTCTTTAGAAGGCACTGGGAACCTCTGCTCCCTACTTTGTTGTGTCTCTCACTATGTTTTTTTTTCTTGTGTCTCTTGTTGTGTCAGCTTGCCGTGCCTGCCCATCATGCCAGCTTGCTGTCTTCTTTAAGAGGCACTGGGAACAGAACCATGGACCTCCCATGTGGTAGGTGGGACAATCACTTGAGCTGCATCCGCTTCCTGCAAAATGCAGACATTTTGAATATTTTTATCAAAATATGTAATCTGGAGTAAATGTTAAAAATTTAAAATTAGTTTTGAAAATATGAAATATTCAAAATTATCTATCAAAATTGAAAGGGAAAATGCATAGTATAATTAGTGAATATAAAATTTTAAACAAAAGTATTTAAATAAAGCTTATATGAAAAGTTTTTAATTTGGAAATTTTATTTATTATTGAACATTATTAAAAATTTTTCATAAAAATAAAATGATATGCAATTCTGTCTTTCAAGGTCCACCTGGGTGGCAAAATAAAGACTTTTTATCACACTTTATTCATGTTGTGACTAGAACTACATAAATACAAATTTAAGTGTAAAATTAATTGTTTAATGTTGCAAAATATTTCTCAGCCTCCATGTGCAACTACTGGGAATATTGTCTTAATTTGTAACTACCTCCTGAATCACTAATTGTTATGCAAAATGTTCTGGATTGTTAGGCTGCTGACATGCAGATACTGTGAAATGGGTCAGCTTTTAACAATGGGGATTTATTAACTTACAAACCTAGTTTCGAGGCTTAAAAAAATATCCAAATCAAGGCATCATCAGGCACTGATTTCTCTCCGAAAATCGGCTGATGGCAATTCTGAACTCCTCTGTCACTTGGCAAGGCACATGGTGGTGTCTGCTGGTCTCTCTCTCTCTTCTCTTCCTGCTTTCCTTGCTTCTAGTTTCTTGCTTCTGTGGCTTTCTCTCTCTCTGTATGAATTTCATTCTCATAAAGGACTGTACTAAGAGGATTATGACCTACCCTGAATGAAGTGGGTCACATCTTAAGATTCTACTCACCCAAAGATCCTACTTACAATGGGCCCACACCCACAGGAATGGATTAAGTTTAAGAACATACTTCTCTGGGGTCAATACAGCTTCAAACCATCACACAAAGGAAAGCAAGAGATAGGCTACTGGTACTACTGAGAAATGATACTTCATTATAGAAGAATGCATTCATGTTATTCTTGAGAAAGGATTTATAAGTCAATTAAATTTGTCTTTTCTCTTCCCTAAGTACTTCTGTAGCTCAAACCCCTCTTATTCCAAGCAATGATTCCTTCATATCATTCAGGCACAGTCACTTTTTGTTTTGAGGACATAAAGCAAAATACGTGGAGAAGTATCTCCCTATGGCCTGAATGGAGCTACTAATGTGAGTAGATGTTTAAAGTTTGGACTTTAAAGTAGATGTTTAAAATTCGTGTGAGCACTGGTACTAGATCCAAAGGGACAAAGGTACTGTGTGTTCTTAAAAAAAGCTGTTCATTGTGTTCATATGTGCATGTGCGTGTGTGTGTATGCGTGGGGATGGAGGGAATGTATGATATTCAAGGCCCTCGAAAGGGCAAGTCTTCCACTTGTCAAATTTAAGGGCATTTACTTCAGCCTGCCATCACTTTTGAGGAAAACAATGGAACAGTATCAGGAAGATGGAAAAAAAAATGCTAAGTCTTAAGCAAAACTGAGTATTACAAAGTTTTTGAAAAAAAAATGAATGAATGACAAATGATGGCATCTATTATTAGCTAGAACAGGCTTTTTCAGAGAATTTTAAATTTACTGTATAAATAAAATGGCTTATTTTTTCACTTTTTCATAAATTATCTATTTACCATTACTGAAAATCTAAGACGTGAAATGCTGTACTTAAAATCCTGATGCCCTCTGAGTTGAAAATATACCAAAATACAATTGCTTTAGTTAATAAGCAAGGATTTAAAATTTAACCAGTGGATGGCAGCATAACAGCATAACATCAATTACTGGGTCAGCAGCACATTAACTTAGACTAATTGAGTTATTTCCAAAATATGGAAGCTCACTAATCTCTCTAAAATTATATTAAGACATGGACTGGTTAATGGTGTTATGTACTTTCCTTTTTTACCCTGACTACTCTAATGGGTATGCTTTCTGGCCATGCGTTATCATCACCCTCCCTTTTCTGGGGTCTGTGGGTAAACATACCATGACTTCTCTGCCCACCCTCTGATCTTGTGCTTCTGGCCAGACTCCCCAGTGTGGTACATGCAGCCCTAGTCCAAGCTACTCAGTGCCACACATGGCTCTGGTCTCAGTGATTATTTCAGGCACGGATATTTGTCCTAGTGATCTCAGCACACTTCTTTCCCATTTTCTGAGCATAAACTTGCAAATATTTAACCATAGAATGCCGGAAGTGATCTTCAGTAACATCTATTTTCCTCTGCTTCCCTTTCTCGTCTGAAAATTTCAGTCCTAAAGCCAACAGTGGGACAGAACAGGATAAGAAGGGATCCAAGGTGGTCCAGAGTGGGAGGCCAGAGCCAAACAGGGTGAGGGAAGTATGCATGTGCAGCGATAGCCCAGCATGGATGCAGAGCATCTGCGGGGACGCACAGCCCCAGGGGGGTAAGGAGGGCGAACCAGCAGACAAAGTTTCAAGGTATTGCCCTAAAGACTTTTTCATTTTAAAAGAAAAGGGCTGGTAGCCACAAGTTTAATCAAGGGCTCAATGTGAAGCTCATCAGTCCTGGGGCAAATTGAAATCACACACCACCTGACAGCACGCAACTGGAAAGTCACAGCATCCTTTCTCTGCTATTCCCACCAACTGTACTTAACTTGAATCTCATCATGAAGAAACATCACTCAAATTCAAACTGAGGAACATTTTACAAAACAACTGCTCTGTAATCCTTAAGGGTATATAAGTCAAAGGAAAATCAAGGAACAGTTCCAGGTGAAAAGGACATGACAACAAACTGCATTTCATAATTCTGCACTGGGTCCATTTTCTAGTAAGGATATTGTTAGACAAGCCTAAATATGAAGGCTAGGTATTATGTTGTATTACTGTAACAATGGTAGTGTCTTGATTTTGATGATTGTATTGTTATGTGGGAAAATGTCCCTGTTTGTAGAAAATGCAGGCAATTTCAGACAAAAATGGTTCTAAGGGTTCTTTCTCTTGTATTTTGCAACTTTTGTTAGTATTTCCATTGGGGGGAAAAAGTGTGTGTGTATGTATATAATTAAATAACCCATTTTTGAAATGTAATAACTAAGGTCTCATAGGTCAGGGTGCCCTTCTTTCCACACATTATCATCTGTCCTGCTCCTTCTTCCTCTCTTCATAGTTTAACTTTGGTCAAGAATGTAAGAACAGTTGAAATGGTCACCACCTCCCATCATAAGAACACAGCACGATGCATAAAAACATGGGCTCTAAAGTATGACAGATTAGGTTTAAAACCCAACTCTACCATGTGCCTGCTGTTTGGCCTTGGGCAAGCTATTAACTTCTCTGTGTTTCAGTTACATCAGTGTAAAAACGAAGCTGTAATGAGACTGAAGTGAGGTAATTCATTTAATTTGCTTAGCACAGCGCATGGCACAAGGTATATCCTCAAAAAATGATATCATTGTCACATTATTTGTATTAGGCATGACAGTATTAATATATCACAGCACTATTTTCTACTAAGCCTTGGACAAGTTCTTTTCATATACTCTCGAAGCAGCCCCCTATTAATCAATTGCAGATGGAAGTAAGATCAAACCTATTTTCCACCAACAGCTCTTTTAGTAAAGGTCAGTAAATTAATCCAAAGAAAAGAGGACCAAGTAGGTGCATGCTCGAGAATCACTTATCCCACATGTATTGATCCTCATGATATTACTCCATTTAACAAATGTCTGTGGACTATTTATTATGTTCTAGGCCTGTTCAGTGAACCAGAGATAAAGATCCCTAGAAGGAGTCTAATGAAATTGGGGAGGCTGGGGGTGGGGTGGGGGGAGACTGGAAGGGGAAAACAGTAAAGTATAAGCAAATTACATAGCTTATTAGAAAACAAAAGTAGATCAGAAGCATTTAGAGCATCATTTTTCTTCCTACATGGCTGTAGAACTTCATGTTTCTATGGAATATAGGGAATGGCCCTATCTATCTCTCTTCTACATGCTTTCATGGCACTTCTTTGCAGACAAGGACTGAGCCTTGCTCCTCTCTAGGTCCACAACATCAAGCTCAGTGCCTGGCACATCATGGGTGTTCAATCAAAATCCAAGCTAGTGAAATACAGGCTTTTTGTCCATATAGATCAACCAGAAAGAAGCCTTAGAAATCTTTCTACCTACCTTCACCTTTTATACATGAGGAAATTGAGACCCTGAAGGTAAAATTTGCTACCCAAGGCCAAAAAGAACTGAATCTAGAACACAGATCTCCTAACTTCAAATCTAGGTCTTTCACTTTTGTATCAGAATGTTGCAAGAATAGGCCCTCTAACCCACATAGCCTAATATACAGCCTGACAATGCAAAGGAGTTTTCCAGCCTCATATCCCACTGCTTTCCACTCTTATTCTTTACTCCAGTAATACTGAGTTGCATGAGGTTCCCAGCATATGCCAAGCCTCCATGCTTTTACATACGCTTTTGTTCTGGATGCTTTCCGGCCTGGTAAACTGTTTACCTTCCATCTCCTCGTCTTGTGAAACCTGCCTTCCTCACTCCCTCTGCCCCAGTACTGTTAAAGCTGCATCTCTAAATCAATCAAAACAATTTTGTGACTTATATTGTATCCCACCTTGAGAGCCCTTACACAGGAAAGAGGAAATGTTGACACCTTGTTAAGGTTCTATTAAGGCCTATTTTATCCTATTATTCAGATTAATAGCTAACCTAAATTTCATACTACCTTGCTAAAAATTAATATTAAAAAAGAAACGTAAGGCTTATTTCTTGAAGTCTAATAGAAACAGAATAGGCAGTGGTTCCAATTTATGCTACAAGTATGGAAAAAATTCATCTCACTGTTCATATTTTATTGAGCAAATATTTATGGAACAGCAACTTTCCCAACTGCCATGTTTGGAACTGTAGAATCAAAAATGAACAAAACAATTACTCTCTTTAAGGAGCCAAAGCATAAGGAATAAAATCAATAGAATTCATTTTATAGGTTTTTAAATTAATTTTAAAATTTAACTGCTAAAAAATAAAAGTAACTTATGAATGTAGTTTAAAAATCTGAGCATAAAAAAGGCATAAAATGAGAAAAATTAAATCTCCTTTATCCATTTTGAAGGTTCCTTGTTAAAGCTTCTATTTTTTATGCATATTCACATTTAAATAAAATAGTTATATGTATTAATACATTTTTATTTACAGAAATGGACTCATACTCTGTTCTGAGCTTTGCTTTTTTTTTTTTTTTTAAGCTTTGAATGTTTTGGACTAGGGAAAAGGAGACTGGAAGACCATTAGGAACTTGTTGCAATTATCCAGTAAATGGTGGTTAATGTTGGGATGTTTGCTGTGGAGATAGAAAGGAGTAAATAAAATTAAAAGATACCTAGAAGTATGAGTTGATATGACTTGGTGATTCATTGGAATCAATACTGACTCTTCAGTTTGCAATTTTGGTTATCTGAAAGGATAGTAGGAGAAAAAAACTGAGTGTGTATGTGTGAGTAAGTGGGGAGAGGGCAAAGATATTGGACTTAATTCTGGACATACCAGGTTTTATGCACTTATGACTCATTAAAAGGGACATGAATAGGTAATTACATATATGGGCCTGAGGCTTAGGAAAACGATGATGGTTGGAGAGATATATTTGAGAGCTATCAGCTTACAGATGATGATTGAAATTACTAGGGTAATTGAGATCACACAGGCAACATACAGAGTGAGAAGAGCAAAGGGCCTATGATCAGCCCTTGAGGAACATAAGTATTTAAGGAATGAGTAGAAGAGGACATCACAAAGGAGAATAAAGAGTGTCTAGATCAGTGGAAGGAAAACCAGTTTTCAAGAAGGAAGGACAGTCTAACAATGTAAAACACTGCTGAACGGATAGGCCAAGTGCTTGAAAACAAAAACTGGAGTTAATGACATGGGAGTTATTAGTGGCTTTGCTAAACAGCATTTTCAATAGGGTAGTAAGGGTAGAAGCCAGATTCCAATTCCCTTAAGAAGAAATTTTAAAAAAAGAAATGTAAGCAATGCTAACAAAAGTTTGATCACTACATAGAGAAAGATAATTGGAAGCAGGAGTGGGAGATTCAGTCTTGGAAGGTTTTGTTTGCTTTTAATGTTGTTTCATGTTTATGGTGAGAAAGACTTGAGCATATGTAAATGTTGACAGGAAGAAGGCAGTAGAGAGGGAGGAAGAGATGAAAGCAGCACTCATGGCAGGCTTGGTCTTTAACAGGAAGGAAGGAAGAGAGAACAGGCATGGATGCAGGTCAGAGTGCATGTTTGGAAGAAGTCCAGAGTTTCGTTCTGATGATTTCTATTTATTTTCCTTGTGAAGCCGGAGTCTAGATCATCTAAAGGACAGATGAGATAGTCCCTAACTATAAGATAATCACAACTATGAGATAGACACTAACCGAGTTTTGCTCACGTTGTAACCATATAGCCTAGCACACTATATTTCTAGTCTTGAATATAGTAGATATTCAATAAATACTCAATAAATATTGGCTGAATAAATGAATTTATTCAATAGGGATGGGAGAGGTATATTAGGTCTGAAGGGAAGGGACAAGATTTAGGATTGTGGTAGAAAAGAATGTGAGGCAGAGCTGACTGCTTGGATGGGGCAGCAATATGAGAGATCCTGTTAGGCAGACTGGTGACGATAGTTAATAAAGGCACCAATCTGTGGTGTGTTTTTGTTTTTTGTTTTTTGTTTCAGCATAAGCAGAGAAGGTCCACAGTCCATATAGGATTTACTTTGCCAGATGAGATTCAACTGAATGACAATGAAATAAAGTGTTCTTGGATATTAGTAAGAAAGCAGTAGAAGTATTGGAACCTGGGATCTGTAACATCTGGATTTGAATTATACCTAAATAATCAAGTTCAGGGACAATGTAGTCCTCCTAAACACCTCTGATCATATTCCACAGGTGGCTTCCTGTTTTCCCTAGTCTTTTTTTAATAAGTTATGGGTTTATAGAAAAAATTATGCATATAACACAGGGTTCCCATGTACATTCTATTATTAACACTTTGCATTAGTGTGGTACATTTGCTACAATTGATGAAAGCAATTTTTAAAAATTGTGCTATTAACTGTAATCCATAGTTTACCTTAAGTTTCACTGTGGATTTTTTAAAAGAAATTTTATTCTAGTAGTGTATATACAATCTAATATTATCCCTTTTAACCAAAATCAAATATATAATTCAGTGATATTATGTTCACAATGTGTGCTACCATCGACACCATCCATTACCAAAACTTCTCCATCATCCCAAATAGAACCTCTGCACAATGATAACAATGTCACTTGTGTATCCACTCAGAATGGTGACATCAAAATATTTACTGAATATATACATGTACGAGACACTTCTCAAAGGATTTTATACATTTGGTCTCCACCACCTCCACCACATGTGGAATATGAATACGGGTAAAATTGCATACATAAGACCATTTTTCTTTGAAACTGAACTAATATATGTTAATAATATAAGATGTTAATATCAGACAAAAAAACCCATTATGATAAGTGAAAAGAAGCCAGACACAAAGTACTATATATTGTATGTTTCCATTTACATAAAGTATAAATATAAATCAATTTATAAAGAAGAAATTAGATTAGTGGTTATGTAAGGCTGGGAAAGGATAGAGGGATTGAAAGGTGACTGCTAAGGGGTGTGGAGTTTTTCTTTTTTGGAGTAATGAAATGGTTTTAAAACTTTTTTGTGGTGATAAACGCACAACATTGTGATTATACTAATAGCCACTGATTATACACTTTGGATATATCGTATGGTATGTGAATATATCTCAATAAGACTGCTTTAAAAAATAAATAATTGTGCAAGAATAGCCAGAAATAGCAGCTATGTACAACAGGGGAAGCATAGAGATACTGAGAGGTGAAGAATTTTGTTTGTCTGGTTTTTGTTTATTATTAAAATAATGAAAATGTTCTAATAATGACTGAAATGATGAATGCACAACTATGTGATTATACGAAATACCATTGATTGTACAATTTGGATGAACTGTATGCTTTATTAATATGTATCAATAAAATTGATTTGTTTTTTAAAAAAACAGCTATTATAAATATGCTCCATATACTCAAGTATATAGAGTAAAACAAACATGAACATAACGAGGAAAGAAATGAAAAACAAAAAAAGAACCAAAGATAAATGAAAGATTTGATGAATACAGAATGTGAAAACGTCACTGGATGAGACTAAGAGCCAAACATAAGAAAGACACCCAACTGTTTGTGACTCTAAGGCCTGTATTGTCACCATTTTTCCATGTTGTTTCTCATCTTATACTGCTCTCTAAAAAGCCACAGCTAATAACAAAATCAGAAATATTATCCAAGCAGAGGGACCCTGTGGGGAGGGGCAAATGTAAACATGACACAAGGAAGAGATGTTTTAGAATCAAGACAGACACAGGCTCAAATTCTAGCTTTATAACTTATCAGCTATGTGAATTTGCTCAAATTGCTGAAAACTCAGAGTTCACTGCCTCATCTGTAAAATAAGGACAGAATTGTTACTGTACTCACAGCAAGAACAAAGATAACATGTTGGAAAAGATTTATTGCCCTGCTTGACACATAACTCTTTATTCAAAAGCTAGTAGAGGAGAACCCTTAAATTCTTACCTGGACTCAAGAAAATAAATAAACATCATTGATTGGAAGGCTTGAACTAGGCTTAGGAAAAGCTGTGGGGTGTGTGTGTGTGTGTGTGTATGTGTATGTGTGTGTTGGGGGGTTGAGGTGGGTAGTGTCCCTGGATGCCAAGACGACAATTGCATCAAGTTTCTAGCCACTGTTTTTAAAAATCTATTTTATTGATACATATTAATAAAGCATACAGTTCCTCTAAGATGTACAATCAATGGAATTTGCTATAATCACATAGTTGTGCATTCATCACTTCAGTAATTATTAGAACATTTTCATTATTTCAGTATTAATAAGAAACAAAAAAACAAACAAACAAGAAAATTCCTCACTTCTCAATCTATGCTTCCCTCACTGTATGTAGCTGTCTAGCCACTTTTAAAGCCAGTGAGCCAGATGTGAAATGAATATATTTCTCCCAGAATAGTATATATACTATAGACTTCTGACCTAAAAATGTTAACAGACATTTGAGGTGGAAATTATCACAGAAAAGGGTCTGTCAAAATATCTTAGGAAATGTAGACTTCTATTCACTTTCTATTGGAATTAATGCTCTTTTTCCCTTGGAACAAAAGGATGTATTAGAAAGAGTCTATGTTTTACAGTGAGATAGGAGCGGCTCTGAAACCCAGCATACTAGAGGTACAGAACGTGGAGAGTTAGTCCCCTCGGCCAGCCTCCATTTTTGTAAAACAGGCTTACTAAGAATGACCTCACAGAGTCGTTATAAAGATGAAATAATATTAACACATATAAAATGCTTAGAATTATTAATTTAATATTTATTTGTTTCCTCCTTTTTTTGGAGTACTTTTCTCCTTGATTTATTTTTACATGACTTCTTTTTAATTTTAAATAAATTTTATTTATATTTTTTCTTTTTAAAATTTTTGCATTATTTTTTGATATTGTGAACTTCTTATATGGGAACTGAACTAAGAACTCATATCACTGGACATGTGAAGACAACTCCCTTGGTTTAGATCTGTCACTTCTCCATTTCTGGAAGAAACAGAGAGACAAATATCTGAGGGACTAAAAGAGACAAACACCAGAGAAGTCTCTGTAACCTCACAGGGTTTTGTCACATTTGGGATTCATTAATCTCTGAGTTTTAAGAAAAAATTCCATTGACTTTACTCCTTTGTAGAGCAAAGAAAAAATAAAATAACCAGTAGACTACAACATATTAAAGAGCTGAAACCTTTGCCCTTTGCTTTCTTAATCCGGCCTACATTTTTCAAGGCTCTAAACAATTACCAAGTGACGGAGTTGTCTAAAATCAATACTGTTACCAGAAATCAGATATGAAGGCTGGTGCCTGACCTGGGCCAGAGATTAATGAGTTTGCTGAGCAGTGCAGTCTGACCACCTGGTCACACCTCTTCTTTGGCACAGTCAGCAGCCAGGACTGGAAGAAGGACTGGCGGGGAGGCTATGGCTATACGGTTACAGGAAATGGTCAGATTGGCACAAGTGCTTCCAAAAGACCGGAGACATGGGGAAGTATCCAAATGACCTATAGACTGCCAGGCCAAGAACCCAAGTTCACCCAAATGTCAGGTAAAAATGCTTCTGTGGGGTAAGATTTGTCTCAAAATGTTCTTCTGAAAAAATAGATGAATAAAATCAACTACAACCTAGGACAAGATATTGCTGCTTTAAAAAAAATCTTAATCAAATGTGCAGTACTAGATCTGGAAGGCTCTTTATAAAGCCTAACACTATGCCAGGAGTTTGAAGAGGAAAGAGCATTAACAAATTTACTTAAATTCAATTTCAATTATTTTTCTGGGCTTAATTATACTTATTATAGCATTGGGTCAATTTATCTTCACGATCAGCTTCCTGAGGGGACCCTAGTTTGACCCCATCTATCAGTGTCAAACTTTGCCCTGACTAACCTAGGAAGCCCTGAAATCCAATCTGTGCTGCCTTGGGTCACATGTGAATGCAAGATGAAGGAGGTCATTCTAAAGTCGTGAAACTGGGAGACTGCTGTCTTGTGTGGCCCCTCTTGAAATCTGAGCAGATGGCTTAGAAATGGTAACACATACACAACAAGAGGTAGCAACTGGGGCATGGGTGGAGCAAACTGGAAAGATGTCAGTGTCTTTGATTAGCATCCTGTGAGGTGACATTTCTCCTCTTTTAGGAAGGAATGAAGGTTTTTTTTTTTTTTTTAAATCTTTACACACAGAAACAAATGTTCTCATTGTCATTGTGACTGGACAGTTGATACAGTCAGTCATATAATGAAGCCATTCATTTGCCTTGGGAATATAAACTGAGGCTCTTCCTACTTATCTCATCCATCCTGAAGGTCAGAACAAGATTAAGATCACCCTGAAATGCACTGACTCCTTTGGCTGGTGATGCTTCAAAATGGTTTAGTTATATTCTTTTCTGAGTCCCTTGGATTGGCTTTGGTTTAAACCTTCAGCATGCATAATATTTATGTACAAAGCAAAAAAACAGCATTTTTAAAGAAGAAAACATGTTATAGAAAGGGGAAAATATACACTATGAAATAGTTGCCAGTCAGCTGTTATTTGGGATTGAGTGATGAGATACAAAGTATTAGAGTACAAGACTTTGAGGTGGTTTGTTGGAATTCCAGAGGCCAAGGAAACCCACCACTTTATATTAATCACCTGGACTTTTAAAACATGTAATTTTGAATAACAATTCATGGCCAGGTCCTTTGAACTTTCATATTAAAATCCCAGAGAGTATAAGAAGAGTGATTGTTTTTTTAAAGGAAGTATGATTCTAAACACTGTAGTGCTTATTTTTAGATTTTAGCAAATTTGAATTTTTCCATCTCTAATTCATGTCTATCTTCTCAGCTGACATATTTGGCCATAATTAGAAAATCCAGGAGTAGATGTGCCTCAAGTGATTGAGCACCTGCTTCCCACATCAGAGGTCTCAGGTTTGGTTCCTGATGCTTCCTGAAAACAACAACAAAAAAAAACAAACAACAAGCAAACAAATGAAAAAATCAACTCAGGGGAACTGATATGGCTCTTTGGTTGAGTGCCAGCTTCCCACAAACGAGGTCCCATGTTCGATCCCCGGCCCTGGTACCTCAAAATAATAAATAAATAATAAAAAAGAAAAGAAAATCACACACTAATGTGTATGGTGGGAGGAGGGGAGGGACCGGTGGTGGTGTGGGGAGTGGTAGGCAGCAGAAGGCATTAAAAGAGGGGCAAAAGGTACCGTGCATTTTATAATTTATCAGGATTTAAATACAACCACATGCACTCTTTATAAATTTTCTGAAAGTGTAAAAATTAAATACCTAATGTAAAAAAACTGACAATAGAACTATTTTAATAATTTTCTTCAATTGTAACACAAGTAACTACTGTTAAAAAATAGTACAATTATATATATATATATATATATATATTTAAAAAAACAGTACTATCATCATTTGTTACAAATGTACCACACCAATGCAAGGTGTTGGTGGTGAGTGGTGTATGGGAATCCTATATGCTATGCATGATCATTCTGTAAACTCACAACTTCTCTATTTCAAAAATTAAAGGCTTTATATTAGACTGAATCTGTCATTTTCCTTAAGTTATCAGGAGGAAATAATTAAGACTATTGGTTCTCAAACACAATGGAACAAAGGTTTTTGGAAGTTTGAAACTAGATGATCCAATGTTAAAATTAAATAATAGCAGGCATTTCCCAATTCATACACAAATAAGTTAATGCTAAATTGTAAGCATTTCCTCATAAATTAATCTTAAACTATTAGTGCTGGCAATGACTTACCTTGGTTTCTCAGATAACGTGGTCCATACCTGATTTGTCCATAATATGTAATTAAGTTTGTCATAGGAATAATACGTGGTGTTCTGTTGAAAGCCCCAGGACTACTAGATGTTCTTTCTGGTAAAGAAGTTAGAAAACAATAGACTAACAATAGATCTATTGGCAGATAGGGGATTTTAAGCTGTGAAATAAAGAGAAAGCAATCCAGACGTGCTTCCCTTGGGCTTCAAAGAAAAATGAGGGTGCCAGATGTGGTTTGAAGAAAATAAGGGCCCTGTGTAAGGCCATGTGGATACCTCTGGTAGTGTTCAAAGGGCGCAGTTCCAGACTGTGATACGCATTTAACTTTGAGACTTTTTTGGAAGGCAGTGCTGTCATAAATTACTCAAGTGCTTTAAAAACAAAAAAACATTTTTAAGTACTTATCACTCCTTTCAAATATAGATAGTGAGGGTTTGAAATAACAATCAACTTCATTTACTTAAAAAATGAAAATTCTGTCAGCCATTTTAACAAATATGTGCTAAGTGCCTACCAATGACAGCCAGTAAATTCTAGATGCTCCATATTTGATTCCCTAGAGATTGGTTTTGAATGTGATTTTCAATTATTTTTCTAAATTATCACTCACTCCTCTTGATCTTCTTAAGAAGAAGAAGTTGTTAGCTTTTAGATTCTCTTGGAATTTTGCCATCTCCTAAGGAGACCTGGAGAATAAAACACATATACCAAAACCCATTAACAAGGAGTTACAAATTTAGCTAAAGGCAAGAGAAATGCCATGGAAGACTTTGCATATCACCACACTGTTTGATTACTGTTTTTTAAAACCCAGTCCATTAATGTTCTTAAAAATTTAAAGAAGGCCAAATAAAGGACAATTCTGATTCTGGCTACAACAGTAAAAAGCCATTTTCAGGAGCACATGAAGAAAAAATAAGGTGAGTTAAATTAGAAACTGGGGCTATTTATGTTATGGCCATGCTGTGATTTAGTGAGATATTTGGAATCACATAATTTAGGAATTAAATAAAAGTTGAAAGATCTTGGAAATTTATAGGATATTAGATTTTCATATCCTGTACTTTAGAAAATTCCTCCTTTTTCTCATGGCTTCTCTAACTCGTTCACTCAGCAAATCATGGAACATCAAATTTATTTGTGGGGTGAGTACCAAAGGAACCCAACCTAAAATAGAGCATGAAATGAATGAACTCAAAAGTTCTCCAAATGTAGTTTAGTATGATGAAGGTAAGGTAAAAGAGAGGGCAGACACCAGAAATTGGGAATTTATGTGGGCTCTGTTAAAGCCTTAAGACTTTCTGGAACATGAGCAATCCTAAATCCTATAGGTGTATGAGAAATTCCTGTAAATAACTGGCTTGAAGGACAAATCACATTATGAGAAATAAGAGAAGGTAAAAACAAAAACGGGGGTTAGGATGTTTTTATATCAATAAAATTTATTGTTTGTGGAAGTTCTGTTAGGATATATGATGGTAGGAAAATAATTCTAAACTTGTAAGTATATGTGGATATATAAATAGTCCTATTCAATGAAGATATCTGGCATTTTGGTGCCAGGAGTCGGGTGCTGCTACTGCAAAGAACAAAAATGTTAAAAAGTCTTTTTAATTGGGTAAAGAGTAGAAGAAGGAAGAATTGTGAAATGCTTGATAGGAAATGCCTAGACTGCTTTGAAGAGACTATTGGTAGAAATATGTATGCAAAACGTACTTCTGATGAAGCCTTAGATAGAAATGATGAATATGTCATTGCAAATTAGAAGAAAGGTGATCCATGTTTTAAAGTGGTCGAGAATTTGGAAAAATTGAATCCTGATATCAGACGGAAGGCAGAATTTGAACGTGACAAGTTTGGATATTTAGCTGAGTAGATTGCCAAATTAATGTGGAAAGTGCAGCCTGGTTTCTCCCTTCAGCTTACAGTAAAATGTGAGAGGAAAGGGATAAGCTGAGAACTGAACTCCTGGGAACAAAGAAACCAGAAATTGATGGTTTGGAAAATTCTGAGCTTCCAGAAAAGGAGTGCCCAGAGAATAGTGCTCCATGTGAGGACTTAATTGAACTTGGAACCAACCAGCCATTTCAGTGCAAGGCAGGCTTGGAAATGCAGTTCTCAGGAGAGGATTTGTGGAAAGTCCTACTGTTTGACAGTTTGGACCCTTGTGCACTACATGCAAAACCGACAAGTGTTTTGTGAGAGCTGTATGAATAGAACCACTGCTAGTCTGGAATAAAGGGACAGAAAAGGGACAGATTGAAGGAAAAATTACTTCAAATACAAAACCATGGAAGCAGAGGTCTGGACTGAAGACACCTTCTCAGGCCAAGAGAGCAGACCCACGCTTGTGTGTGGAAAGGGTGAGTATGCCCTGGAGCTTGGAGAGGGTAGGTCTTCCTTCTCTACCCTCTTGTTCAGGAAAAGTGTTACCACCCCAGGTTTCTCAGATGCCTGGGGGATTGCGGAGAGGCTGGACATTACTTCAGTGTTTGATGAGAATGAAGCCTAGAGTCCAGCCACTACCCCAATGCTTGAAGAGGGTGGAGCCTAGAGTTTGGCTGCCACTCTGATGCCTGAAGATGTTGCAACTTGCACCCCAGTGTCTGGAGAGACCATGGTTGATGCGCAAGCACTTGGAAAGGTTGGGGCTGCTGTTCCATCAAGCCTGGAGGAAAAAGTATCATTTTTATTTTATTATTTTTATTTTAAGGTACCAGGGGCCAGGGATTTAACCCGGGACCTCATGTGTGGGAAGCAGGCACTCAACCAATTGAGTCACATCTGCTCCCCAATCATTTTATCGATAACTCTCGGACCTTGGAATCTAATGGAATATGCCCTGCAAAGTTTCATAATTGTTGGGACCCATGACCCGTTTTCCTTCCAATTTCTCCCTATGGGAATGGGAATTTTTGTCCTATGACTGTCCTTCCATTGTATAGTGGAGGCAGATAACTTGTTCTCTAAGTTACACAGGTCTACAGCCAGAGAAGAACTGTGCCCCAGGATAGACCACACCTATAACCAATCTTGATGAGACTTAGTACTTAATATTGTTACTGAAATGATTTAAGGCTTCTGGGATATTGTGATGGAATGAATATGCCTTTCTGGGGTCCAGAGAGTGTTGTGTGATGGTTTGAAGCTGTATGGACCCCAGAAAAGTATGTTCTTAAGGTTAATCCATTCCTGTGGGTATGGGCTCATTGTAAGTAGGATCTTTTGGTGAGTAGGATCTTAAGTTAAGATGTGATCTACTTCATTCAGTGAGGGTCTTGATTCTTCTACTGGAGTCCATTATAAGAGAAGGAAATTCTGACAAAAAGAGAGAAAGCCACAGAAGCAAAAAACTGGAAGCAATGAAACCTGGAAGAGAAGGGAAAGACCAGCAGATGCTGTAATTTGCTTTCCCATTTGACAGAGGAGTCCAGGATCACTGGCAACTAGTATTCAGGAAGAAGTTATCATCTTAATGATGTCTTGATTTGGACATTTTCACAGCTTTAAAACTGTAGATCCCTAAGCTAATACACCCCCATTTTGAAGCCAACGCATTTCTAGTATATTGCTTTTGGCAGCCTAGCAAACTAGAACAGGAAGCCACAAGCAAAAGATATACAGCAAGTGACAGATAGAAGAATACACTCTTAGAGAAGATTTAGTTCCTGACATCATCAGCTCCTTTCTTTATGAATTCTTACACTGGATTCCTTGTCCCTGAAGTAACCAGAGAGAGTCTCTAATCCTTAAAATCAATTGATCTCATCACATTAGCTTATACAATAAAGCACTCCTGGAGAAGCTAAGCATGGATACCAGCTCTCATTTAGCATAAGGAACTGCAACAACTACTGCACTGTGTGTGTATGTGTTATTACAACTTAATAAAAAAAGCTGATCCCTTGGAAGTACTTTTGATAATAACCACCACAGATATTCATCAAATGTATTTCATGTGCAAGGCATTGTACTAGGTACTGTGAACATATACAAAGAAGACATGCACTCTTAGGAAGATAAATACATAAACACCTAACTGTAGGACGAGCTGGAGGATAAATTTTGTTCTTCATACTTGGCAGATGCACAATGATTTTTATGGGAATAAATGCATTATATGATTGAATCATACACAAAATGCTTTTGGAACATGTAGGAAGGAGCAATTAATTATAATTAGGAGGTGCAGGGAAATATTTCAATGATGAAGTGTCATTTTCACTGGACATTGAGGGATGGGCAGTTTTGCAATATAAAAAGAAATGTGGAAGAAATACAGCAAAGGAATTAAGGTATGGATATATGTGGGATTTCTATAACACTCTGCTTGGTGGGACACAGGTACCTGGGCTATCACTGGCAGATGAAAGAAGAAAAGTGGTTTGGTATAAGCCTGTGGAGCACATGAACTACTAAGCTAAAGAGATATGACTTTATTCAGTAAACCATCAAGAGAATAAAGTAATCAAATCTATGTTTTAAGAGGATAACTCTAGCAGGAGAATGAAAAATAGATTTGGTTTGGGAAAAGAAACTAGAGGCTGGGGGATGAATTATGAGGTCTTACAATGGGAAGATGGGAGTTGGATATCAATGAAGGCATATCCAGGAGAGCAGTGATTTGCCAAATGATAAGATGGGGGAAGGGAGTGTGCAGGATAGGTGAGGAAAAAAAGGAAAGATGACACCTAGGTTCCTAACTTGGGTTAATGTTGAAGCTGTTAACCAAGACAGAAGTCACTTGATTAGAGTAGGTTCCCGATTTTCTAAGGGTTGAACTTGTGGTACCAATAGCAAAGTCATTTAGGGATATCTAAGAGGTAACTGGAAATGCAAAACTGGAGTTCAACACAGAGGTCTGGACTAGAAATGTAGACACATACATCTTCAGTGTTTGTTAGAGGTGAAGACTGAGTGGTGGATGCAGATACCCTAGGAAGAAAGAGTCAAGATGAGAAAGAGCAGAAAACAAATGAAAATAGGTTTAACAGGAAAGGTAAATGGTACAAAGTCAGAGAGAAGACTGAGAGTGGTTAGAGCAATAGATGTCACAGAAATCAAAAAGAGAAACAATGTGAGGGAACCGGTGGTCAACAGTATCAAAGCCATCCAATATGTAGAATGACTTCTGGATTTTTAAAAATTATTATTATTTTTAAAGAAGCTTTATATTACATAAATGTTACATTGAAAATATAGGGGATTCCCATATACCTCCCCCCTCCCCCCCTTTTCCCCATTAACAACATCTTTCACTAGTGTGGTACATGTGTTACAATTGATGAACTCATATTAAGTATTGCTACTAACCATGGTCTATAGTTTACATTATGGTTTACACCTTGCACTACGCAATTTTACAGGTTTTGACAAAATGTATAATGGTCTGTATTTGTCATTGCAAGGTCATGCAGAACAATTCCAGTGTCCCCAAAATTCTCCATGTTACACCTATTCTTCCCTCTCCCTCCCATCAGAACTCTGGTGACCACTGCCTTTATATCAATGTTACTAGTTCTTCCATTACTAGAATAACAATAAGTTTACTTTAGTCCATAGTTGCAATCCCCCTTATGTTTGTTCATTCCACAATCTAGAGGATTTGGGGATGGTGACACCCACTTTGCTTCCAATTGAGACGGGGCTTAGATCCCACAGGGCAGAAGGGTGGAACTGTCCTGCTTGCAGTTGTAGAGACTCTCTGTTTTTTGGGGATGAGCATTGTCCATCATTATCCTTTTGTTACTTGTCCTGGGTGAGTCTGATGAATTGGAGGGTAGGTGTTGGCTGCAACTCTGCTGAGATTCAGCGCTTAACTGGCATATGAACAGCCAGAACATGTAAGTCTCTAGGATACACATTTAACAGGTATGATGCTAATTATAGGTTCAAATAAACACGGCATAAGAGCCATGTGTAGGAAAATTATAAATGAGTCCAACTCCGATACACTGGGGGGATAGGTTATCATATATTCCAAGGTAAGGCCCACTGATGGAGTGCCAAATTTGTGGGGTTGTCTGTCCTTCCTTTAGTGTCCAGATATCTCTAGAGCACTCAGGAGCCCCTCGTTTGAGACAATGTTTACTGTAGTAGTCAATGAAATCCTCCTAAGATGTGCATAAGCATAATCTCTGGAATGACCTCCTGATTCACTTTGAAATCTATTAGCCATAAAAACTCATTTGTATTTAATATTTCCCCCTTTTGGACAAGGTCATTTTCCAAATGCATCTGTAGTTGGCGCTTGGTAGTAACCCCTTGGTGCCAGGGAGGCTCATACCTGGGAGTCATGCCTCATGCCAGGGGGAAGGTAGGGAGTTTAAATGCTCAGTTTGGCTTAGAGAGAGGCCACATTAGAGCAACAAGGAGGCTTTCAGGAGATAACTCTTAGGCAATATATAATACAAGACTAAGTTCAATTTCACAAGAACAAGATTCATAAGTATAAGCATCAATAATAAGGGCCTGGTGTATTGGTCTGCCCTCCTTCTCTAAGCACTGCCCATGTACTCTAGGGATTCTTGCCACTCTATTAGAGAATACAGCAGGACTCCATAGGATGGGAATTCAATATTCTTTTGGTTATTGTGTGGGTCTCCATCCACTGAGACAATACCCCATGACCACTTGAATTACATTCATATTCCATAGAGACATGCACTAGGTGCACCCCTCCCCACACATCCCCCCACCAACAAAACCCCACACCAGTGATCCTTAGCCATACCACCCTGGACACACCCAATCTTGTCTGATCTCAGAAGCTAAGCGGGGTTGGGCCTGGTTGTACTTTGATGTGTGGCGAACGGATTTTAGGACTAGGAAGTCAGGAATGCCTTTGGAAAGTGCAATTCCAATCTAGTTATGAGAACAGAAGACAAATTGCAAAGGATCAAGCAGTTTAATAGATCATGATGAAAGAGAAGCAATCAGTATTCGCTCTTTTTGCTAGAAGGTTGGGTACAAAGAGAAAAGGAAGTTTGGTAAGCAGTAGGAAAGAGAAGTGACAAGATCAGTAGAGGTTTAATGTTTAGGACACACAGATTGAAGTGAATCAAGTTGTAGGGAGAAGATGAAATATTTAAGAAAAATGGCATTTTATGAGGCCATGACCTCTAATCCTTCAAATGTTCCTTATTGCACTTATGGTATTATTTGGACTCTTTGATAAAGATCAGGAGAACTTCTGGGTTGGCCTTCACCCCTTTATGGCACACTCCACCCCCTCTTTTCCTCACTACTTTCACTCTTACTCCCAACACTCCAGACATCTTTCAGTTCTTCATGTGCCAAAATGTCTAGCTTCAGTCTTTTCCTATGCTGTCTGGGACACTATTCCCTTCTTTATGCCTGGCTAAACTTAAAACTTCCCTTCCTTGGAATGATTTTCTTTCATCTTCTCCAGGCTAAACTAGTTTTTCTTATTATGTTTCAAAAACAACCAACCAACCCATACCTATCATAACCAAACTTGTAATGGCTCCTCTAACTTCTTTCTTAGACTGCAAGCCGCATAAGCTGCTGACTGTCTTTCATACACACCACTACATCCCATTGCCTAGCACTGTACCTCATACATGGTAGAAACTCAACAAATATTGAATGATGAATAAAAAATTGAAAGAAATCAAGATCATGACATAGAAAGTTGGGTAAAGGTTTTCTATAATTCTTGAAGAACTACTAGAGCCTTTACATTCAGTGACAGTAATGACACACAAAAAAAGTCATGTAATTCAAAACAATTTTAAGCACTACAAAATTATTTTGAATGGATTAGGATTAGGGGAAAATATTCACCTAAAGCCTCTAATCATTTTATTTTTAAAATGTGAGTTTTCTCTTATTTTTCAGTTTGTGGCCTATCATTAATTACATAAGCTTACTTTGTTTTTGCCTCTATTTAATTTTCAATTGCTGTTTCTTCTTTCGAGAACAGACCTTGATCTTTTTTCCCAAGATAACTCTCTATCTCCCTTGTCACAATACAGCAATAGAGCCAACCTGATTTTTTATGACTAGTCTCCAAAGTCCAGTATTTAGATCCCTAAAACAAGTTTTAGACATCAGGACAGATTTGCAAGTTGAAAGGCAGGTGAGAAAACTTGGGCAGTGATCATTCTTGGTTACCAAATTCCATGAGTGCTCTTCTGCAAATCCCTTCAAAAATCAGGCAATTAAGTTAGAATCAGCAAATCAAAACACTCAAATTATTTTTCAATTACATGAAAAAAAAATCACTCATTTTTCAGTGAAGTTAAGCAATTAGAACATATTTCCAAACTATGCAAAACATGAAAGTGGCTTGCTTCCCAGTAACTACATGATCTTCCTGTAATGTCGGTACACTTTTGTTTCATCACATATTCTTTTTTAAAATTATTTATTTATTTATTTTAAAAGATTTATTTACTTATTTACCACCCCACCCCACCCGTCCCCCGCTGCTTGTGCTCACTGTCTGCTCTCTGCATCCATTTGCTGTGTGTTCTTTTGTGTCTGCTTGTCTTCTCTTCTCTTCAGGAGGTACTGGGAACCGATCCTGGGACCTTCCCAACGTGGGAGAGACACTTGAGCCACCTTAGCTCCCTGGTTTGTTGTGTCTCTCACTGTCTTTCCTTTGTGTCTTTTTTTTTTGTTGCGTCATCTTGCTGCATCAGCTTTCCGCTCTGTATGGGCCAGCTCGCTTTCACCAGGAGGAACCCAGAACCAAACCAGGGACCCTCCATATGGTAGACAGGAGCCAAATCACTTGAGCCACATCTGCTTCCCTCGTCACATATTCTTGATGACTCTCTTCAGTACAGTTCTTCTTAGCTTTCCCTCTCTAGATTCTCAATATCAAATTTAGCAAATTTTCTTTGCTGACATTTTAAAAGTTGCATTTCTCATAGCATTATGTAAGCAGTGCAAGGCAAATGCTCCCACTGTTATTTTCTATTAAGAGTTAAGAGAATTTGAAAGATTTCTTGACTACTTAAGAAAGGGTATCTGCTTTTGCTAAATATATACAGGAAATTGTGTGCCTGCTTTGTCAATGGAAACTGTCTCTCTTATTTCCAAAAAAAAAAGGCACACCTATCCTCAAATACTTCTTCAGATTGGGTAATTAACTTATAAATGGACTTTCTTATCATCAACCAAGTGGGCTTTGCCTTCAAGGTCATATTATGTTTTTACATCTGAGAAATATTAGTAAACCTTAACAGTGTAACTAAATATATGACCTATATGTAACTCATGGAAAAAGCCCATTACTCCTCAATTAAAACTAAAATTTTCTTCATCTAAGAATAATATACATACTTCTCAATTTGAGCCATGCATTGAAGAAATCATAGAAAATATCTAACACATTCTCCACAAAACTTTCCCCCTGTTACCCTAACTCACAGCAGGATCTTGCTCACCCAAACTCCTAATGTTTACTGAAGTTTGGCCACTTGTGCAGCACTTTTACAATTTTTGTTATATTCATTTACTATAAATTTCTTAACATTTTATTTAAATTAGCTTTTAAAACACTTAAATTGATTTTTAAAAGAAAAGCTATTTAATTTCTATTTTTCTAACACATTAAATATATGTGTAATTTATTCATATGGAAATAAAAACAGCATCTAAGTTTCAGCAAAGCCAAAAGTAGTACTTTGGTTTCAATGTGGTTTTGAGGCATGTTTTGCTGGAATAGGAAATCTCTTGTGGTGGCTACTCCCAGGCTTCCCACCTTTCTGCTTCTGCATTCCTAGGTGATTATAGCTCAAAGAAGATGGGCCCAATGCACATACCTACTGTCAGCCCAGCTGCTACACACAGAATGACAATTAGAACCTTAAATATTAAAAGCCAGGTTTAGAATAAAATATTTTAATGTAGTTTAAAATTTCAATAATTTTAAAAGCAATCTTTTGTAGGGATGGAGACAGAGATGGGGGTTGGAAGGGATTTATAAACAATATCATAGGAATTCCTTATATTTTTAGACCTCCTTACCATTATAAAGCACTTTTATATACCTTATGTGATTTGACTCTCAAAATAAGCCAGTGGGAAGGAAAGCAAGTATAGAAGTCATAGAATCATCATTAGTATTTGGAGGCCTATCAGCTATTTCTAGGATTTAAAATAGCATAAGGGAAGAGGAAATTTTTCTCAAGATAAAAAAGTCACATTTCTTCTCTTTAAACTGGAACTAATTAGCAAATAAGTGGTTCTGGTTGGATGAAAACAAATTATCTGCTTTCTACCCAGTATTCTTTGTTTTTTGTTTTACTTTTCATGGACTCCATGTTCTGAAATATCTAAAGATTATTGTATTAGTCAGCCAAAGGGGTGCTAATGTGAAATACCAAAAATGGGTTGGTCTTTATAAAGAGTATTTATTTGGGGTAGAAGTTCACAGATAACAGGCCATAAAGCTTTAAGTTTCTTCTCTCACCAAAGTCCATTGCCATGTGTTGGAGCAAGACAGCTGCCAACGTTTGCCAGGGTTCAGGCTTCTTGGGTTCCTCTCTTCCCAGGGCTGCGTTTCTCTCCGGGCTTAGCTCTTCTGGTTCCTCCACAAGATCAGCTGTAGACTATCAGGTGAATGGCTCACTTCTCTTCTCCTGGGGCCTTCTTTCCAACATCAAAACTCCAACATCAAAACTGCTTCTCAAAAACTGCTTCAACTCTGTTCTTGCCATGTCTTTTATATTTGATTCCCCACCCACCAAGGGGTAGGACTCAACGCCCTACTGACGTGGCCCAGTCAACACCCTAATCATAACTTAGTCATGTCCAGATTAACAGATCAGTTTACAAGCATGATCCAATTATATTTTTGGAATTCATAATTACATTAAATTGGCCAACGGCTGCAGGGCCCCAGGATCAAACATGGCAGGGTGCTCTCTTTCTTCTGTGTATCTTATTGAGTGAGTGTCTGTTGATAAAGGCTCACCAAGGGGGTAGGGACTCAACCTGAGTCACCCCCTACTGATGTGGTTGAATAAAAAAGCCTTAAATTGATTTTATCAAGTAAACTTGAATCCTTTGAATTTAATACAATCAAAAGGTATCACACCTAGAAGAGATTAGTTTACAAACATAATCTTTTCCTTTTTGGGATTCATAAATAATCTCAAACTGCCACAAAGGCTGAAAGAATATTTGAGGAAATAATGACTAGAAACTTCCCAAACCTTATGAAAGACATGAATACCAAAATCCAAGAAGGACAACACATTCCAAACAGAAAAATCTGAATAGACCTACTCTGAGACACCTACTATTCAGAATAACAGATACCAGAGCTAAAGAGAGGATTCTGAAAGCAGCAAAAGTAATGCCTCACATACAAGGGAACCTCAATAAGACTAAGTGCCAATCTCTAATCAGAAACCACGGAGGTGACAAGAAAGTGGTATGATGTATTTAAAGTACTGAAAGAGAAAAACTGCTGCCTAGAAATCTTTATCAGACAAAACTTTCCTTAAAAATAGAGGATGAGTTTAAAGTCATCACAGACAAACAAAAACTGAGAGAGTATGTTACTAAAAGACCAGATTTACAAGCGATACTAAAGGGAGTGCTACAACTGAAAGGAACAGACAAGGGTGAGAGACTTGGAGAAGAGTGTAAAAATGAAGATTATAAGGAAGTGTAACCTAAAGGGTAAAAAGACAAACAAAAGTAAGATTTGGCAATGGAAAACCAAAGGATAAAATGAGTGAAGTAATGCCTTTACAGTAATAACATTGAACTAGAAATCTGTTGGCTTTCATAAAGAGTATTTATTTAGTTAATGGATTGAATTCCCCAATCAAAAGACATAGACTGACAGAATGGATAAAAAATATGAGCCATCTATATGCTGTCTACAAGAAACTCACTTCAGACATAAGGACACAATCAGGTTAAAGGTAAAAGGTTGAAAAAAGATATTCCATGCAAATAGTAACCAAAAAAAAAAAAAAAAAAAGATCTGGAGTAGTAATATTAGTATTGGACAAAATAGGTTTTAAATGAAAAAACTGTTATAAGACATGAATAAGGTCATTATATATTAATAAAAGGGACAATTTGCCAAAAAGAAATAACTATAATAAATATTTATGCACCTAACCTGGGTGCTCCAAGATATATGAACCACACACTGGCAAAACTGAAGGGAGAAATAGACATCTCTATAATAATAGTTGGAGACTTCAATACACCACTCCACTCAGCACTGGAAAGAACATCTGGACTGAGGATGAATAAGGAAACAGAGAGATTGAATAATATGATAAATGAACTAGATCTAACAAACATTTATAGAGCATTACACCCCAAAACAGCAGGATATGTACTTTTCAACTGCTCATGGATCCTTCTCCAGGATCAACCATATGCTGGTTTACAAGACAGGTCTCAATAACTTTTAAAAGACTGAAATTATACAAAGAACTTTCTCTGATCATAATGAAATGTTAATATGCAGATTAAACAACACACTCAAATAATCAGTGGGTCAAAGAAGAAATTGCAAGAGAACTTAGTAACTATCTTGAGACCAATGAAAATGAGAATACAACATAGCAAAACCTATGGGATACAGCAAAGGTAGTGCTGAGAGGGAAATTTATAAGCCTCAATGCTTACATCAGAAAAGAAGAAAGAGCTAAAATCAAAGACCTAGCTGCAAACCTGGAGGAACTAGAAAAAAAACAGCAAACTAATTCCAAACTAAGCCAAAGGAAAGAAATAGTGAAGATCAGAACAGAAATAAATGAAATTTCTAATAAAAAAATAAAACAATAGAATGAATCAACAAAACCAAAACTTGGTTCGTCAATAAAAATCAACAAAATTGACAAACGTTTAGCTAGACTGACAAAAGGAAAAAGAGAGAAGATGCAAATAAATATAATGAGAGGGGGACATTACCACTGACGCTGCAGAAATAAGAGAGATCATAAGAGGATAACTTATGAATAACAGTACGCCAACAAACTAGACAATGTAGACAAAATGGACAAATCCCTAGAACACACGAACAACCTACAGTGACCCTTGAAAAAATAGAAGACTTCAACAAACCAATCACGAGTAAAGAGATAGAAATAAACATCAAAAACTTCCCAAAATTCCCCCAACGTGAGACATGACTCCTGGGGATGAGCCTCCCTGGCAACGAGGGATTAATACCAAGTGCCAACTGGCAACACAACTGGAAAAAGACCTTGAATAAAAGGGGGAAAAGGTAAAGACAAATGAGTTCAAGTGGCTAAGAGACTTCAAAGAGAGTCGGGAGGTCATCCCAGAGGTAACTCTTATGCACACCTCAGTAGGAGCTCATAGAACATCTAAGTGCCTATCACCCCACACAGAGGGGTTCCTGAGAGCTCTGGAGACACCCAGGTCCTATATAAGGAGGGACAGCCCCAGAGACTGATGCCTTATCAGTGGGCTCTATTTTAGAATCTGTGCTCCTGAGAGTGACAGAATTGGACTCAAGTAAGTCCTCCCTGCACATGGTTCATCAGTCCCTTCTATTCAAACCTATATGTGATGCTGAAGTTTTTACGTATATTTCCAGAGACTGGAGACTCTGGCCTACCTATGTGCCAGGTGTGCGTGGAATCTCGGTGGAGCTGCATCTCCTACCCTACAACTCAATGGACTCATCCAAGTCACCTGGCGAGGAGACAACGATGGGCAATGGCCATCCCAGGGAATGGAGAGGGCCTACATCTGCAGGCAGGATCATCCCACCCACCATATACATGGGATATAAGCCCTCTCTCACTTGGAGGTGGAGTGGACATCACCATCCCAGTCCCCTCAGGATTGGGGGAAGAACTATGGACTAGAGTGGACTTGATGGTATTCTCTTGTTCACATATGGTGATTCTAGCAATGCAAGAAATTATAACAATGAGGTGGAGCCAGTGGCCACTTGACACTTTTGGGGCAGGGAGGGGACGAGCAGTTAAAATACAGGGGCTTCTTTGGGAGTTGGAGGTTGTCCTGAGTACTGTTGTGGCAACGGATGTAGGCCATTTTAAATCAGCATACACCACTCAGAACTGTGTGGGAGAGAGTGTGGTCTACGATGTGAACTGTGGTCTATGGTTGGTGGCAAGGCCCCAGGGTGTGTAAGTCCATTGAGGGTGGTGGGCCACACTTGTGGGAGATGTTTGTGTGGGATGTGGTGGGAGGTGTGGGAGGTGGGCAACATGGGAATCCCAGTGGGTTCTGTGTAATATTTTAGGTAATCTAAGCACCTCTTAAAATATATTTATATATATATAAATAACATTTTTGTAAGCAAATGCACATATATGCATATATATTTATATATCATTTTACAAATATTGGTATGTATTGTGAAAATTTTGATTTTTACCCACAATAAAAAATAAATTAAAAAAAAAAAACTTCCCAAAAATGAAAAGCTCAGGGCCACATGGCTTCACAGGTAAATTCTACCAATCATTCAGAGATGATCTAATACCAATCTTGCTTGAGCTTTTCCAAAATACCGAACAGGAAAGAATGCTACCCAACTCATTCAATGAAGCCAACATCACGCTAATACCAAAACCAGATAAAGATACTATGAAAAAAGAAAATTACAGACCAATTTCTCTAATGAATATAGATTCAAATATCCTCAAGAAAATACTTGCAAACCGAATTGAAAAGCACATCAAAAGAATTATACACATGATCAAGTGGGTTTTATCCCAGGTATGCAAGAATGAGTCAACACAAGAAAATCAATTAGTGTAATAAACCACATTAATAAACTGAAGAAAAAAATCACATGATCCTGTCAATTGATGCAGAAAAGACATTTGACAAAATACAGCATCCTTTTTTTGATAGAAAACACTCCAAAAGATAAAATTAGAAGGAAGATTTCTCAACATGGTAAAGTGCATATATGAAAACCCATAGCTAGCCTTGTACTCAATGGTGAAAGAATGAAAGCTTTCCCTCTGAGATTGGGAATAAGTCAAGGATGCCCTCTGTCTCTGTTATTCAATATTGTGCCAGAAGTTCTAGCTAGAGCAATAAGGCAGGGAAAAGATATAAAAGGCACCCAAAAGGAAAGGAAGAAGTAAAACTTTTGCTATTTGCTGATGATATGAAACTATACCTAGAAAATCAAGAAAATCCACAGCACAGCTACTAGAATTATTAGATGAGTTCAGAAAAGTGACAAGATACAAGATTAATACACAAAAATCAATGGCATTTCTATATTCTACTGATGAGAAATCTGAGGAGGAATTCAGAAAAAAAATTCCATTTATAATAGAGACTAAAACCATCAAATATTTAGGAATAAACTTAACCAAAGACATAAGGAACCTATATTCAGAAAACTATAAAACATTGCTAAAAGAAACCAAAGAAGACCTAAATAAATGGAAGGGCATTCCGTGTTCAAGGATTGGAAGACTAAATATCGTTAAGATGTCAATTCTACGTAAACTGATTTATATATTTTCAATGCAATCCCAATAAAAATTCCAAAACCTTTTTTTTTTTTGCAGAAATGGAAAGCACTTTCCAGAAATGGAAAGGCCAATTTTCAAGTTTATTTGGAAGGTTAAGGGGCCCCAAATAGCTAAAAATGTCTTAAAGAAGAAGAATGAAGTTGGAGAATTCTCACTTCTTGACTTTAAGTCAAATTACTTAGGTAGAGTGGAAACAGCATGGTATTGGCATAAAGATAGACAGATTTCCCAATGGAACCAAATTGAGAACTCAGAAATAGACCTTCACTTCTATGGTCAAGTAATTTTTGACAAGGCTGTCAAGCCCACCTAGCTGGGGACACTAGACAAATAGACATTAGTCTATTGAACTAATGGTGCTGGGAGACCTGGATATCTAAATCCAAAAGAAAGACAAAGGATCCCTGTCTCACACTTTATACAAAAATTAACTCAAAATGGAAAAGACCTAAATATAAAAGCTACAACTATAAAACTTCTAGAAGAAAATGTAGGGAAACATCTTCAAGATCTTGTGGTAGTTGGTGATTTCTTAAACCTTACACCCAAAGCATGAGCAAGAAAGAAAAAATAGATAAATGGGACCTCCTCAAAATTAAAAACTTTTGTTCTTCAAAAGATTTTGCTGGGAAGAGGATGTGGCTCAAGAGTTGGGTGCCTACCTACCACATGGGAGGTCCTGGGTTCGGTTCTCAGTGTCTCCTAAAGAAGATGAGCAAGACAGCGAGCTAATGCAACAAGATGATGCAACAAGGAACACAGTGAGAGACACAACAAGTGGGGAGCAGAGATGGCTCATGCGATTGGGCGCCTCCCTTCCACATGAGAGGTCCCAGGTTCGGTTCCTTGTGCCCCTTAAAAAAAAGGAAGACAAGCACACAACAAATGGACACAGAGAGCACACAGTGAGCGCAAACAATGAGGTGGAGCGGGTAGAAATTTATAAATAAAATAAATATATATTTTTAAAAAGACTGCCAAGAAAGTAAAAAGGCAACCTATTCAATGGGTGAAAATATTTTGAAAACACATATTCTATAAGGGTTTGAGATCCATGTTATATAAAGAGATTATAAAACTCAATGATAAAAAGACAACACAATTAAAAAATGGATAAAAGACTTGAATAGACATTCCCCCAAAGAGGAAATATAAATGGTCAAAAAGCACATGAAAATACGGTCAACATCACTAGGTATTAGGAAACTGCAGATCAAAACTACAATGAGATACCATTTCACACCTTACAGAATGGCCATTATTGAAAAACAAACAAACAAACAAAAAAAACTACAAGTTCTGGGGAGGACATGGAGAAATAGGAACACTCCTTCACTGCTGATGGGAATGTAGAAAGATGCAGTCTCTGTGGAAGAGTTGGCAGTACCTCAAGAAGCTGAATATAGAACTGCCGTAGAATGCAGCAATCTTTTTACTAGGAATATATTCAGGAGAACTGAAAGCAAATACATGAACTGACATTTGCACACCAATGTTCATAGCAGCATTATTCACAATTGTTAAAATACGTAACTAGTCCAAGTGTTCATTAACTGATGAATGGATAAATAAAATGCGGTATATACATACAACGGAGCACTATTCATCTGTAAGAAGAAATTAAATCAGGATATATGTGACAAGGATGAATCTTGAGGACATTATGTTGAGTGAAACAAGCCAGATACAAATAGACAAATATTATATGGTCTCACTAATATGAACTAAAGATGATTAGTAAACTCACAAGAGGTAAACTCTGGAGTATAGGTTACAGGAGGTAGAATATGGGTTGAAAATGGGAGCTGATGCTTTGTATGTAACATTATTAATAAGGTTAATTGTCAGTATGGAAATGGATACAGTTGATAGTAACACGTAGTGTAACTAACACTGCTGATTTATAAATGTGATTGTGGCTGAAACAGGTATTCTGTGGACAAAAATGCCAATTGAAAGGTAACTAGAAAATAATCTAGGGAATGTATAACAGTGATTTCGGTGGTAGATGAAGATTGTGGTTGATAGTATAAATAAAAGAATGCTCTTCTTTTACAAAGTGCTAAGAATATGCTGATACATGGGAAAATTACATGTAATGTAACTTATAGATGATAGTTAACAGTAATATTGTAATACTTTGCAGCAATGGCAAGAAGATATTTTTTCAATACTAATGGACAACAATAGGAGAGTATAAGAGGGTATGGGATTTTTCCTTTTGGAGTAATGAAAACGTCCTAAAATTGATTGAGGTGATGACAGCACAACTCTGTGATGAAAATGAAAGCCAGTGAGTGTACACTTTGAATGGGACTATATAACACAGGGAATCCAGTGGTAGAAGATGGACTGTGGTTAACAGGACAAATATGAGAACATTCTCTCATGAGAAAAAATACATAATATAAGATGTTAATAATCATGGGTTGGGGTAAAATACACTGTGATGGTTAGGCTAATGTGTCAACTTGGCCAATAATTGTGTCCAAGTGTTTGGTCCAGCAAGCCCTGGGCTAACTGTAATATAACAACATTTATGGACTTTGGTCACCAGTGAGTTTACTGGGTGGATGGCTGATTACAACTGCATCAATTAGGGCGACTGCTGTCAGCAATGGGTGACGCTTTTATCCAATCAGCTGAATACCTTAAAAAGGGAAGTAATTTCAACATTCAGAGAGAATTTCCCAGCTCGTCTTTGGACAGCCAACTTCTCCCAGAAACTCATCAAGGACCTTCATTGGACTTTCATCAGGGCCCCTGGTTTGCAGCCTGCCTGCAGAACCTGGACTTGTGCATCCCCATGGTCATGTGAGAGACTCTATAAAATCTCATATTATTGACAGATATCTCCTGTTGATTCTGTTTCCCTAGAGAACTCTGACTAATACATACACCAAATGTAAGATATAGGCTATAGTTAATAGTAATATTTTGACGATGCTTTTTCATAGTTTATAACAACTGTTTCACAACAATGCAAGTTGTTGGTGGTGGGTTGATGTATGGGAGCCCTGTATGATTATATGCATGTTTGATTTGTAAGTTCACAACTTCATTATACACTTATTGTTTATGTATGTCAAGGTATGAATGATATATTTTAATAAAAAATTTTAAAATGTCACATACACACAAATAAAAAAGAATGAATAAGGAGATGTGGGTGTCAATTTGAAGCTATTGCAGTTACGTGGATCTTGTAAGTATTAATGGGCAATATTGGCTTGTACAAGACCCTCTAGGGCTAGTGGCTATTGTTATCTATCTATCTATCTATCTATCTATCTATCTATCTATCTATCTATCTATCTTTCTACCTACCTACCTATCTACCTACCTACCTACTTCAAGAATGGAAAGAACAAAACCAAGTGATGAATACACAAACCACAAAGATTGAAACAATAAATTTATTGACACTTCATATTAATAAAGTGTCAGAATATTGCTCAAGGTACTTAATTATCATCTTGAGTTTTAAATGATGTCTTAAATGATGAAATAAATAACAGTTTCTGCATGCAATAGTGCTCTAAGTAATAATGAAAAATGACAGTAAAGAGTAGTTGTTGTCATTTTATTTCTTGGAAGAGCATGAAAATTTTTTAAAAATTAGTTTATTAAAAGCAAATCTATTTACTAAAACTTCAAGGCTTAAAATATGAACATCAAATAGTATTAATTAAACATTCTTACTCTGTGAAACGAATCTGTAAAAGTTGCATTTAAGAGATCTATAGACAATAACTAGCTTAAGAAATAAAAGAAGGTGGAGAGGTGTGAATCAACCAGGACAAGAGAAGAGTTTGAGGTCACTGACAATTAACAACTTGGCTTCATAAGATTTGTATCTCAACACGGAATTCTACATATTCTCTAGTTCTGGCATAGATAGCATTTCCACACATTTCAGGTAAGAACACTTGTTTCTCGCTAAAGAGAAATTAGCTTTTTTTCATGGTAGCAAAATAAGATCTGTTGAGTGTCTACTACATACATGTATGTCAGGAAATTTATAAGCACTCAATTTTTTAGAAGTAAAGTAAGAATCACCTGGCTAAAATGCCTGATTTCTTTGCCTCAAGAATCTTTTGGGGTTGACATTATTCTCCTCTTTTTACAAGTCAGAAAACCGTGGCTCAGAGGTTGAGCGACTTGTCCAAAAATACACAGGTAGGCAACAAAGTGGTGGGATTTGAACACATATTTGTTTAATTTTCAAACCCATGCATTTCCCACTACATTATGTTGACTTCCATGAACCTTTGGGATCCACAAAATATTTACTGTGACTGCTTTAAGGAGTTTATTTCTTATTGTTACTTGTGAGCTAGGGTTTCACCAAAGCTATTTGTACTGGGAAAAATAATTAGACATCTGACCTGCAGGATAAAAGTCAGGAGAAGTTTGAAAAACAAGTATTGAGAGCCTATTACGTGTCAGGTTTTGGAGAAACAGTGGTTGAACAAGACAAATAATTTCCCTAACCCTCCAGGAGATTACATTCTAGTGCAGGAGGACAGACACTAAACAAGTAAATAAATAAAATTTGCCTTAAGTAGTGACCAATGTTTTGAAAACAATAGAGCAGGGTGAGGGGATGAAGTATGAGTGGGGAAGATGAGAGCTATTTTAGATAGAGTGGTCAAGGAAGGCTTCTATGAAGAGACGATGTCCTCACAGAGACCGAATGATAAGAAAGAGCCAGACAAACTAAGAACCAGCAGAAGAGTGCCCTGGGCAGAAGGAACAGCAAGTGGTAAAGCTATGAGGCAGGAACACCCTCGGTGTGTCCAAGGAACAGCCAGAAAGGCCGGCTGGGTGAGGAGAGCTGAGCAAGGCCAGGTCACAAAAAACCCATCCAAGGAAGGGCACACACCATAGCAATTCATGGAAGAGCGGCATGCGGGAGGCCATGGCTGCTGTGAGACAAGAAAGATGGCAATATGTTGGCATAGCAGGTTCTCAGTTCAACAGCTATGCCAGCATCTTGCCTCCTCTCCAGTTCCAAGGTACAGGAGTAATACCATGCCTCTTCAGTATTTTACTTTTCCACAATCTTCCCTTCCACCTGAGGGAGGGAAAACATACTCATTAATTGAAAATGCAAACTTGTCTCTGAACATTACAACACAGTCTTCCTTAGAGCGTCCAATTCTTAAGTGTACTTAAGCACAGGAAGGTTGTGGTTAGTTCTTTTTTTTAATGGGCTTTGATCTAAAGTGAACCCTGAGAATGTTTACTGACTATTGTGAAACGACAGGGGGAAATTTTTGACAAAAATTTTAAGTCAATAAAGTCTCAAGTTGATGACAGTTAATTATAGGCTATTTACAGTCCACAGCACATCCCAGTGACTCTCATCACAATTTTATTTTTAGTCTAATAACTACTTGGTCACTTTCTTCCACTCAGATGTACTTAAACAACAACAAATGGTTGTTTTGCTGTTTGTGGTTCATTGCTTTATGTGCTCTTAAAAACAGCGCTCTTTTGAGCCAACAATTCACAGCTAGGAATTTATTCTACACAAACATTTGCAAAAGTACCGGTAAGTTATATGTTCACGGATCTTTGCTTGTTGCAACAGTTTGTAAGAGCAAAAGAATTAGAAAGAACTTGAACATCATCAACATGATTGACACTGGCTAAATAAACTATGATATAGTCCTACAACAGGGTACTTACTGTGTGGTCCTTACAAAAGTTTAAGGCATAAGAATAGAGATACTGTGTATGAGAACTTTTGTATAAGTTAAAACATTGGTGTATACACATACACATATTCTAGGGTATACATATAACTTTTTCTTGAAGGATACCTGAGTATTTATTATTTTAGATGATGATTCACTATTTACAAATAATTAGATGTAGAATTATAAATTATTTTTGTTTTCTTCTTCATACATTTTTCTATAAAGACTACTAAATATTATTTATGCAAAATAAATGTCCATAAGATACACTGCTAAAGGTCCAGCACCTGGTTACATAGTGCTGGCAAGATAAGATAGACACTTACTCACTTAAATATTACTCTACTATCAAGTGTTGGCCAGAAGTAAAAGATCGGCATTTCCTAAGTCCGGTATTATGTATATACACACATACAGTCTTTCATTTACGCACGAGCAGGATGTGAGGTGTATTTCTTGTGAGAGGGGGTGTGGGAGGTTGTGAGGTTCCATTGCACAAGA
Organism: Tolypeutes matacus; assembly: GCA_026826555.1. Taxonomy (NCBI): domain Eukaryota; kingdom Metazoa; phylum Chordata; class Mammalia; order Cingulata; family Chlamyphoridae; genus Tolypeutes; species Tolypeutes matacus. The sequence continues at coordinate 9,638,107 of JAKSZT010054324.1, read as the reverse complement.
TCCTTTGAAATCTTGTCCTGGGGCTAGGTAACTGGTGGAAAGGTATTGACTGGCTTCCTGGAAGACTTGATCTTTCTAGAATCTAGAACAGTATGTGGCTTCCTAAGATCTATTTGGTAACACGATCTAGTAATATAAGGTTATTTAGGAAGTTTAGTTCATCAAATTTCAGAATATTGGATCAAAGTCAGTGGCAAACACAATACAGATTCAGTAGCAAAACATATCACTGAATCAAGAAGATTTTATTGAATCAAGTTTTTCCCAAAAGCATATTCTATTTTTTAAATATTTCGAACACATAGTATTCATACTTGAGGGGCAGATGCAGGTTGCATAATTTTAGAAGATGCACACCACATTATTTGAGAGTAATAATTTCTCGTGACTTGCTCAGGCTGATTTTGCACATGCAAAAGAAAACTGAACGATAGCACCAGTCATATACAGGAGATAACTGAGAAGAATCATTTAAAAGGAAACAATATGGTAATATACAATGCATGATCTACCTCCCTCTTCCTATTTACCTACACATTAAAAAAAAAAAGGAAGAAACAAATTTATTTTTTAAATTATCAAATAATTTCTCAATTTACAAGTTAAAAGTCTAGAGGAAGACCACGTTCTACCCCTATTAAAGAAGTTATTGCTGTTGCAACTTAAGTCATTTCTTTAATTTCCCTGATGTATCCAGGGCGCTGTTGCACCCATCAGATTACTGATAAATGCACTCCGTTGGCCACATACACCTCAAGCAAATTTCTCGTAAAGATCCAGCCTGTTTCAGCTTGCTAAAAGCTGCTGGGAGCAATATACCAGAAATGGTTTGGCTTTTATAATGGAAATTTATTGGTCTAAAAGCTTACAGTTCTGAGTCCATGAAAGTGTCCAAATCAAGGCATCATCAGGGATGCTTTCTCTGTGAGATGCAGCTGTGGGAGGTAGGCACATGACAACATCCTCTGGTCTCTCCCCTCTCCTCTCCACCTCGTTGCTTTCAGCTCCTGATTTAAGAAGCTTCCTCTCAGTCTCTGGGTTCCTCTCAGTCTCTGTGGCCTTCTTTCTGTGTCTACAGCCTTTTATTCCTCCCTTTATAAAGGGATCCACTAAGAGGATTAAGACCTACCCTGGCTCCCTCAATCTAATCAGAGGCTTTTAATCAAAGTAATTTAAACCAAAGGTCCCACCTACAGTTGGTTTACATGTACAGAAATGGATTAGCTTTAAGATCAGAATTTTCTGGGGTTCACAAAAGCTTCAAACTGCCATACTAACCATGAACTAGATTAAAACTGGAATAACAGAAAAAATATTATGGGAACCTGAATTGTAGCCTTCAGCAGGTAAAGTTAAACTTTAAAAAACACTGTCAGTAAAATGCCCTGGAGAGAATGCAGGGACTAGTTTTTTTAAAAGGATTTTTTTCACATCTCAAACCTTTAATAATATAATTAACAAAATTCAAAGTCTAGAATTTTTCAAATCATTTTAACTTTGAAATTCATTTTAAAGGAATACTCTGGTTTCATTTTTTAAAAAATAACTGATTTAAAACTGCCCTGGCAGCAAATCCAGCATGTCTCTGACACGGGAGAGGCAGGAGGGTATTAGCTATATACAGTCCCAATTAGTATGCAGACCTAAAGAATGGGAACAACTCAATCACTGCAACTTACAAAAATGGTGTAACTTATAGTTAACATGTTTTTCCAAAGGTGGAGTGCAATCTACTTAATGTCTCATTTTTTAAAAGTTTTCTAGAAAAGGCCAGGGGTAGGGGTGGGGGTGGGGGCTCATTATGTATAAAGAGCTGGAATGTCCTATTTTTCAAGTACAGTGTTATGGAAAAGTTTGTGGTCCAATCAAGAACATAACTGTGGGAAAAAATAACATTTACTGAATGTGTTGGTATTGCTTTTGGGAATAGACACTTTGACAGGATGTGCTTAAAGCTGCTCCCTGACTGATAGGAGCCAGATGTGTGTCTGCTCTACCTCGGGGGGTGGGGGTGGGGTTAGGGGCGGAAGAAAGAAAGGAGTAAAATTATATGTATATATTCAAATTAAGAAATATCATCTCTTATAAATTGGTAAAGACAATTTTATGGCTATTGGAGGCTCAAACCCAACGGAAAGCCCCATGTATTAACGACACACATTGCGCACACCGTCAATTTTCATTTACATACAAAAGTGTCCCAATGAGAGAAAAAAAACAATTACTGTAAAAATATTTTCAAGTTATTTGTGTTTAAACATTTAGGAAGATATAGCATCATTGAGGAGAAATACTGTAATAAATACAGATACTTTTAAAGTAAAAAAAAAAAGCATTTATAGTGTTTAGGTTTTTTCAAAGTGTCTTACATTAGCAAGAGGATGCATGTATGCATGTATACACATGCAATAGCTATGCACATGCATACACACATATACACATATATGGCTTACATAACATTAATTTTGATATAACTCTTTTTATAGGGAAAACACCAAAGATGGAATCTAACTGCTTTTAATTTAGAAGTATTAATAAAACACAACTAAACATCTCTACCAAGCATCAGAAACTGTTCCCAGGCTGCAACCACTCAAGTATAGAGAGACTGGCAGAAAGAGGTTAAGTTTTTAATCCCTGCCTTCCCCACCAGGCCCCTCCCTTGACTGCTGAAAGACCTTGTCTTTACCTCTGGCTGCTCAGTGCTCCCCACGGTGGAACCTTCCAGGCCTGTCCTCCCTCAAGAACCCCAATTCCCCAAATCACACTTCTCTGTCCATTCTAAACTCCCTATTCCCCCTTGCATATGTTCTCAATAGGAATGAGAAAGAGGAAATTTATCCTCTCATTAAGGAAATTCAAGACAAATGCAAATGATTAATAGACTTCAGCCTTCAAGAGGATCTGGATATTTTAGAAGATGAGTATTATGCAAAATTAGTTTTTACTTAGTAGAAAATATGGAAGATATTTTCTAATGTGGGATATCTCTGTCCTATAACCATTGCCTAAAACAGGCCAACATTAAACCATTTTCTACTTTTCCAAATCCACAGAAATCCAGTGAGAAGGGAAGACAGGAGGGAATAAACAGTTCATACCTGTCTTTATTTTATATAATTTTTACTTCCGTCTCCCCATTTAAACCTCAGAAAAAATGACTTCAGTAGGTATTATTCCCTGTTTACAAATGATCATGCAGAGGCTGAGAAAGCTTAAATATCTTAAGTAAACAGCCCACAATCACCAACTTACTATCAATTTTGTTAGTTTAATATTTGTTGGGCACCTATGATATGCCAGGCACATGAAGACAGAGTCCCTGCCCATGTGGGTTGCCCAAGTTGGGAGTGGGAGGAGGGGCAAATCCTAAACACATTATTTCCACATAATTTGGCAAATCCTATGATCACGTTATGCACAAAGCATAGTAAGAAAGCATGGCATTGTGAGGGATTACAATGATGGCCTCAATTCTTCCTGTATCTTCAGGGTGCCCATGTGACTTTGTAGTACCCTCCCACTGTGTCAACCACATAACTTGCTTTGGCCAATGTTTAGTAAGATATGATGCAAGCAGAGCTTGAAAAGCACTTGTGAAACCAGGCTTGCCCACTCTCTTTCTCTCTTTTTATTAGAGAAGCTGTAGCTATACAAAAAAATTATGCATAAAATGCATAGTTTTCTTGCAGAACCCTATTATTAACATTTTGCATGAGTGTGGTATGCAATTAACGGAAGAACATTTTTATAATGTACTATTAACTATAATCTATGGCCTACTCTAGAGTTCACTGTTTGAGTTGAACAGTCTGATGGACTTTTTAAAAAATGTTATTCTAGTGACATAAACACAACTCAAAATTCCCCCTTTTAATCTCATTCAAATACATATTTCAGTACATTAATTACGTTCACAATGCCATCCTACCATCACCACCATCCATCATCAAAACTTTTCCATCATCCCAAACAAAAACGCCTCACAACTTGAGCATTAACTCCCTATTCCCCACCCTCACCCTGGCCCCTGGCAGCCTGTCACCAACTGCACGAATTTGCCCACTCCAACCACCCATATCAGTGAGATCATAGAGTATTTGTTCCTCCATGTCTGGCTTATTTCATTCAGCATGTTGTCCTCAAGATTTAAGCATGTTGTTGTCTCTATCAGTACTTCATTCCTTTCTATGGCTGATTAATATTCCACTGTGTATATACACCACACTGTTTATCCATTTTTCAGTTGATAGGTACTTGGGTTGTTTCCATCCCTTAATAATTATGAATAATGCCACTATGAACATCAGTGTCCAAACATCTGCTTGAGTCCCTGCTTTCAACTCTTTTGGGAATATACCTAAGAAGTGGAAATACTGGGTCATATGGCAATTCTATATTTAACTTTCTAAGGAACTGCCAAACTGTCTTTCATAGCAGCTGAGCCATTTTACATTCCCACCAACAATGATTGAGTATTCCTATTTCTCCACATCATCTCTAACACTTGTAATTTTCCAATTTTTAATAGTAGTTTTTCTAGTGGGTGTGATATGGTATCTCATTGTGGTTTTGATTTGCATTTCCCTAATGGCTACTGATTTTGAGCATCCTTTCATGTGCTTTTTGGCCATTTTTTTATCTTTTTTTGGAGAATATCTATTCAAGTCTTTTGCTCTTTTTTTTTTAAAGATTTATTTTATTTTACTTTATTTGTATTTATCACCCCTCCCCCAATGGCTCTCTCATCTGTCTGCTCATTTTTTGCTCACCTTCTCCAGGAGGCACTGAGAACTGAACCTGGGACCTCCCACATCTGAGGCAATTGCCCAACGGCCTGAGCCACATCTGCTCCCCATGGGCTGAGCCATCTGCTGGCTTGTGACATCTGCTTGTTTAGGTGTCTGCTCACTGTGGTGGTGCGGGGTCTAGCTCATTGCAGCGGTTGCAGCATTTAGCTCATTGCGGTGGGTGTAGCATCTGCTTGTCTTCTTTAGGAAGCACCAAGACCCAAACCCGGGACCGCCCATGTGGTAGGCAGGTGCCCAACTGTTGAGCCACATCAGCTTGCCCCCATTTTTAAAAAATTGGATTGTCTTTTTTGTTGTTGAGCTGTAAGATATCTTTATATATTCTGATTTTTAAACCCTTATCGGATATGTGGTCTGCAAGTATTTTCTCCCATTGTGTAGGTTGTTATTTTATTTTTGTAATGAAGTCCTCTTATCCAAAAGTTTTTAATTTTGATGAGATACCATTTATCTAGTTTTTCTTTTGTTGCTTGTGTTTTGGGTGTAAAGTCTAAGAAACCGTGGCCTAACATGAGGTCCTTAAAATGCTTCCCTATATTTTCTTCTAGTATTCTTATAGTTCTGGTTCTCATATTTAGGCCTTTGATTCATTTTGAGTTGATTTTTGTATACGGTATGAGGTAGGGGCCCATCTTCATTCTTTTGTATATGGACATCCAGTTTTCTCAGCCCCATTTGTTGAAGAGACTCTTCTTTCCCAGTTGAGTGGACTTGCACATCTGTAAAACATCAGTTGGCCACAGATGGGACGGTTGATTTCTGAGCTCTTAACTCGATTCCATTGGTCCATATGTCTAACATTATGCCAATGCTATTTTGATTACTGGGGCTTTGTAATAAGTTTTAATATTGGGAAATGTAGTCCTCCAACTTTGTTCTTTTTCAAGATGGCCATGGCTAGTCGGGGTCCCTTATCTTTCCATTTAAATGCAATAATTGGCTTTCCATTTATGCAAAAAAGGCTGTTGGAATTTCAATTGGGATGGCATTGAATATGTAAATCACTCTGGGTATAACTGGCATCTTAACAATATTTAGCCTTTCAACCCATGAACAGGGAATGTCCTTCCATTTATATAGGTATTTGATTTCTTTTAGCAATGTTTTGTAGCTTTCTGTGTAAGTCCTTTATATCTTTGGTTAGATTTGTTCCTAGCTATCTAATTCATATAGCTGTTACTGTAAATGGAATTTTTCCCTTGATTTCCTCCTCAAATTATTCATTATTAATGTTTAGAAACACTTATTTTTGCATGTATATCTTGTGCTCCTCCACTTTGCTGAATTCACTTATTAACTCTAGTAGTTTTGCTGTGAATTCTTCAGGATTTTCTGTATATAGGATCATGCCATCTATAAATAGGGAAAGTTTCACTTCTTCCTTTCCAATCTGGACGTCTTTTTTTTTTTGTCTCATTGCTCTGTCTAGAATATCCAGTACAATGCTGAACAACAGTGGTGATGGTGAGCATCCTTGTCTTGTTCCTGATCTTAAAGGGAAAGCTTTCAGTCTTTCACCATAAAGTATGATGTTAGCTGTGGGTTTTTCATATGTGCCCTTTATCATGTTGAGGACTTCTCCTTCTGTACTTCGTTTTACAAGTATTTTTATTATGAAGCAGTGCTGGATTTTGTCAAATGCCCTTTATGCATCAACTGAGATAATCACATGGGTTTTTTGTTTCCTTCATTATGTTTATGTGGTGTACTACTTTAGTTGATTTTCTTATGTTGAACCACCCTTGCATACCTGGGATAAATCCCACTTGATCATGGTGTATAATTCCCTTCATGTGCTATTGGATTCAGTTGGCTGGTGCTTACTCTCTCTTGAGCCTTATCGATCACTATTAGAATAAACCTAGGCTACTCTATTGAAATATGAGACAGAGTGAAGTAGAGTAAAGTTGCCCTAGTATTCCAGATCTAGGCCAGCCTAGATCAACAAATAGCCAGCCAACCCCTACATGTGAACAAGCCCAACCAAGACTAATAGAGCTGCTTAGCTGACCACTCCAGATTTGTAAGCAATAAACACTTACTGTTGAAAAGCTATGGAGTTTTTCAGTTGTTTGCTATGCAGTATTATTTTAGAAAGATAACTGATACAAGCATAATCGTTAGAACCATGTACTCTGGGTTTAGACTGACCAAGTCCAAATCCAATTCTGTCTCCTGATAGGTGCCTGACCTTGGGCAAGTCACTTAACTTTTCTATGCCCAAATTTTCCCTCTCCATAGAATGAAAAAATAATACTTACATAATAGGGTTGTTGTGATGATTAAGTGAATTAGCATATGCAACCCATTTTGAATAGTGCCTGATGTATAGTAAATGATACATGTTTAGTTATTATTATTATCATTAGAGCAGCAAGTAAATCATGTTTGCTCTAACCACGAATTTTACCACAGGCCCAACAAGTCAACTGACACCCAAATTCATTCTGGTACTGTGCTGGAAAACTATAGGATTTCAATGAATATTTATGAATGTGTGTGCAAACTTTGATCAAGCACTATTCTACTAGACTGTGAGCTCATTGTGGGTAAGGAGCAAGTCTCATTTATTTCTGCATTCCCAGGACACAGCATGATGAAACGTATTCAGCAAAAAAGTCAATTGCTATTTGCTGAATGAAGAATATCAAGAATTTTTGTTGTTTTACCATGGCTGCTTATCTTCGGTGGTGAATGCACAGGCAGGGTCAGACTGGATACATGGAGGCCATCTAGGAGCTACTACGGCTGACCAGGCAGAGATGGTGTGAGCATGGTCTAGAAGAAACAAATACAAAGATTCACGATCTATTTGGGAGCCAGAACAGAGGAAATCTGCCGCGAACTTAAGGGCCTAAGGAAATAGAAGAACCAAGAAAAATTCTACTTTTCTGGTCTGTGCCCCTAGATGGACAGTGATGACTTTCACTGAAATTGGGAACTCTGGAAGAAGATATTTTTAAAATGTATAGTCACAATTAGAAGAGACCTTGAGTTCATCCTAGTCTAAAGCCCCCATCTGGAACTTTGATTTAAAGAAGCTGTGGCATCAATTTACTCGAAGACTGGTGTTTCTCAACACTTAATTGCACCTTGTCACCTTGTAAACGTTCATTTGGTTTTTATGGTTGAAGTGATCTGAAGGAAGGCTGTGCTGGATCTTTGCTAGAGGGAAAACATAGTCTCACTACAACAACGTCTTGAATGATATTAAACATTTAAAGGAAATTAAACCCGGGAGGAAAGAGTATAAACACCACATTTAAAATCAGTTTTAGTGGCTATAGATGAATCCTTTCTTCACAAATTTTCCACAAATCTAAAAATTGAACTCAACTTTAGAACATTCCAGACACACAAAGTACGAATGTGAACTCTTTATTTTCTCCCTTACACACTTATCTTAAACTTCAGAGTCCTAGAATTTCACCAATTGCAATTATTTAGAAATCAAATTAAGGCCATGACTTAATTATTCTTTTGTTTTTTTTTTGTTTTTTTGTTTTTTTGTTTTTTTTTTTAAAGATTTTATTTATTTATTCATTTATCCTCCCCTTGCTGCTTGTGCTCGCCGGGTCAGCCAACCACGCCACGCAGGCGGGCCTGCCCTCACCAGGAGGTCCCGGGAACCGAACCCGGGCCTCCCATATGGTAAACGGGAGCCCCACTGATTGAGCCACAGCCGCTTCCCTTAATTATTCTTTTGAAGAGTGTAACAGCTACCATATTGCAGTCTATGTTGTAAAATGATTGACTTGGATTGATAACTGACATCTTTTACTAAAAATTTTAGTCTTGAAGCATGCCCTTATCAAAAGTTTATACTTTATTCAATTAGGTAATTCAATGTTTATTCTGTAATAGGGTCATACTCTATTTGGGTATGAGTCATTCCGCTCTCTTTAAATTTCATGGCCACCGACGGCTACCCTAACCCCAGCCAGCCATCTAAAAAATGTTTGCTGTTGGCCTTAAAGGAACAAGGGTGGTGAAAGACTAGGGATGGATCAGTGCAAACCCATCAACACTTTTGGAAAGAGACCAAAGCCTGCTGATGGTGGATAAGTGATATTTTTGTATGTGAAAATGTGAGAATGTGGGCCATCCTGAGTCCCAGGAAAAGCAGACTGACTTAGTTATAGATGGTGCTTCCTAAATCCAAGCACAGAGGCACCCTTTCTGTGATCAGCTGCCTACCATCTTTAAATATCTGGTGCAGTGTATATTGTAAAAAATAAAATATTTATAATGGCTGAGTTTCCCATTACATTCATTACACATCTTCCAAAGACTGACTCAAAGGAAGGATGAATTTAGAATATGTGTCAAGCACTTTATATTTATTCTCTTATTAAATCCTAACTCCAATCGTAAGAGTTGGTGAGGAAAATTATTACCACTTTACAGATAAGGAAACTAAACCTCAGAGAGGTTAAGAGATTATTTCACAATCACACTACTATTAAATGTTAGAGTCAGAATACAGCCTGTCTTCCCCCAGAGTCTGCACTCGAAATATGCCCCTATACTCACTTTACAGCATTACCACCATTACTTTCTACTCACCAACAAGGATCTCCCTTTGGGGTTAGATTCTTTTCCTCACCATCATCCTGGCATGTCAGATACAATAGCACTTCCATTGTACTCATAACATTTCCCCATCTCTGCAAGGTCATTTTGCTTCATTATTCCAAAGAGACCCACCCAAAAGGCAGCATTCTGAACTCAAAAAAAATGATTCTCCATATTAATTCACAACAAAACTATAAATGACTCAGTTTTCCTATTTGTCAATAAGCTTCAGAAAACTGTCTGACCACAAAAGAAGAAATGCAAACCATTTTTTATTATCAGGCCAGATGGTTACCTGTGAATCAACTACTACCAAAGTCAGACAAAAAGCACACGTTGCAGGGAGATCTCCCAAGTAATCCAAAATCCAATGGCCTCTAAATATTTCCATTATCTATAAGCTGACATTCTTGACATTGTGAGAAAGCCAGGTCTCTAGCTCTTTACAAGTGTTTTTCCCGAAGTCTGTAATACCCTCCTAACATGCCCCTTGATCAACCTGAAAAAACAGAATTCATTTTTGAGACTCTGCTCAGGCAGTGCCGTCTTCTCTGCCTACATTTCTCCACTCTCACCACATATCTTGATGAAGTCTGCTATTTTTCAATCTGTGACCTGCTTGTGAATTTCTCAATTTGTTTTGGTGGAATGAATTAAAAAATGGGATTTCCATATCCAATACAATCTACCAATGAGATCTTGAATATGGTAATTAAATAGAGAGAAAGGTAAAAGAGGGGGTACTTTGGGGGCCACCTTGGGGTGTACAATCTATATCTTGGCAGGGATCCCTAGCTATCCAAAGACCTGGATCCTTTCCCTGCCTTGTGTTTCTCTAGTAAGATAATGTACAGCTGATTCTCCTTGCAGTTGGGAATGGAAAGGGGATTTAAGCCAGCTGTGGGTCAACTATGACTCTTAGATTGGAGAAGAAAGCCAAATGACTGTAGATATATAGGGTCACTACCAAAAATGGACCAAAGCCCAGTCCCATTCCTCCTAAGTCTCATAAGATTCTGTAATGTAGTGATTTAGGGCATGGTCCACAGAATAGAAGGTTACATTCTCATCCTAACCCTTATACAAACTGTATGATAGGCAAACTACTTAGTTTATCTAAGCCTTGTCCTCATATCCACCTAATGGGGACAATAATACCTGCCTTGTAGGGTTGTTGTAAGAATTAAATGAGACAATGTATGGGAGAAGTAAAAGAAAATAATGTATATACAAGTTTACACAGCACCTGCCATATAATAGATCCTCAATACGACCTCTTTTATCCTTTTACACTCTTGCTGAATGATTAATAAATGTTAACATCAAATAAGTGATGATGATGATGATGATAATGATAAATACCTTAGTCCAACAAAGGAACAGACTAAAGAATGCTAAGTTATATTTACTGGAGGTTTTTCTTTTTTAATTTTCCCTTGCAGGTAATTTTGGTGTTGCTAATGAAGACACTTTGGCAAAGGCCCAATCTCAAGTATGCTTTCATAAGGCTTTTGTCCTAATTAAAATCCAATGCCTTTGGCCACTAATGATGACATAACAGTTTAAAGATCCAAAGACTACCAAGACTCCAAGAAGAGCCAGATTCCAGACAGAGGCTTCAAGAAGGATTATGGCCACATCACATCAAAGAGACTGGAGTGAAGGTCATACAAGTTGCAAGTAACCCAGGGCAGAGGGTGGACAGCCTGCAGGAGGGAACTATAGTGATAAGAGCAGCAAAACAACACTGTCATTTGTTCCTTCTCTATGCAGGCACTATGCGAGGCTTGTATGTATGTTATTTCCAATCCTCCCCAAACCCTGCAAGGTAAGCGTCACCATTCCCATTTTATTCTCTCTATAGAGGATGTGCAGAATTGATGTGCCACAATCTAAATCTTTAGAAAAAGGTACATGAAAAGGAGTTCTGCTTTATTTTAAAACAAAATAACGTCAGGTTTTTCCTTTGCAGCTACTCTTACGTTTGGCTGCCCTTTCCTAAATGTATCTCCATGGTCCCATCTAGGACAAAATTCTTTAACAGCCACCAAAGAAAGATAAATATTAAATCATGTTAAACAAGAATGAGGGTAAACATGTGCATTTTTAGATGTTTCTTCTCAACTACTCAAGGTGTTCTGGAAATAATTCTTAAAGTACACAAATCATTTTCCCAGTTAATACCCATAAGCATCTCATATAAACTCAAGGGTCATAGATAAAACAGGAAGACCAAAACAACAACAACAACAACAACAAAAAAAAAAAAAAAACATAAAGAACCAAAGACAAACCTGACATCAGGGAACAGAATTCAGCAAGCTCAAACAGCAATGTGACTGAAGGGGCTGCTCTCTGGGCCAAAGTAGCAATATGATTTGCAAACTGTCACTTCTAGTCATGTATACTAATCTTTCTACCAGGATCTGATAATCCTATAAAACCAAGAGAGAAGAGTGCTTAGTTCCCCTGGTAAGGAAGCCCCTGGGTTCTTGTTTTGCTTTGTTTTTTTCCATAGGACCAGGTATGTTACTACAGATTTATTTATTATTTACTACAAGGAAGAGTCATTTACATATCCTTAATTATGTTTTGGCTTATATTGAGAAGGGTTATAATTTATGGGACGTCTTACGCCTTGATTACTGATTTTAACCTCAGAATGTCCTCTGTGAAATGCAAGAAACACAAAATAATTTCATTACCTAATGACAACCATTACTAACTTTAATTAATATGCTGCATTCTAAGACAAACACATTAAACTTTTAAGTCAGAAATATAGGAAGACTCTTTTCCTTATTAATCTACAATTAGTTTTTTTCTTCTAGAGACATAAGCTGTATTAGACTTTTTGTTTTAACTAGGTATTTTCAGCTTTGGTCCTACCATGCAAACTCTGCTGTTTACTATATTACAAAGTATCTACTACTTCAAGGACAATGATTTTTTTACAGACCTGAAATAAAATATCCAGGAGGATTTTACATGGGAGAAGCAAATAAACAAGGCACTTTTCAAATATAATGGGATGATCAGCAAAGAACCAAGAAGGCATAAGTTTCATAATAATGGTAAAAAGAAAATGTAAACCAAAAATATATAACTTTTGGTTGACTGAGGTTGACAAATTACAGAGATACCTTTTTATGTTTTTGTTTAAAATCCTAATTCATATAAGAAATTGTAGTGGTTTATATTTAAATTTCACAATATTTACTTACTGTAAGGGAGAAAAGTTTATTTTTAGAAATACTATTCTCTTTAAATTATACTTAAAAATCCTACTAAAAATTTATTCTGTAATTTAAGATAATTCCACTGAGCTAGTTTAGAAATATTAAAAATATGATTGCCTATATTTTTCAATAAGCTTAAATGTTAGGAACTACATTCATTTTTGATATGTACAAAAGTATAGTAACCACTTAAAGTATGTGATGAAATATGCATGAATGAATCTAGAAAAAATATAACTCTTTCTCCAATCACATTTTGTGAGCACAAATATTTGCTTCTCACTAGTTTTATTACTCAATTTATTTCTGATTTACAGAATGTCTTAAACACAACATAATTATGAGCAATTTAGTCCCAATTTTGTGTTACAAAATCAGACATCTATCTTCTTCCAGATGAAGAGCTTACTTTTTGTTCTCCCAAATTTCATGATCAGTGATGGGGGATGTCAGAAGATGGTACCACTGCTGCCTGGGGTAGGAATTTCTGGAAATTCTAGTGCTTGCTGGGCATCCACCAGCACAGGTGTTCTCAGCCCTTGCTGTTCACTAGATCCTTTTGAGTTTTTAAAAAATACTGATGCCTAGGACCACATGTCACACTGAAGAAATCAGAACCTCTAGAGATGGGGGCTGAGTATTGGTATTTTTATAAAAGGTCCCCACATGATTATAAAGTGGTAGAGAACCATAGATATAAGGTTTTGAGAGAGGGGGACAGTTACATCATGACCAGTTTGTTATTTTTGTTGTTTATAAGCTGGAGAACCACAGTGTTGAATAGAGAAAGAAAGAGGGCAAGCCTCTCTGATAAATTGATAATTATCAGATAAGGCTCTATCTGTAATTATGAGTACTTAAGAGACCATGAGTTCTGGGCATGACTTCATCACCCAAGCTGTGTGATGACTGTGCAAATCATCTTCCCTTGGGGTACAGAATTGGAAGAGAAGAGAAGGTAGAAGGCTCTCCATTCTCAACCACAGCAGCTGTACTTTCATCTGTTTTACATGTCAGTCCTCTGCATGAAATTTCATTTCAACAAAGCATTTTGTGGCTAAAAATAGCTGATTTAGGTGTTCCCTAAAGTCTTTTTTGAGATAATTTTACAACATCTCATGAATATTGGGAATTGGCCCATGGGTCCGACATAGAAAAGAACTTAAAATAATTGCAATGGTGCTTCGTTCCCAGAAGTTATAAAACCCACCCTTCTCTACTGGTGAAAACTCTGTGGAGTTTATCCAAGATGCTCCCACAGCCTCTACGGTTTTTCCTCTTCCTGCATCTCTCATATACTCCATAACCCTGTGATTTTTTTTCCTCCCACCACTGCTCCAGATTGTACTCCCTTGTAAATTGATACAGATTATCTGCAAAGTAACAGTAATCAATTCACAACCAGAGTATAGCCTACAACTGAGAACCTAAAACACTGTTCTGTGGAATAAAGAGGCCACATTGCCAGCTGGCTTCTGGGTTTGTCCCTCCAGATGAACTCTCCATGGTTCTCCACCCTGCTCCCCGCCCAAGGAGGCTGACCTATAATGGATATGTAAATAGATTCCCTAGCCCTCTGACTTCACTTCCTGATGGCGCCAGCAAGGAGAAACGCTGACAGGAGATCTGAAGGAAGGGAGAAGCTGGAATGTATATATGCTCAGCTTGCTCCCTAAGGAGCTGCCATAGGTTGGTTATGACCCTCTCAAAGTGGCTCCTTCCAGGTTGAGAAACCACTCTCTCCCGTCATACCTTCACACCTAGGGGCAATAACCCTTCTGCTCTTACTAGCCCTGTGGTTTCCCTACACTCTCCCCCTCCCTTTTAAATAGTTCCTTATTAAACCCTCCATGAATTACCATAATTTGAGTGAGTTATCTGTTTCTTGATAGGCGCGTGGTTAACAAAGATTTATTGGCTAGAGATTTTCACTTCTACATCTTTAAAGAAATAAGAGATGCAAAGATAAATACCTTGAACAGCTACATCACAGTCAGGGGTAACCAGAATGGGATGTCGTCTGTGTCCTGAAGGCCTGATGCAGTGCTGGGCACTAACCCTTGACTACTGAATCCTCCAGAGTTCAGAAGGAAGGGTGAAGGCGGGGGGGTGGGAGGATGGGCAGTGCTCAGGATGGCTGGACGTAGCTATTTCCCTACCAGTAAGGAAATATTTCTGTATTTTAACAAACAGTGCAGCTAAACTAGCTGAATAATCAGTTAATCAGTAGTACAGTATATAACAATCTGTATTGTTATACAATATATACAACTGTTAATCAGTAGTACAGTATATAACAATGTTTATTGCAGAATGATATATAGAGCAAACAAAAAAATGAAAAAACTTACATCTTTAATAATAAATTACATTAGCTCCATATGATGGCATATAATACAGCAATAAACATTAAGCTTTAGAAGAATATTTACTGATATATGAAAATAATTACCAACTATTAGGTAAAAAAAAACTACAAAGCAATTATAAAATAGCTTTTTTAATAATTACAATTTTGTTTGAATATATATGCTTACATATACTATATCATTAGAGTAAAAGGCTGAGGAAATATATCAAAATGTTAATAATGACTATAAGTAGTGGAATAATTATTTATTATTTTGATTTTCTTCTTTATAAATATATGTGATTTCCAAAATTTCTACAATGAAATCGATTTAATTTTATAGCAAAAATTAATATACCATGACTTTTTAGAAATGGATCACAGTAAAGAAATATAGTTGCTATATTACATATTAAAAGTAGTTTTAAAAATTGTATTCTATCAGTTGCTGCAGTGGCTTGCAGTTATGTACCCCCCAAAACATGTTCTTAATCTTAATCCATTCCTGTGGGTGTGAACCCACTGTAAATAGGGACTTCTGATAAGGATACTTCAGTTAGGGTGTGGCCAACTGAATCAGGATGTTCTTAATCCTATTATTGAGGCCTTATAGAGAAGGCAATAGAGGGAGGAAGCCATGGGAGAAGCAAGAATCTGGAGGTCAGAAGAGGAAGAAGACAACATAGCCAGGTGCACTGGCATGTGATAGAAAAGCCAAGGACCCAAGGATCACCAGCAGTCAGTCCCAGAATGCCAAAGTCTTCAGGGAGAAAGCGTCACCTGTTGACACCTTAATTTTGGACCTCTCCTGGCCTCAAAACCATAAGCCAATAAATTCCTGTTGTTAAGCCAACCCATTGCATGGTATTTGTTTTAGCAGCTGAGGAAACTAAAACAAGTACCCTCATTACATGGAATGGTTCAACACAAATTACTCGTGTTCAGGGTTTTGGATTTACCCACCAGAGTACTTCCTCATTGCCATGAGAGTTAAATATTAACTCTCTACCTATACCTGTTCATGGTGTGTGTGTATGTATGTGTGTGTGTGTGTGTGTGTGTGTGAGTAAAGGGACAAGTGGGAATGGGACATGGCATAATTGTGAGCAGTTTGGGGAGTGATTTAATCAGAAAAGAATGTGTGCCATACTGAAATAAACACTTGAAAAGGTGAACTCTTCAATGATAGAATTTTTTTCAGAAGTTCAATATAGGAATTTAATTATTTTAAAATTATGGGATGTTCTGAAGTATAAAAGCTTCTAGACTTGGTGGGATTTATAATAACTACTAATATTTTTATTCATTGTTTAGAAAATAATTTTTCAATGCTAATCTTTTTAGGCCACTTATTTTTATTAAACCATGTTAATTTTGAGCTTATTAATTTCACTACTTCTCACTTTAAGTATGGAAAAATAATTATTTACTTTAAAGCTGTTGATCATACTTTAGAATCTTTTAAAAAGAAAAATTTTGGCACTCATCATCAAAGCAAAAGAAAATTTAAACAATTCAATTTCTGCTTTTGCCAGTAGGCATTTTATGCTAATCAAGTTATTAAGTTAGAAGGCTGTCAAGGGTGGACAAGCCAAGTGCAGTGAGCCATATTCTCCAGAAGCCAAGGCTTCTAAATGATTTTCTAGAAGCAGCAGTTCTCTGATGTACTCAAATCTCTATACTGCTTCTTACTTCCTCTATAAATGCCCCTGGATCCTACATACAGATACCATTTACTCATCTGAGAAATGCAAAAATTTGTGCTATATGGGAGACCACACAGTATGAAATCATAATAGTATACAGAGGTACTAGGTAGTGGTACTTGGCCTTACCTCAGTTTATAATTTCCTACAAAGAAACCACTAGGTTCTTATCATGTCTTAAAAGCATGTTTTAAAAGACTGTAATTTTTATCCTAGCAGTCAAGCAAGCCACGAAGTAGGGTTTTCGCTCATTACAAAGCATTGCTGAGTGACTTTTAAGTGACACTTTTTGGCCTATAAACAAGTATTAGATCAGAGGCAAAGTGTGACTTCCTTGTTATCCTACTTGTTACCCTCTTGTTCCCAAGACTCTCTCCTCATAGTTTCTAAATACTCTTCCTCATTCATGGCCACTTTTGTCTTTATGACAGGGTCCTATTTCTTTCCCTACACTTTTGGAATTAAATAGGACCAGTGGATACTGGGTCAAGTAGTAAAATGGTGTCTAGTGTTCACTGATACATGGCAGTATTTTTGCTTCTCATGATTAATGTTCTATTTCTACAAATGATCTGGCAGTGCAATACACAAGGGTGTATCTGTGTTGTCTGAGTAGTAACTAAGGAATTCTGATATAAGATCTGCCCTTGGTGTGTATATGTATAAAAGTAAATATGGTGTGTCATGGTCACAAAATCCAAGCTTTAAGTAGCTTCTCCAAGCTACACGGCTTTACATCATGACCTGGAACACAATGCATATATAACTAAAACAAAAGTTTTGCAACGCAACACTTATCATCACTATGTGCAATGTACTCTGATATTTTTCTATTTCCCTCTAGCTCATTTTTAAAATAATGCTAGTAGTGATCATGATACATGAACGCGTCAACCCAACTTTTGATAGTACTAGAGCCCTATCAAAAGTTGTGCCCTCTCTACCTCTATATCAGCATTCTTTCCAGATTATTCCAGGCAAGGCTCAGAACCCATTTCAAACTAGTGTTCCAGGCAGCAAATATCTATTGGAGCTGGACAAAGAACAGCTCCCAGGGAACAAGGTGTCATGAAAGAATAGCTGTTTTTGCCTTTTCCTTCTCTGTTTATCCCTAGTGCTTTGCACAGAGCCCCCTACATAATAGGCACGCAAATGTTTACAGAGAGGTTGAATCTGTAAATGTCTACCAACAAGATCAGAAGTAAGCTTTGGTCCTTGAAGGCCCCAGTCTCCTTTCTCTCCCTCCCTTTGTCACCTTATTATATTTAAATGCAAAGCTTTTAAGATTCAATGGTTTTGAGTATCCCTACTCTCCACACCCCACAAAGTAATAAGAGTTAGCTTCACTCTTGATAGTATCTCTGTAACTTTCAAAGGCAATTGTTTTAAATTTAAACAACTACCAAAAAGGATTATGAAGTTGAAAACCATGGTAGAGTTTCTTGATAAACTGGTCCTAGAAGGAAGGAGGAAAGCTAACATGCCAGGACCTGGGCTGGATATTGGTGCATATATTTTCTCCCTCCATCCCTTCACAATATGATCAATTCCTTATCATCACCCCATTTTACTGGTGGAGAAACAAATCCTTAGAAAAAAAGAAGTGAAGTCACACACTTAGTAAATGTTTGGCAGAGCCAGGATTTAAATCTGGGTATTTAACTGCTCTTTTTATTATACCTCATACGCTCCTGGAAATGTCATATTAAATTACCTGGAAACAATGATCAGAAGCCTCAAGCCCATCTGAAGGGCGTGAATTTAACAGGTTATCGCACTGGAAAATAAAACCTGATACCCTAGTAATATACCTCATCACGTAACTTTAAATTTTCTTCCCCAAATCTCTGTGAGTTATGCTTTTCTTGGCAGCTTCTAACCTTGGCTCAGGCATAAGTTCTTACTGTAGAGTAATTCCAATGTGCTAAGTCCTCTATTACACAGAGGAAAAAAAAAAAAGACTCTGTGTGTGTGTGAATATGGATCAAGTCCAAGATAAAGTATTAAATAGAAACTATATATGAATATGAACGTGGTGGGTAGAATAGTTGAAAGAAGTTGCAGGAAGAATCAACAATTTTGGTTTTTTGGCTCTCACCAGAAGCAGTAGAAGGAAATGGAATGGAAGAGAATAGCACGGGTCAAGTTTAACTCACATCCACCCCCACACAAGTGTACACAGCTTGACAGTCACAGAACCTGTAATGTGTAATTTGCCCAAACATGACCATGAGTCACTGTAAAAGTTACTAAGAAGGTCGTTCGAGAAAGTATATTTCTGCTATAAGTTTACAACAGTGGTTCTCAACCAGGGAAAATTTAGGGAACATCTCGCAATGCCCAAGACATTTTTGGGTGACACAACTGGGTAGAGGCCTGGGATGTTACTAAACATCGTACAATACACAGGCGCCCTCACAGCCATGAATTATATAACCAAAATGTCAGTAGTGGGGTATATGGAAATCCCCCATATTTTTGGATGTAACTTTTTTGTTATCTAAAACTTCTTTAAAAATAAATTAAAAAAAAAAATTTTTTTAAGGAAAAAAAAAATTTCAGTAGTACCGAAGCTGAGAAAGCCTGGTGTACCGTGTGACACTATTACCTGAGCAACATGACCACTATTCTCCAGCTACATCTCTGGTCTGTCTCCTCATCTATAAAATGGAGGTGACCATAGTACGTGCTTCAATGAGTTGTTCTGAGGGTTAAATGAGTTTTATTATGTAAAATATTTAGAACAATGTCTATGACATAGTAAGTGCTCAATAAATGTTCGCTATCAGTGTTATTATTATTACCAGTGTTATTATTATTACCATAATCAAAGCTCACCATCACAGGAGCGAGTGTAGCTCAGAAGTGGAATATGTGCGTCACATGTATGAAGTCCCGGGTTCAATCCCCGGTACCTCAAAAAATAAAAAGAATGAAACCTTAATATTCATTATAAAGGACAATATTTCCCAAAGAATAAGTCCTTTTTAGGTGTAGTCTGAAAAGAAAAAGACTGTGTGATAAAATAAATGTGGAAAATGGTGGGTTAAAATCAGACAAGTTTCATTATTGCAGACTTCTCAGAACCTTTAATAAGAAAAAACATATTGTTAAAATCAAAGGACAAATATGGGATGCAAAATTTTCACAATTGATTAAACCAAAGAATCCTATGCAGTATCTTGCAGGATCACACACACTTTGGGGAAAGTGAAAAGGCAGTGGACTGAACTCTCCAGTTCACTGGACTCACCCAGGACAGCTGACGGGGAAGTGAGGATGGACCAAGGAACTGAGAGAATCTACAACTGCAAGCAAGAGAGTCTTATCCATCAGCCATATGGGATCACAGCCCCTCTCAATCAGAGATGGAGTGGGCATCACCATACCAGAATCTTCAAGACTGGCAAATAAAATACAGGCTAGAATAGATTTACTGGTGTTCTACTATAGACTTATTGTGATTCTAGCAATGGAAGAAAGTATAACATTGATGTGGAGATAGTGGCCACTGGAGGTGCTGAAGTCAGGGAGAGGGAAAAAGAGGTGTAATATGGAGGCATTTTCAGGACTTGGAATTGACCTGGATGACATTGCGGTGACAGATACAGGCCAGTATATATCCTGCCATAGCCTACAGAATTGATTGGGAGAGAGTGTAAACTACAATGTAAACTATAGTCCATGCTTAGTAGCAATGCTCCAAAATGTGTTCATCAATTGCAATGAATGTACCACACAA
This sequence comes from Tolypeutes matacus, assembly GCA_026826555.1. NCBI lineage: Eukaryota > Metazoa > Chordata > Mammalia > Cingulata > Chlamyphoridae > Tolypeutes > Tolypeutes matacus. The sequence continues at coordinate 9,617,684 of JAKSZT010054324.1, read as the reverse complement.
ACAAAAGAAGTTGTTAATGTGGGGGAAAGTGGGAGGTGTGAGGAGTGGGGCATATGGGAATCCCTTATATTTTTTTTATGTAACAATTTAGTAATTAAGTATCTTTCAAAAATAAATTAAAAATATATATTTTTTAAAAAGGCAGTGGACTGATTTTCTACAGATTGAATTCAGCTCTTGATCACCTGCTACAAAGCTGGGGTGAATGTCCCTTGACCTTCTCTGGCATCAGTGTTCACCAATGCAAAGTAGTTGACTAGCTCTGGCCCTTTCAGATCTGAAACTCTGATTCTCATGCACATTGCATATCACCAGCTGACCTCAAAGTCATGCATCATCAGATGACAAGGACACCAAGGTCAAGCAAAATAAAGAGCTGTGACAATTACTAGGAATACCATGCCCCCCAATTTCCTGTTATTTAGGAAACTCAAATACCAAAGGTGGGAAATCAAGATGAGAGTGATATGCAAAATAAATACTAGCTTATTAGTTGCTGTTGTTTTTGCAAATGCTGCCGAATTTTTTTAAGTAGAAAGCAGAACTAGGAGAGTCAAATGTGGCAGTGATTAAAAAACACCTCAACTATTTAAAGCATACAGTAGTACAATCCACTCAATTCTTCTTTGTTAGGCATTAACTAAAGTCAGCAGAGGATATGACAAGGCAGTTTTGCTACCTCAAGGAACTAAAATTCTACTTGTGGAGAAAGATGCACACATATTCGGCATGCAGTAAATGCTGAGACAGTGGTTTAAACTAACAGTAATCTTAGTTATTTCACAGTGTACAATGGCAAAAGCACAAAATTAAAATTTGTTAATGAAATGTAAGCATCTATTTTCTTGTTTGTGTTTCCAGGTGAAAAATCTTCTTGCCTTCTGTTAGGGCATCATCTCCACGTGTCAGGAAGGGACCTACACGGTAGGGTATATGCTGCTTGTCATCCTCTGTAATCTTCACCTGAGTCTGTTCATATAGTTCAGACTGCATTCATCATGCATGACACAGATGACACTCTTCTGGCATACAGGATATATATATATTGTCCAGGGCACTATTTCATTTTATTACAGCTCTGAACAATTTTAGTTGGCATAACTGGAATCTCTCACTCTGGAGTCCACTACCAGCCATGGCTATATGAGTAGCCAGTGTGCAGGTGGCTAATCCTTTCTTTTAATACCATTATCCAGTGAAACCCAAAACCTCCTCTCAGAACAATCACCTGAATAAAACCTTTTTGGTACCCATGGACCCCTTCTCAGAAAAAAAGCATGAAGTAAAATACATCCGATTACTAAGGAAACCAATTATATTGAAATACATAAATATTAAAAAACAAATTTGATATAGTAATATATGTGACTCTTTATTAACAGATCAAATTATAAGACCTAGCAGTAAGTCTAATAATTACCATAATTTCAGTCATGTCATATAAATGATATTTCCAGGTATCAGCAACAACGATAATGAGATATGAAAATATCTGTGGTTTCTACTGGTGACATAGTCACAGGTCCTGCTAAATATGTTGCCTCCATTCACCATTGAAGGAAATGCTAAATTTTAATTAGATATTAGTGAAAATTATTTTTTTTATTCGACTCTCACAACCCCCTGAATTCTATTCACGGACTCCATTGGGATCTATGGGCTCTAGATTAGGAAACACTGCATTTAGATGACGTCCTAAAGGTTCAAGGACTTTGATGACTGAAAAGAACAAAATTTAACTCTTCACCTTGTTTAATTCCTTTTTTTCATCAGAATACTTCAAAAATGATTTCTGTCTGATACAGTAAAAATAGCCAGGTACACTTAGAAAATACTCTCGCCTACATGAGCTCACAATAGCGCTGTAAGGTAGGTATTAGATTGGCATTAGCCCTAAATAAGAAATGTGGAAAGTGAGCTTCAAGTCACAGTGCCAGAAGTTAAGCACTGAGCTGGGACTCAGATACAAGGCTTCCGATTTTTAAGTCCAAACCCAGCCCCTTCCTCCCACACGATTTCTGTAAAGTTGCAGGAATGGGGAAGGAAACAACAAAGGTGTATATTTAAGACTCTTGAATCTGCAACAACCTATTTAGCCAACCTACTGCTTAGCTAGAGCAGGCCCTGGTAACTGGTAAGTCAACATTTCTTCATGTCTTCGTTTCTTTCTCTCACACGACTGTGCACAAAGTAGTGTCATTTTCTAGAATGCCACAGGTTCCAGCAACTATATATTAAGTCCCTCTGGCACAAATAGAATTCAGCATTTGCGTTAATTTCTGGAAATTGTTTTTATGTTTGCCATATTGTTTTTATTTTATTAGCTTTTTTATTCCAATGATTTCTGGCAATATTTCTAATGACAAACTTGTCTGTTTTTGGCCTTTTCTTTAAATGTTTTAAATTTCAGGTGAATTTCAATCTGTGTAGTCCCTGTTTTCCATTTTTAGGGACAAAAAGAGAGAATGGCTACGTGTTTTCAAACGACTTTAGAATAACTTTTTGGTCAAAAATATCTCGTTCAAAATTTTTAGATTTCGTTGCCTTTGGGTGGTGTCTCAGAATATTGTTTTATATCATCACCCGCAACCTCTCTTTCTCCACGTACATAAAGCTTTGCTTTCCTAGAGTATAACCACACTGCTCCAGTGGGCCTCAAAAGAGGAAGTCTGACCAAAAAAACCATAAAGCTTTAATTGTTTTTACCATTTAAAAAGTCAGTTTTCTGTTATGAAATTTGTATTTTTTACAATTTTTACTTTCTTCTATTTATTTAATTTGTTCAATTTTGTCATTAACATTTTTTCTTTGACCTTTGAACTCATTTTGATATCAATTTTTGCTAGTAAAGCTTCTCTTGCTTTTCTGCTTTTTAATCGTTTTGTTCAGCCTTGCAAAGTGACTCAGTCCACTCTTCAGCCCTTTGTTTTTGCTCTTTTACTGTGTCCCTATGCTGAATTTCAGATACTGCAAAATGTCAGCACTGAAAGGGGACTGAGCAATTATCCAGTTTAACTTCTACAACATAAAAGCTAACTACTCCTAACCTCTTTTGCCATCTGGTATAGAGAGCAGTAAGAGAGGCTGAGGGGAAAGGATAACAGCTCACCTGGATATGGGGGTAGGGGTGGCATGTGTCTATAACGTGTATGGAAGAGTAGTCCCTTCCCCATGGGAATTCCCATAAGGCCCCTGGAAGAGGTACAATAACAGCGGGCACTTGAAACTTAGCAGGCAGAGGTTCAAGGTGGTCCACATCTGAGACTCTCAGGAAGCCTCAAGGCGTGCCCTCAGTTTACACATTGGCAACCCAGATGACTTGTCCAAAGCCACCCTTCCTCTAGCGCTGTCTGCCTAGGTTCATAGGCCCACCCACACTAGAAACAGAAAAGTACCATTTCTACCCCATCCTTAGGTTCTTACTCTTTCTCTGGTGGGTTCAGTTACATGAACTCTTCTCAAGTATTCGTTATGGCTGGCTCTGAGAGTTTTCCCTCAAACCCCACAAATCCAACAGGCTTTCCAGGACTATATACCCATGCAGAAGGTCAAGTGTGACAATAAAGAAAATGGAATTAGCATTTATTTAACTTTCACAAATACTGAAAAAGATATTATTATTTCCATTTCACAAAAGAAAAAACAGGTTCAAGAAAGTCCAGTAACTTGTCCAAGGTTACACAGAGAGTGAAATCCAACCCATACTTGTTACTACATTTCAACACGCATATGTGTATTAGAACTTCCAAAGGCAAGCAAATGTTATCCTTTCATTCATTCCCTCATTCCTCATTTATTCATTCATTGTTTTAAGAAACTGTCATTGAACACCTGTTATGGGCTGGGTGCCCCAAAAGCTCTGTATCCCAATTCCAGTGCCACAGTTCCAAAAGATAAATGTTTATAATGGTTCTTTTCGAATGATCTTCAGGGAAAATTTACAATCCATCTGGAATATCAGTTGTGGTACTTTAAAGACACTACCTACTTCTTTAGATCACAAACATCACTACTTACATCATCTATGCCTTTTGCCAGAGTTGGACATAAAATGCTTTGAATTGGTTCTAACAGTCAAAGAAAAAGTGCTACAAATGTGACATTCAAAAAATATACAAGTGACTCCCAAAGCAATTTTTAAAAGAGTTCCACAAATATTCTGTTTAATCACTAGGGGGTTTAATAAAATACGTAAGAGCAGCAACGTGAGACTAGGAAAGACTTAGGTCTGAATTCGGGCAATACCATTTACTGGATGTTTGGTCCCAGGTCAATGCTTTAATATCACCAGGCCACAGTTTCCTGTCTATAAAATAGGAACATGGCTCTAGACCTTAGGAATGCTGTGAAGATTATTTGAGTTAATACATACAAAGTATGTAGGACAAAGTGTGGCACACAGAAAATGATCAATGACAGAGCTATAATTGTTATTACTACTTTTGTTCTGCGATTAGCAGAGTTGGGCACACACTTTTAAAAAATATTTGCTTTTGAAAGAAAAGATGGAGATAAAGTTGACAGTTGACATCTTGGCAGGTTTGGGAAAGTCTTGTGGTAGTTCTACTTAATAATTTGGACATGAGCTCTGAAATAAAAGTAGGCAATGATGAATTATGCTTTTCCATTTATATTTTAATATTACCAGTATAAACTATGTTTTTAGCTTACCTTGTAGAGCTACCCAACACATAGTAACTTGCCTATTATTCTGAAATATGTAAGTAGCTATCTCAATCATTTATATTTTATTAAATTTTGCAAAAAATCCACCAACATCTATGATAAGTACGATGAACTCCACCTTCAGAAGGATGATTTTTTTCTGAACAAATCCTTTATTAATTATTCTTAATAAGTAATTATTAGCTTTCCATTTTTATTGTTCTTTTTGACAATGGATTAATTTTTTAAAAGGAAATATAGGGCATAAAACTTTGACCAATTACTAAATAAATTTATTTTAAAAGAAAACTGAATCTTTGGAATGTTTTGATCATCTTTGTCATTACTTAAGATTTACGGCCATTGCTCCAGAATTTGGAAACTTCTAAGCACAAGGGATAGAAATTATATTTAAAATTTAGTTCTTCAAACAAAAATCTAGTTGGTTAGTCTGTTAAAAATACTTCTTTAAATTCTCATGTACATTATATCTTTCTAAATAGTGGCATCTACAAAAATGCCTTCAGTCACTTCTGGTTGAAAATCGTTCAAAGAACGTATCTTTTTATTACTTCAATTCAATATTTAATAAAATTAAGATGTTTCATTACATTTTTCCTCTTTCATATGAGACTAAAAATCTGTTTCCAGAGATTATAAAGGTATGATAAAATTCCAATAGTTCAATTATTAGAGACAATAATAATTTTATAATAGCTACTTATAGAAAACATCAGTCCAGGTATTATAACCTGTAATTTTTTTTTTACTTTGAATTACAATTCAAACTACTGTTTCTTCATGGCTATCAGTTAATTTGCACATATGTACTGATTTAAAAAGTGAATTGATGTTACTCATTCAATTTTTTTAAATCACCCTAATCCCAATTTCAAAAACAAAAATAATTAATAAAGCAACCTAGAATCTTATCATTATTAGGATGCTGGCAAACATTGACAGTATTATAAAGCTATATTAAATTTAGGCTGTAGGTTGGGGTTTGTTGTTTGTTTTGTTTTTTAACTGAATCTAGTTCCACTTTTACCCATAAAAAGGAAATCAGTTTTGGCTCAAGACACAGAATAAGTAAAGGAAACTTCAAATGACAATATTACCAGTTAGTTATTTGAAGACCAGTAAAATACTAATTTAAAAGGCTAGATTCACTACAGGTAGATTTTACCACAAAGCACATATTTTTCTTTAGTTCACTGCTTCTTATTCAAGACTCTAAAAAAACAGTTAATGAAGGTGAAATAATACACAAACGATCTGGTTTAAAGAAGGCAAAAAGACTAACAGAACCCCACAGCATTATTTAATAATGACTTGACTTGAATTTCCACTTGAACATATCTGTAATTCAAAATTCTCAGGTCATTTTAGTTAGTAAGATCTTAGTTTGACTTGGGGGGTTGGGGAATCAATCTTTTGTTTTCATTCAACCCTTGCACTCCAAAATATTTTCACCTTAAATGTGTAATAATATTGGCCTCAACTGATCATTATATGTCACATTTAGATCAGTTACAAAATCACATACAAGTTTCCAAAGAAGACCTTTCAGAGCTGATTTCTTTATCTCATATTATATATATCCAATTTACTAACACAGCCAAAGTCCAACTGAGTTTTGAATGAGATAATGTGAAACATCGGTTTCAGATGGCAGTGGTTTGAAGAAGCCATTCTTTCCTTTTCTTCTACTCTGATCAGACTCAGGATTACTTCCAAGCTAAGAGCTTAGATTTAAGGTAGAAGGAGGAAAATCCAACAGTCAACAGAGATTTACCTCAAAGTAGTGGAAGCATTTTTTGTGACCAATGCTGTACAATCTTGGTTACTTTAAAATTTACCATTTTATTGTACTTTCCACATCTTCCAAATTGCTGAGGTAAAGAACAAAAATCAAACCAGAAAACTACAATGCAAACTATAAATAAATCAAAATAATTTCAAAACCTCTAAATGCATCTTTGAGCCACAGTCTCCTCCATGCTACTCACCCTGGAGGGCTTAAAATCAAGTCATGCTCTCTTTTTTTATTTTTTTTTTATTTTTTTTAATTTTCCCTTTTTTCCAATTAGGTTGAAAGCAGTTTGAATAAGGCTACTGCCTATAAACAAATGGCACTAATTTTCTCATTTGGATATAAATCTTTTAACTTCAGCTGTTATGCCCCTGGCAAGGAAGTGGAGCTGAATTAGACAAGACTAAAAGATTTCGTGGGCTTGATTTGCTGTGGATCGTGAAGTCTGCTTTGCAAATGGCAGAGATGATTATTCCCTTCTTTGCCCCTGCTAATTCACAGGAATCATTGTAAGAAGACTGTGGGGAATTAGACTTTCAGAAACTTCTTTTCTGGTTCTGATTCATGTGGACACAGGCTTTGGGGGCAGAACTATGATCTTTTATTATTTTTCTCGTTACAGTCTTTCATATCTCAGTACATGATCCTTTGTCAGAGGCAGCACAGATAACAGAAATAGAAACTGGGCCACAACTACTTAACATAAACAGCCCTTAAATCAATAAAAATTGCATTCCTCCCCTGCTAAATGTAAAATTTGTTAATAATATAACCATTCAAAGGAGTAGTACTATTAGTGATGTTAAAATACAGCTCCTCAAAGGGGGCAGTTTCTTAAAATGGAAGCCACTTAATTTTTATAACATTTAATTTATAAGATGGCCTCATGTGTTGAATAGTTTGGAAGTTGGTATAAAGACAAAATAGAGTAGGTTACAAACTTGGTAAAGCTATGATTAAGGATTTTCAAAAGAGATTTATTTTTTCTGGTGTCTATGGTATTTTACTATACCCAATAACTACATACTAGCTAACAAGTCAGTTGCATGATAGAGTAGAATATGCTAGGGAATCTGGTTAATGCAGATAGAAAATTTGAATCCCAAACTCTTCTCTTCCACACATTCATCTCCATCTCACCTTCCCCTCCGCCCCAGTCCCACTGCCCCATTGCTCCAAACCAACGCACCTATACACCATAACCATGCTTGGATGATTTTTTCCTTCATCTCAACCCTCTCAAAAATTATTTTAATAATTTCCTGGCCACCCTTCTCAAATAAGGATGGAGAAAAAAGCCTCATATCCACAAATAAATCTAGCTCATTAGTACATTTATATTGCACACTCACTTCCTATATACTTACAGTTTTAAAAAGAGGAGTTAAGCAAGAAGTCCTCAGTGTAAACACATTTTGCAAAACAAAGACCCAGGTTCACTGCTTCTTATTTAAGATTTACCTACTCTAGATTCAACGAAAGTTTTTTTTTTCTGTTCTAGAGATACATATGTTAATAGAAATAAACTTTCCTGCTCCTATAAAAAATTAAAACACTTGGGAGATTACTCTTAAGGAAACTATCTTTTAAATACATGGAAAAACTGTTAAAATATAATGAGCAATTATTTTGTTAATTTATTTTATGATTTCAAAGAATTGGAAAAGAACTACTACTATTGTATGTATTCTAAAAATCTGCAAAAGAGCATTTTATCTTAAAGCTAGATTTCATCCATGAAATGTTCATTATAATCTGGGATGGCATCTATAGAATTTTCACAGTTGAAATTTGTTAAGAAACTCCACAATAGTTGTAAGCTAAAGCTACCTGGTTATACAAAATGAAGAAAATCTGGCAATGATATGAAAAATTTAGTGATATCTATTCTCCCAAGCAAAAGACATCTTACAAACCTTTTACTGAAGAATAGATTTGGTAAAGTGAATGGATTAAAGTATTCTGAATTATTCCAAACAGCTACCAACCAAATTTAACCAGAACATCAATTTTAAGGCAAACTAAAATAAACATTTTTTAATATGAGAAAGAATGACATGCAGTAATATTCTTATATTTCATCCAGTTTAATACTAGTCACTAGAGGATTTGAGATTTGCAAGTGTGCATTTGCCTTAAAATTCTAAAAGTATAATTACAGTTTTATGCTACCATTTTATTTTAGTTTCCTCGAGCATGTCGTTTCTAGCATAGCTATCTAGTTATTACAATGTTCAAGAAAGATATCCTTCACTTTTCTTTCCACTTGCACATTTTAAAAAGATGCTCAAGAATAAAGCACTTTATACTGCCCTTCTTAATCATTGATTTAAAATGTCCAAAAAAGCCAACAGTACATGTTATCAGTCAAAAGCTCCATCTCTAATAATATGCTTTTCAGAATTTATAAGATGACTGTGTAGTACTACAAAATTTCACCCATTAATCTGCACCTTTAAATAGAGTTTCTCCCCACATTTACAGATGCAAGCAATATCCACATGCACAATAAAGCACTGACATGGTATAAACAAAAAATAAACATCACAAGTTGATTTTTTAAAGTCTGATAATTGTATTAAGATAAACGCACGTCAAAATGTTCCATTTGGACGCCAAAATTCTTCTTACGATGCTTACACCCTAAGATTAAGGAAGTTACCCAACTTCCATGAGGCTGTCGCAAGGTAAGGAAAGAAAAGGGGAGGGGGATATAGTTCTTTTGGATGGGCTTAACCACCGTTGTTTTCACATTTGTGCCAAAAATCAAGAAGGCCTTCACTTAAAAATTAAATTCTCAATAGACTGAAAAATAACCAGGAGTAGCCTTGAAAAATAACTTAAAGTCAGAACCCCACCCCTTCCACCCAGCACAAAATCGACAATAAACAATCCTTAAGTTGCCGGTCAGTTTTAAAATAAATTTTTACCCATCCAAGCAGAGTTTCTTTCAAACAAAGTGCAAAATATATATTGTTTAAGTTTCTGCCCATGAGAGAAACTATTTTAAAGCAGAGGTGGTAAACTCCGGAGGGAAAAAAAAAAGGGGGGGGGATGTATTTTTCTAATTTCACTTGCAAGCTGCCAAGAATTCAAGGAAGAAAATGGACAGGCCCGAAACCAGAAACCAGAGATCCCGGGCAGTGAGGGGTGTTCAGCTACAGTGTCAGCTCCAACCCCCGAGTGTGGGTTCTGAGTTTTCTTAGTCTTATCACCACTGTGCAGGAAAAAAAACGTCCTGCTAGAAGCTGATTAAGGGGCCATTTCTAAGTTTCCCTCGACTTCTCCCCTGCCAAAGCCGCGCGAAAAGAACACTTCTTTTGTGGTTTTCATGACTGCCATTATCTGGCTGTAGGATCGGGAGGCTCTTTTAGGTGAAGTATTGTTGGGAAAATCAGAATTTTTACAGTGTATCATCTTCCCAGCTGCATATGGTGAAAACAAACGAATTCTTCTAGTGTGGACTTCAAAACACAGCCCTAACTTCTCTTCACTCTAAGAGGGGAAAGCAGAGTTAAGTTTAAGAGTGACAGTAACATTACAAGGTAAATGGACTCAAATCAAATATCCCTGGTTGAAAGCGCTCGCCCGCAACACGCTCCAGGACACACACAGATCCTTCATCGCTGCTTGGAGGAGGAAAGGGGACCTGTGACTTCGGGGCCGGCGCCGGGGAAACAATCCGCGATCGGTCAAGGGGAGGAGGCGCTGCTCGGCAAAGCCAGGGCCGCCGGCGCCGCGGGATGCGCGTGACCAGCCGCAGCATCCTCGCTGGGGGCCCGCGGGCGCCGGCAGCCCTCGGACCCAGGCGCAGACGGTCGTGTGCTCTGCCCCTTAAGCCCCCTTCTCAAATCCGCGAGGGACGCGCCCTCGCCCCGCTCCCCACGCAGCGGCCCCGGCCCCATCCCCGCTTACCTACGAGTCTTAATCGAAGGACAGAGGTGCCGCCCAGCCTCGACCCGGCGCCTAGGCAGGGGCCGCATCCGGTCCCCAGGCCCCGGCCCCTTTGCGGCCGCCGCTTCACCGCTCCGGTCCAAGACAGGGCGCGCGGACGCCGCGGCCGGGGACGCGCGTCTTCCTCCTCCAGGCGCGGAACGTGGGACCTGCGCGCCCCGGGCCGCTCCGAAGTTGTGAGCGGGCCGAAGCCGCTCGCAAAGCTGCGCCGGGGACCCCGGCTGTGGCGGTCCTCGGCCTCGAACCCCGGCCCCCGGTCCGCGGCAGGGGCGGGCGGGAGTGGACGGTCCCACACCTCCGCCCCATCCACACCTGCTGCCGCTCGGGCCGCCACCGCTGCGACTCCTCCCCGGCTCCTCCCCTCGCCCGTCCCCCGCCACCGCAAGCCGGTGGGGGCAGGGAAGAGGCACCCCGGCCCGGGAGAAGAGCTGCTGCGTTGCGCCTCCTCCCTCGGGCCGCGCTGGGACCCAGGTCTCCGCTGCATCTCTGCTCGGGCGCGCCGGAATTTGGTGGGGGAAGCGACAGGCACTACAATCGCTACAAACTGAGCAGCCTTTTTGCGGTTGGGAGCGTCTCGCTGAGAGTGAGAGCCAAAAAGAGGGGAAGATGCCCACCTGCGTGAGTCGTAGCTCTCTGGTGCGCTCTCGGAATCCAGACTTGGCTAACTGCACTGCGGAAGTGTCTCTTGGGTCGGACCCCTGCATTTATAGGTGGCTGGTAGCACCGGCCCGTGGCGTAACAGGCATTGAGGCAAGGAGTTTCCTTCTACCTGGAGTGGCTTCTTCCGTATCCCCAACTGGGTCCTTGCTTCGAGACCTGTCTCAGATGCCATCTCCACCAAGAAGTTTTTTCTGGTGGCCACCCCAACCAAGAAGTTTTTTCAGGTGCCCACGCGCCCAGATTTGATTTCGTCATCTTTTGTGCTGCCAGAGGCTCTGAACCTTTCTACTGGTCCTGCCTTTGGATGAGAGCCTTTTGTGAAATGCAATGGGCCACCTCTAAACATGTTATATTTGTTGTACAATGTGGATTCATAGTAAACACTGTAGTGTATAAGCAGAGAGATTTATACTATCCTAATCCTTTAGGTCTAAATCCTTGAGTTTAAATTCCTTGAAGGCAGAGGCTACAATAAATTGCCCGTCTCTGGAGGTCTTCAAGTAAACACTGAGGAGTACATGGCAGGGTGGTTGGGCCAGTGGACTTCGGCGGATATTCTGGCTGTCCTACTCCCTTATATCCACTAGAAGCGCAGCACCGAATCTTGCAGCTAGAAGAAAGAGAGGGAAACTTGTCTATGTGAACGTAATTAAATTTTGGCGAAAGTCAGTCTAGTTCCCGCAAAGAAAACCTCCATGGGGGGCGGGGGTGGGGGGGAGGGGACGGCGGCGGAGGAAAAGCAAGGCTCATGGTGGTATTTTACTGGTGGTGGACTGTATTGCCACGTAAAAAATCACTTATTCAACCAAAATAGAAAATATTTATTAGATATTCCCTAAGAAGTTTGTACTTCCTAAAGTTTCCTTTCCTTAGCTACACTATAAAAAAGTCAATGAGTTGATTTATTACATAAATTACCTTTGCATGGGCACTTGCGCTCAAGGAGTAGATGAAAGATTCAAGTTTAAAATTTTCCATATAAAAGAGAGTTTAATAAAAACATGTTTGAATACCAGTTGTCATTTCTGACATTTAAGTGTTATATTTTGAGTTTAAAGGTCAGTAGTGTTTAATGCTTAAGGGTGTAGGAACTCATATACATTTCAGCCCAAAACAGGCTGGATTCATGAACCCGGTTTAAAGACCTGAGAAATCTACCACAATCTTGTCTACTTTGACCAAGAAATAAGGAAGAAAGCTAACTGGGTCTTTTCTATTAAAATATTCCTGATGAGTTTGAAAAATGAACTTTTGAATATTAAAGTCACAGGTATACAGCAAAAAAACAAATATTTTCCAAGTGCTTAAGAAAAATGTGCCTTAAGATGTAAAGGACTATGAACCTTAGAAATAGCTACATGCTTTTTTAAAAATGTAGGTAGTGAAACCTGTTCTTAGAAAACTAAAAGCATTATTTAAAGTGGAAAAAAAGTTATTACCTTACTTTAGCATGGAAAGCATAATATCATCAAACACATAGCTGTTTAAGCATAATAATTCTGAGGTAAAAAGATTTCATTTTAGCGAGTTCCACTATGTTAGACTTTGTCCAAAGTCCAATAGGAAAAGATACTGAATAAACAAGCATAAATGTTTCATTTATGGAACTTATGAAATACACTTTTATACAGAAGTTCAGAATAACATTATAGAAAAGATGATATAATTCCTCAACCAAAATTACATATCACAATATGAGGTATAGGAAAAGCTTGAAGGAATGAAGGAATAATTCACGTCAAATAGTAAATATTAACCCAAACGAAAATTACCTTATGCACATAGAAAGAAAATTATCTTTTCGTCTGCAACTGAGGCAAACAAGCTGTTTGTCCTGAGGCAAATACACATAAAATCACAGTAAACCTAGAGCTCACGCAGGCACCTGCAGCTTGAGCTATCAAAAGGGCTAGTCCAGGGTACTTCTTATACAACCCTTTGTTCACATTTTTACTCCGTAATGACAGCATTGTCTGAAATTTGAGAATTTCTCCTCAACCTTACCTGCGAGGGAAAGATGAATCACTACTCACTTTCTTGCTCTACCTAAAAATGAACAAATAAGTCAAATTTTCTCCCAGATTCTAAATGATTTCTAAATGTATTACTGCAAGGTTCATTTATTATTTAAATTATTAATAACTTCCATATCTTAAAACTTGTGCTGTGTTACCTAGCCCGTCTTTGCACATCCACTGGCAATTAAGGACTTTCAGGAGAGAGTGAAATAGAATCTTTACTTCACTCAAAGTTCAAATATATGTGTTTGGTATGTGTTTTACATATATGAAATATAGGAGAAATGGGAGTACAAGTACCAAAACACCTTTATTCAAAAATAAATGCAATAATTAGAAAACACATTAACAACATATATACAACATGTACTTTCTATTTCGTATTTACTTCAGTTATTTGACAAGTCCCTGTACCACCACCACCCCTCATAAGCTACTTTTTGTGATTATTATTAGTTTTGAACACTAAAATGGTGCAAGATGCAGGAGAAAGAAAGAAAAAATTGTCTTAGGTAGAGGTCTTTCTGTCATCCTTTACTTTATAGTCCTGAGAAGCTTTTATAAGGAGGTTTAGATAAATGATTTTTAAGCGATTCTTCTCTATAACCTCATTGACAAATATCTTTAATGTTTTCTTTTTGGTGAAAAAAATCTTGCTGAAAATACAATACAACAGATTTCTTTGCAAAATGGTAACCTCTTGGAAATTGGATAGTAGGGATTTATGAATATCTGATATTTTGAAGTGTTTCATAATTAAAAATGAAAATTTGAAATCAATAAGAAAAAATAATGGTAAATAAATATTCAAATAATTTAAACATTATTCACAAATTTGCAATCCCCTGTCTGTCTCTACACAACCATTAACACCTTAGTTATCTTCCATTTACAAACATTTTTATATAGCTGCAATCTCATGACTGCTGCTTTCTGAATAATAGAGTCCTAACTATAGAGGCAGGTGGGAAGAAAGCATTTTTTGTGCATGTAGAGAAGGGAAGATTAGTATTTCTAAAAGAGACAATTCCATGCTTTCCATAGTAAATATTTTAAATGAACACGGTTAAAATATTATATGCTGTTATCTTTTATTCCATGATGAGTTTGGAATGTTATTTGACAAGGTAGTGTTATTTTCTCTAAGCAATTAGTCAAAAACACATATTTCACCTAACTTCCATAAAGCAGAAATAGTAAAAGAAATATTTAAAATTTTGAAATAAACTGAATATTAAAAAATGAGCCAGTTCCAACTTTTTTCCTTACATGGCTTTTATAAGAACAAATAGAAAGCCATGGTTTTCAATCCCTTAAAAATGGAATAACATATTATTGGATTGTACAAGTGCCTTTCGGTATACATAAACTTATTAAATGGTGAACCAGATTTCAGAATTTTTCAATGCTCAATATTCTACCCTCATTTTAGGAACCGTCATGAAACTTTTCTTTAATTGAAAATGTAATCAGCGACAGCAACTACTTAAAAAAAATCATGAGTTGCTAACATACAGAAAATTAATCTCTGGCTTGCTCATCTTTGACTCACCCATATTGTGAAGAATCAAAAGATGACATTTGTACCTACACAGGAGAGTGGTGGTTCTCACGCTAACACAGTTGTGGATGATATGAGCATACTTCCATCTATTCCATCCTTTGTTCCACTCCTGGAAGCAAGTGAAAGCAATGACTTTAAATTTTCTCTAATTTAAAGAGATAAATCATTATACACAGTAACCTTTCAACTATTATTAATAAAGAATTACTTGTAACCCAACTCACAGTGTATACAGACCCATCAAAATATTAAGTACCACAGAAGTAGATAAGGAGCTATTTAAAATAAAACTCCAATCATTGCCAGTCTTATCCTAAGGAAAACCATCAGTTTACTCTCTTTTACCAGATATCCTGGTGGTGTCTTCCTCTTCCTGTAGGTTTAGGCTTTAGCTGTGTGGTAAGATGGAGAAGCACAAAGATAAGTATGAGAGAAAGATAAGAGGGGCCGCTCTGAAGTGCTTTGCCGGTAGAGATGTAGAATTGCATCAATACTAGTCTTATTACTTAAAAAGTGTGCTCCACAGACACACATTGGCATCACCTGGAAGTTTGTTAGAAATGCAGAATCTCAGGCCCCATGCCAGAGCTCCTGAATCAGGAGATGCGTTTTAACAAGATCCCCAAGTAATTTGTGAACACGTTAACATTTGTGAAGTATTGGATTAGAGAAATGCAAGTCATATAAAATTTACCTATGTCTGTCCCAGCCTGACTTTTATTGCTAGAGAAAGGCAGGAAATCTATAGGTCAACTAACATTCCTGGAATTTTTAGGAAGACCTCAAAAAGGAAACAAGACTTTCAGGGCAATGATTCTAGAGCATCATTTAAAAGTTGGGCAATGAGAATCAAAGATTAATGGAGACACGAGGGACCTTGACAAATCATATGGCTTTTATATTCCTTCATTCTGGACTATTTTCTATTTTTCTTTAGGACCATATCAAAGCTTTCTTGTGGGGTTTATTGATGAGTTTCAGGGGCTGACAAGCCCACTGATTACAAAATTATGTGACCACATATGTCTATTTTTTTGGTGTTCATCAAGTTCTCAAAGGGATCTGCTTATAACTGTTTAAGAAACTGATATATCTTGCTTCCCTCTAAATCCAATTTCATGGCTTTCTTCTGATTTTTTATAGTCACTCTAAAAGATTACCTATTTTAATTTATGTGGCATTCCTTTTTTAAAAAAATTGTCTGCAGCACTTGGTTAGTATCATTAAAAAAAAAAAAAAAAAAAAAATGCCCAGGAATCAAGGAAACACTGCCTTTCAATCAGCTTTTATTCCAGACAAAATACTTTCAGTGATGAAACTATTTCTCAAATAACAAAAATATTTAAGAATAAACTTAAACTAACCAAAAGTTTCTGTGTGTGTGTGTATGTGTGTGTGAGAGAGAGAGAGAGAAAAAAGAGAGAAGACAAAAAGTAAAGGAAACGTCTGTCCCTCCTAACTGTAACAGGACAGCCAATAAAGAGTTCCAAGCTCCATCCTAAATTTTAGTTATCTATTCCTTACTCAAAAGGAATTGGACTGATTCCTTCAAGGAATGCATTTATTAGAGAAAGGGGGAAAGCATAAGGAAATGATGGACTGTTTTGAACAACTTTGGCCCACAAGTTCCTGTCTAAGGTAAGAAACTCTTGCCGTCCGTTTAGCACACTAAATTAGAAGCAGTGGCCTTATTTTAGAGTGGTACAAAATAGGTCTCTGTTACCCTCTTATTCTGGCATTGTAGTGTGTGCAGTGGGAAAAGTATCTAGGCTTTGGAATGAAATGAATTTCCTCTTTGCCACTTACTTTAGATAAATCCTCAATCTCATTAATAGCTGACACACCAGTAAAAATGGTGAAAATACTATAGTGCTTAACCATATGATTATTGTAAAAATTAAAGTAATGTATATAAATTGGTTAGCAGGGTGGAAGTCACACTTTGTGTTATAAGGAAAAAACAGAGAAAAGCAGAGAGAGAGAGAAATGAAGAAAAAAATGCCAGTTCCATTTCCCTTCCTTTTTAATGGTGCTGCTGTACACATAGTATGTTTAGTACTGTATTGAACACATCAAAGACCTTTAGATATCTTTGGGCTATTGGTTTTAAGGGTGAAAAAGCCAGCAATGCTTGGAACTACATCAAGGATTCCAAGTCATCCCCACTCCCCATTCAATGAATGACTAGTTAAAAGGCCATGCCAGTTTGCATGTTGGAAGCAAGAAAAAACAAGTTCTCAGCCAGAGGAAACTGGCAAATTCCCTAAACCCCTGTCCAGCTGTGGGAAGAGAGCTAGGATCTAAGCAGATGTCCAATGCATGCTCAAAATGTGTGTGTGTTAAAGAAAAAAAAAATACAGATTATCATTGTGGCCACTATTTACCTTCATGAAACCGTCTGAAATGATAGCAAATGAAAGGTCGCCATGTTGACATACCCAACATCCTCATGTAGGAGGCCTTTGTGTTACTAGGATATAGCTATCAAGGTTTTAGAAGAGGATATGTGAGAGGGTCTTTATTTCCACTGCTGGCTATTTTGTAAATGTCCAGTACCTGACACGTCCATGAATATATTCTCACAGTAAGAGGTTTTATCGTCAGGGAAGCTTTCGCAGACTTGGTCCCAACTCCCTTCTCCCCTGCCCAGTTGCTTTGTCTTCTGTTTTCCCACAATTACAAAACGAAACAACACTGTAAGGTCATTTGCATTGCCTCACCTCTCCTAACCTTTCAGGCACAAACACTGTGCCATATTTGTCCTTGTTTTGCCAGCCTGGCCCATTTCCAAGCACATGGTATGTCCTCAATAAAGTAAGAATAAGTACCCTGGCCCAGCCTTTGCAGTTGGCAAACCTGGTATTCCACACTAGGTGATCTTTGAAAATACTTTAGAGCCAGAGCCAGAAGGGGAGGAGTGGCCGGTTAAATAAGTTTGAGAAGCCTTGGGTTTTAAAAAAGTTAAACACATTTTCATAAACTATAAGACCTCTCAGAGCCTTTAATCGACCATGGGACCCATTCCCACGTTTTTGGAGTTTTGCAGCACACAGCTTGCAAAACTCAGGGCTAATCCAAATAAAGTGAATTCAGCGATGGTTCTTTAATGCTTTCTAAATTACAGTGTGTAACCCCTTTTCAACAAAATATGGGACAACAAAGATCTCCCTGTAACCAAAAGATTCTTAAGTACCAGATTTTCAACAATATTTAATACAATGGAATTCCAGCACAAGGAAACAATTTAGACACTCCTTTGAGTGTAGTGTAACAGGATTTCACCTGGGTTGAATATCAACTAATGTTATTTTACCCAAGGGAAGTCAGCACAAAGGGGAAAAGAGGGACAATATTTGGCAGAATATTTTGTCATACAATGGTGACAGCGCAGCAAACAGTAATTACGGCTATGGTTCTGGGCACGTACCATATACTTTTCAAAGCACTTTCACTAACCATCCTGGGAAGACACATGAGAAATTCAAGTGTGTGAGGCAAATCCCTGCAGGTGGTAGAAAAAAACTTTTTACTCTAGGTTTTCTCTCTGCTTCTTTTCCATCTCCCCCACCATCCTTCTGTTTTCATCCCTCTTCCTCTTATATTCTCTTATACTCCTCAAACCACTGTACTTTTTTTTTCTTTCATTTTGTTGCATCAGGACTAGTAGATATTGCTAAATCAACACATAGAATATTCACTGAGTCGAAGGTCATATTAAAAATATTTCACAATATGTATGACACGGGCACTGACCAAGCAGAATTGAGGGGGCCATAGCTCTGGGAGGAGGCCCAGAAAAGCCCCTGATCTGTCAGTGGTAAGCCCATTAATTTCTGGATCAAGGGGCAGGAGAATGGCCCCAGGTAAGGGCCAGGAAGTCAGGAATTACAGAAGGGCCCTTGAGAGGCCTCCAGGCAAAAGCTGTTAGTCAGCTTGCACAGAACTATATCAAGATTTTACCAACCAGTCAGACGATACAAGTCCATGCCAGATGAGTGTCAGCCAACATTCAGTAACATTTTGCTGTGTGCCTACCATGTGCCTGGCATTTGTCTAGGCCCTCAAGATAGAGCCACGAGCAAGAATTTTATTCTAACATCAAATAAACTTCCTAAATTATTAACCCAAAATGATATAGAGGCTAATTAAAATAAAGTCATGATTGTCTCTATTTATTTAACTGAAACATCAACCTAAGTCTTAACTAAGTTTTAGACAGTGGTTTAAAAGGGAAAATAAGGGGATAAGAGGTTAAACTTGGAAGTGGGGGTAAAATAGAGCCTCATTTAAAAGAACAAGCACCAATGCTGTAACATCATGAAATGCTTTGATTCCTCTTTGTCTTTTGAAGGTACTTTTTCACTTTTGGAAACTTCTTTGCTAAATTATTTTTCCTAGCAATTTTAATTGAACATTCAATTTTATATAGCCACAGAAATTGTGGAGAAAATATTTCTTGATCATACATGCTTACTTTTAAAAGAAGAAGCAAAACAGTAGTTGCTTTCTCTCTCTCTCTCTTTCATAATTCGGTTATGAAAAGGTAATGAATTTGTTTATATCCTGTTTTTGTTCAGAAGTTAGGAAAACATCATTATTGCTTATATACATGGTCATTTAAGAATCTGTTTTTATCATTTGAAATACACTTCGATACCTTATTCCCACTGTCTTGCTGACAGATTTAAAAAGAAAAACTAATCACTGAGTTTTTCCTTTCCTGCAGTTTTGAAGATCTTTCATATCCTATGCTTACAATAATGATATAAAATGGCATCATAATCCCCATTTAAATTTTAACAAGATAACTCGAGAAAAACTACACATGGGAAGGGGCAAAGTCAGTATTTTGAATCCAGGTCATAAGACTCCATGTTTAAGGAACTACTGGTAAGCTGACCTTTGCTACCAAATCAATTGCATTTCCTTGTAGTGTCTGAAATAAACACTCAACACCCACTTACTTCACCATTAATGGAACAAATCACCATAAAAAAAAGATTGAGATGCAATATACAGGTAAAAAATTCACTACATAGTTATCATGTTTTCTGTTAATTTTTTTATCTTTCTTTTTAAAAAAATTTTAATACTTTTACTTTACATAGCTATCATATTGCAAGCCACTGTTTTCCTGAATGTTTTAAAGCTGAAATAAGCTCTAATAGAAGTAAAACAAATGCCAAAACTTATTTAAAAGGCCAGTCTAATTCATTTTATGTTGTATTTTTAAGATCACAATAAACTTTCATAGTCTAATGTGAGTTCCAAATAATTTCAGCCTTTTCATCCAAAACAGTACAACCCCAAAACAGATGTATGTGTAGCCCAAAGTAAGACTCCACCTTGTTTGCCTGCTTTTACTTTCTCCTAAGGACTAGTAATAGATATGTAAATGTGCATGTATGTGTTCAATCTTAGGGTAAAAAGAGAACTGTTGTGCAGAGCAAGATCATCCTCTTTTATATCCGACAGATTTTTTTCTCACGTTCCCCCCCCCCCATCACTTCTGACTGTTCTCTTGAATAGCATGGGAAACTTGATGCGTGGAAAGAAAAGCAAAGTATAGAGGAAAAATAGAAAATTAAAACTTATGAGAATGAAAAAAGATAAAGATTTGTATGTATGTGTGTGTGTATCTACACACAGTTTGTATCGTAGGCACATAGTTTGGTCTTTGGTTAAAAAAAAAAAAAAAAAAAAAAAAAAACACACACAAAAAACCCACATAAATCTGAGAAGATAAGGAGAAGGAGTCATGGGAACACCAAGATGATTGATATTTATAAAAGAACAAAAGTTATGTATGGACTTGTTCTCTGAATTTCAGAATCCACGAAACTTGAAAAAGGAGCCCCCCAAAATACTATTTGTGAGCAAAATCAGGAATGAATATATGTGTGATAATAATCATTATAATATATAAAACTCTTCAGTTTTCAAAGAAATAGGTTAGTTCATTAATGCTAAGCATAATTTATTATCTCCTTTCAAACGCTAAATGTGATAGTAATGTCATTCGAAATATCAGTCATTTGGGTACCATATATGGTCATAAGTGCTTGTTAATGAGTTCTAGTTAACAGAATACTGAATAAATGCACTTTCATCAAATACTAGGTAAACCAGCTTTTATAGTAGGTTTAAGATAGGTAGAAAGGTGTTTTTCTTTGTGTATAAGATTGTAAAATTTTGAAAGCTTATAAACATCAATAGGTGCAGCTTGAAAAATGAAATATATTCAAAAAGTGATATAGATTCAATTCAAAAAGTGATTTAATTTGATTCATAAATTTAAAGTGGACTGTAATGGAACGTAGAGATATTTGGGGGAGATTCCTAGCTTTAAGAATAGGGAAAGCAGCTAAGATAGACAAAGCACTAGGCTGAAACTATCCACTGGCTTGTGGTACAATTAATTTTCTAATTATCAAGCTTCCAAAATTGATATTAATCTAGTTGTATATAAATACTGATCATGCTTCCAAAAGAATTTAAAGAGATAACTGAATATATAGTGATGAAATTATAAACATTTTCTAAAGGACGTCTAAAAACGTCTGTCTTTGCCCATAGTTAAAAATTGTGAAGAGAAAGAAAAGGAGTTTCTGAAATAAAATCCTTCTAACAAAATTAGATCTAGATTTCATATTTTATTTAACTGCATATGAGCAACAAAAATGAAAAGTAGTTATTGATACATAATGAATATTAGTGATATTTTTACTTTTTTTCAATATCTTGGAAGTGGTATGTTAAAGCTTTCTCAAACTGGATTAAATCACGATTTGATATTAGTCAACCAAT
Organism: Tolypeutes matacus; assembly: GCA_026826555.1. NCBI lineage: Eukaryota > Metazoa > Chordata > Mammalia > Cingulata > Chlamyphoridae > Tolypeutes > Tolypeutes matacus. The sequence goes on along the minus strand of JAKSZT010054324.1, from coordinate 9,596,203 downwards.
TCCTAACATCCTCTTTCCCTGTTAAGATATTGTTGTCTTTGGCATTTACAAAAGGTATGGCTTGCTAAATTGACATGACATCATTTCTTTTTCTCAACTGGTGTGCAACCTCTGGTTTTTAAGTGCCCTCTCAGAAATTTGTTCTTCTCACATTTTGCCTTGTCAGCTTATTTAAATAAAATCTTTTAAAACTCATTTACTGTTCGAATTCAATTGTAAAGAGCCCTCACCAAGTAATCATAGGTAATTGGAGATGGAAAGGGCCCAAATAGGCTATCTAAGGGCAAATTCCTGCCAAAATGGGATTTCTCTGTATAGAATAATATCATCTGTTTCTATTTTTCTTGTAGGTTTAAATCTTTTAGAAATTAGTCCGGGTTTTAGCAGCTCTCACTGTTGGGATCTTTTTCCATTTTCTTTTGTACTGTTCAGGTATAATGTTTATCATCCATACTCAAACTACGACCTCATATTTGGACTGTATGCACAAATTCTTCTGCTGTCTTTTGGGAGACATAAACCTTTTGCTAATATAAAATGAGGGAATTGTCCAGCTTTTCAATGACAACTTAAGAGAATGGAAGAAAACACAAGTAGTGGACCAGGAAACAGGACTTAAAAGCAAATCTGCTAGGTAGTGTGGACTTTCTTATTATGTTGTTCAATATTTATCTTGTTTTATTTACCAGACCAACACTCACCACCCCCCTCAAATCTGGAAAATAAAAACGTGTTTCTTCCCCAAAACGGGATAAAAAGTCAGGAACAAGCACAGAGTTGCCATAAATGGGCATGGGGGGTTGGGTGACGTAGAGGTGCCTTCCGAGATAACTGAGGTCAAGCAAGCAATCAAATGCTCAAGTGGAGACTTTTTCTTTCCTTCTCATATCTCTGCTCATGTGCTGACTTTATTCTCTCAAGAAAGAATAACTTTCTCCTTGTGATGCAAAGTATGGCTGCAGATTACATACTTATATTCTTTCAGATTTCTAGTAGCTAGTCAATGAGCCTTGTCATATTTAAGAGCTTTATCTGCACTTACTCACAAGTGAGTGCCTCCCAACAACCCTTTGAGGTAGGTACACTGTTATGTCTATTTTCAGATGAGGAAATTGAGGCACAGATGTTTAAGTAACTTGTCCAAGTTCACTTGGTATAAAGGGATGCAAACTTAGGCAATCTGTTGCAGGGTCAGTGTCCTTAAATTGACATATTCTGGCTGACCAGAGTTTTAAAATTAATTAATTTAAATTAAGAGAAGAGAAAAAAACTGAGTGTCTGTGTTGGAGACAGAATTCTCACCCCCCTCTCTAGGCAGATAATTCTCAGGGATCTAAAACCTTTGGTTCACACCATGTGGGCTATCTCCTCATGCTTGGCCTCCTGTTCCCCCTGCCTCCTGCTTGCCCCATGCAAGGGCTCCAGTCTTTGCACTACTTTCCTCTCTTCTTTTTTGGTATCTCTGCTAAATACGTTCTTAATGACTCTGAATCATCCTCTCCCTGTTTGAGACCAGTGCCTGAATCTTCCTTTCTAACTTTCATGTTAGTGCCTGAATCAGAAATTGTGTGAGGCTTCTGAGGTACAGTATCAGTCAGTGTATTTCATATTTCACACTCAAATATAAAAGAAGTGTATTGTAGAGGTAGATGGAGTTACCTTCCTGAGCTGGAAGGAAGGCAAGATGAGCTGTGGCAACCCTAAACCTCCAGTATAGGCATCTGGGAATGGAGCTGGATCATTTATTTCTATGGAATCTCCTCTGAAGCTTGCACCACAGGTTTAATTTCTCTGTTCCCCTCTTCATGGAATTTCATAGTGAATCGCCTTCAATTTCACAATTGCGAAAAATGTAGACAGTCCAGTTTGGCAAAAGGTATTTGCAATAGCACAACCAAACAGAGGTTCAGAATGGGAGCTGGGAAGAAAGAAGAAAAATGGATTCTTACAGGAATTCTGCAGACTTGAAGAGCATGTATAAAACTGGGAAGCCTCCCTTACTTTGTAATTGCTGGTCATGCAAAAAGTTATAATTTATAAGTCCTTATTCCTCTTCTAGCTCAGCCTAATAGTCTACAACACCGTGTTTAGTTTTCTTCATAGCATAAATTGTCAAAAGTTATTTTATGAGTCATGAATATGACTTTACTAAATAGAAACATTTTTTAAAAATTCATGGTCCAGTAGATAATTAAATACAATGCAACTTCTCTAATGTTAATCAGTAATATATACTCTCATCTCTCATTGTCTGTGACACACCTATAAAGTAAGAACAGACCAGGTAAGTGGTTATCCTTGGGGTGGCATACAGACAGTCTGTTATGAGAAGCTGACAGACCATGGAGGGCTTCTCTGGGGTCTATTAGATCCTTCGGACAGAGATATTGGGTTATTTAATGCCTATATTCCCAATGCTGGTTGTAGTGCTGACCATATAGTAGATCTAGTATATGGTTTGTTGAATAACTTACCTCTGCTGAGACACAATAAGGAAATAAGATAGTTGGAGGAGGGTGGCCCAAGACCAGGGTAAGAAGACCTGGATTGTTGTATGGGCAAAGGCAAGACTATAATTACTAGAAGATGAGACTTGAGATTTGGGAGCTGGAGAAGGTAGGAGCTCTGAGTGTGCCAGGTGGGTGATGTGGAGTCCATGAGGACCTTGGCTTAGAAAAGGGCACAAGAGACCTCCTCTGGAAAGTCTGATGGAGCTACTGGGGCAGAGGGATCCAAACAAAGGGCTGGACATGAGCCAATGACAATAAGTTGTTTGGGTGTTTGTTTTCACCATCGTAAGCAGGTGGAGTTAAAATAATTTTTCATCGAAGAACCATATGACAAAATAAAAAGAAATTTGGAAAAAAACGTGTTTAAAGTCATGGATATCCAGCCATCTCTCTAATTCTCAACCCCCATCATTCCATTATCTTGCACAGCTGCAGGATCAGTCCTTAACCTGAGCCAGTCCCCATCAGGACAACTATGATGTTGATGATGATGACGATGATGACTCCTCTCAAACTGATCACCTGTTATATGTTTAGCACTATTCAGTGTCATTTAAATCTCTAATTATTTGATTTAATTCTTCCAACAATTTTATCAGCTAGACACTCTTAATATCCCTATTTTACAGAAAGGCACAAAGAGATTAACTTTCCCAAGGTTGCATAGCTAGTAAGTGGTCAATTTGGACAGTCTGATTCCAGAATCCATGCCTTAACCCTTATGCTGTTTCCCTTAATTTCAAATCCAGGTGGGGCCTGAAAACAGTGCTGGTTGAGTTTCAGAATGCCTGAGGTAAACCCTGGGTAACCTGGTACCCATCCTACTTCACTTTGCTTCCAAATACCTCCCACATTTGCTTTGTCTGTAGAGAAACTTTTTTTTAAAAACAAATCAATTTTATTGATATATATTAATAGCGCATATAATTCAGCCAAAGTGTACAATCAATTATATTTGGTATAATCACATAGTTGTGCATTCATCACTTCAATCACTATTAGAGCATTTTCATTATTTCAATAATAATAATAAAAACCAAACAAGATAATTCCTCACCTTTCAATCTCTGCACTGTACATAGCTGCTGTTTCTGACTCTTCTATCCAAAGTGTATATCAATGGCTTTTAGTACAATCACAATGTTGTACATTCATCATCTCAAAAATTTTAGAACAATTTCATTACTCCAAAAAGAAAGACTCCATACCCCTTAGCATTCCTTCCTCAGCCCTACATAACCACTAATCTCATTTCATCTTTAAAAATTGGTTTACATTTACGTTTTATATAAATAGAATCATACGATATGTAGGACTCTGTGTTTGGTCTCCTTCACTTAGTATAATGTTTGTTTGTTTGTTTTGTCTGATGTTAATACTGTGTAGGATTAACTTACATTTGTTCAGCTAAAAAGAAAAATGATCTTATATATGTAATTCTACCCATATTCATATTTCACATAATATATTTATATTTCACATAATATATTTAGTTTATAATAGGGTAATCATACAGTATTTGTCCTTCTGTGTGTAGAGACACTTTTAAAAAGATCTCTTTCATCATTATAAACATGAACTTAATTTAACAACTATGGTAAATTTGGGGATAATGTGTAGGAAATCTGAATATGGATGATAAGGCATTATTTTTAATTTTCTTGGGAGTGCTAATAGTGTATAAGAAAATGTCTTGTGGCTCCTCTCACCACCTTCTGGAAGCACCTGCATAAGCCGTGCTCACAGCTGCTCCTAGAGGTGCCGGAACCAGCAAATTACTCCTTGCTTTGTTTCTCGCTCAGCTTCTCCCGTGTGATAGAGAGGGGTCGGTGCTGAAGGAAGTGGTTGTGTTAATTTATTAATTTGCTTGTATACAACTGTAAGAGGGTGTGGTGGGGCCAGTGTACCCTACAAGTGTGGTAACCCTGGTGGTTGCTGTATCCCCTCCCATCTGCTACTTGCTAGAGAATCTTTGTGGCCAAGGAGCTGCTACAGCCTGGGGTGGGACCATGCCGCCCTCCTCTCCCTTTGGCCCTCTGCTCCTCCAGTGGGGAGGAGGAAGCAAGGTTGCCCTGGAGGTGACTGAGCCCGTTGTCTTACAGAGGGAGGCAAGCCCTGTTGACACAGGTCTTTCCTATGGCCAAAAGGTCCAGGCTGGTGGCCCAGGACCATCATGTTACCTTAATAAAGATTCTAGGGAAAAAAAAAAAAAAAGAAAATGTCTTTAATTTTGGAGATGCATATATTTAGGGGCTAAAGGTTATGGTATCTAAGGCTTGCTTTAAAGTAATTGAGCAAAGAGAAAATAGATGAAGGAAATATGGCAAAGTGATAATTATTAAGGCTGGGTGATAGCTATGGGTGTATTTGAAATTTTTATAATAAAGTTAAAATAAATATAAAATTACATTTCCTAATTCCAATACTATCACTCTTCCCCAATTCTTACAGTAGTAGCACATGGTTTCCCAATATGAACCCTCTCTGTGAACCTGTTTCTTTGCTGGACCCACCTCTGTCCACCATGAACAAGCAGTTTGAGGGGAATTTATCTGTCCATAAGCAGATAGCAAACTTTTGATGCTGAACTACACCCAAAAGGTGATGTTCAAACATGTGACACCTTCCCAAGGCTCAGACTCTTATAAGTCTGTGAACTTTAGGTAAGTAACCTACCTGCTCTAGTTCTCTTTTGGAAATAGGGACTATAATTGAATTTACTCAGGACTGTTGTTAGAATTCAGGAGGTGATGCCTGCAAATCATTCAGCACCCAATAAACATTAAATATTTCAGCAGTGGGTCAAAATAACAAATTATTTGTGATCTATCTTGCAAGGAGTCTCCGGACTCTACCTAGAAAAAACATCGCTTAATAAGGCAAAGCTATACAGTATAGCTTAGTTCTTATCTTTCTCACCTCAAACAAAAACATTGTGCATTTCTTTCTTCCAATCCAAATAGAAGTTGTTTTACCTTCCACAACTATATTAATTCCTTTGATTGGTGAATAAAAATGCCACTGGACAATTTCTGAACTGTGAATAAACAAATACAAAGGGACGGTAAAAAGCTGGGTTTGTTGAGCAGGCATCGCTCATTCCAGACAGATGACGCACTTTGGGTTAAAGATGGTGAAGATACAGAAAGCAGTTGCACTGACATTTCAATGCATTCCTTTAGCCCTAATCATTAATGCCTCAGACTTCTGGATTCTGGGTGCTGGCCTCTCTCTACTGAGGACATTCGTTTCAGAGGAGACGTGCCTTTAAGTGAGTTGAAAAGGACCCTGGAGAGAAGGTCTGCTTTGGCATCTCCTCTCTCTTCCTCTGTGAATCTGGATGCAAGGCTTTCATCTTCTCATCTCAGAGCTTAGTTTCCCTTTTGTTTTGCGATGCCCTGTTATGTTACTTTGTTTAGGTTTCTCTTGGAGAACTGCCAACCCTGTCCTTAGAGAAGGTTGGAAATGATTGAGATCAAAAGTTTTGAGACAGTGTTACATTTCTTTTTCTTCCCAAGCTTTGCTTTGTTTAGCTTCATGCCCTGTTTTGTCTTAAATCTTCTCTCCCTAAGTGATGCCTCTGCAGCCAAAAAGATTGCTAAATCATAGAATCATATATTTTCAAGTGATCCTAAAAGTCATCAAATCCAACTACCCCATATAGGAATGTCCTTTTAAACTGTGATCCATGCTTATTCAAATATGATTGGACACTTCTTAACAGGTAGTTCATAACCATGCAGGATGCTGATTTCATTTTTTAATTTAACTTCTGGAAAATTCTTCACTATTATTTTAGAACTATAGCTAGTCTTTGTTATAGCTTATGGAATTGCACAGAATAAGTCTATGTGATACGTAGTTATTATCTTTCCTCGCCTCCTGTTGTAGCCCCTGGCTCCTCCTTGTCAAATTAAGAATTCTATTTTCTAAGCATTATGGAAAAATTAAGGTGTGGAAATAGAGGATGATTATAAAAACATAAAAATGGGCTTTACAGAATTCATTCGTTCATTCTACAAATAGCCAAAGTATGCGTCAGGCATTGTACTACATTCTGGGGATATAAAATAAGACAGATACAGTACTATACTCACAGAGTTCATGATCTAGCAAGAAATACAAACATGAGACAGGTAATTAACCAAAGACAACTACAGGATAAAATAAGAGTTTATAACAGGGCACTTTTCCTAGGTGGGTGGCTAGAAAACTATTTCTAAAGAAAAAACTATTTGACTGAAGACCTGAAAAATGTATGAATTGGCCAGGCAAGAAAATATGTGTGTGGTGAAGACAGGGTGGAGAGGAGAAGAAGTAAAAAGAGAAGCATTCTAGGCTGGTGAAGCAGAATTTATGGCAGCTGTGAAGTGGGGAGGACCTTGATACATTGAACTTAAAGGAATTGAAACAAGACCTGTGTGGCTAACAGTTTGTGAGCAAGGAGGAGTGGTAGAAGTTGAAGGAGGAAAAGTAGGGAGGGACGGTCTTATAGGACTTTAGACTTTATTCTGAGAGTAATGAAGAAACTGAGGGGAATTTTAAGCCGAGAAGTGGTAAGGTTTCCAAGCATGCCTCCTCTAGTTACTCCCCATTCTGCCTAACATGTGGCACACAGCACTAACCACATTGCCCAGACAGGGTTGGTGAGTCCAGAGTATTCTCGACCACAACCTCTTTTGTTCTAGGAGTTAGGCTAACCATCCTAATGATGCAATTGCTCACATGGTCACTATATCATGCTATGGTATGGTATAGATTTTGTGGTCAACTAAAACCCAAACCTGGTTTTGGTTGGATTTTTGACCCTAGATGGACTATGCAATAACTGAACTACAAAGGAACCTCAGGTCAAAATGAGATGCCTAGTCATACTCCTTTTCTCCATCTGCATCTTGTTCAGCCAGTATTTTTACTTTCATTCTGGTTTTTCACTTTTTTCTATATTTTTTTGTTCTAATTATAAAAGTAAATTTTAGAAAAACAGAGAAAATACCAAAATGAATATAAATAATAATTCCAACAAGCATATAATCATTGTTATTGTTGGTATTTACATCTTACTCTAAATATCATTTTTTATGGTTGAGACCATACTATAATGATGTTTTACAGTCTGTTTTTTTCCCATTATTATCACTAGGTCTTAAGACTTAATTTTCCAGTGTCATTAAATCGTCTTCATATGGGTTTCTCATTTGAGGACATTGAAAGTACCCGATTTTATAACTTTATAAAAAAAACTGTAAGATTATAATTATATCTAAATCCTTACATTTCAGAATCTTTCCCAGTGAAAGAACCCTAGGAGCATATCTATATCTTTGTTACATATTTACAAACTGCTTGACAAAACTAGTTTACTGATTTGAATTTACACTTCTACCGGCCTTGTGTATTCTTAAGGAAAAAAGAACCATGCTGATTAATAGGAGAAAATAGATTCTTATTATTGTTTTAATTTTAATTTTTAATTACTAGCGATGTTGAAAATTTTTAAATGTTCAAGCTTCCTATATTTCCTTTTTTTGTAAACCAGCAGTTCTTATATTTTTCCATGCATAATGGTCCTACTGATTTTCTTATGTTTGTATCATCCTTTTGTATTTAAGGATTTGAATCCTTTGTCACAGCTCTTAAAAATATTTATCCTAATCTATTTGGACCTTTTAAACTTGCCTGTGATTTTTAAAAATATATAAAGTTTTAAAAATACAGCTCTCTTTGCACACACACCATGCGACTGCTACTGTAGTTGAAAACTGCAGTGTTCCTCACCTGACTTACTTTCTCTCTGTTTGAAGTGAGCTTTAAAAAAAAGAAGGAAAAAAAAAAAAAACCACTTTCAGATGCAATACCCTCAATAAATCTTACATAAAATCCTTTCAAATGTGGTTAGAAATAATGCAGGAAGTGTCTTACTTCCCTAATAAAACAAAGGACTTAAAAATGTAATTGGGGTATGAGTTGGGGCCTGCAGAGACTGAATTGCAAGACTTGTCTTATGATTTTATTGTATGTTTGTGTGTGTGTATGCATATTTCATTAAACAGAGATTTAGAGGGGAAATTAATAAGATTTATGTCATATTTTCTCTTCTCTGGTGCAGGGTGGCTTCTCAGCGATCACCAAGGATATTAACTCATTTGTGATAATTTTTATTTAAATTCTAATCTCAACCCCAATTCTCCTTTGCAAGGACATGGGATCAAACCATTCTGAACCTATTTTCTCATAAAAAATGGGGTTAATAATGTTCTTCTTGCAGTGCTGCTGTCAGATTAGATCCAGTAGTATATACAAGGTATCTAGCACCAGCACACAGTAGGTGCTCAGTTAATGCTAGTCCCCACTCAATCTCTCCCTTACCTCATGTCAGGCTACAAAAGGCTCTGCTGTTCCTGAGAAAGAGCATGTGTACATCTGAGTGCAGGCATCCTTCATTGGCAACCCCAGTACCAGAATCTTTTTCTTGAATGAAAATATAAATGTTGGTTGAATTTTGCATATCATCCATTTATTCAACAAACATGGTAGAGAAAATAACGTTTGGCTGCCATTGTGCAAGGCACTGGTCATACAGAGAAGAATAAAGCTCTCTTCCTGCTTTGATGAACCAGGATCGGAACCTCTTGAGTAAATACTCTGAGAAATATTTGTCAACCAAATTTTACTACTTTTTTGTTCCATACCTCACCCCTAAATTCCCTGGAAATAAGGAATAACCAAACTGACCACTTAGGACTAGTGTATGGATGAGAATGACTTGGCAAATGCATTGTTAATCCAGAAGAATCAGAGAAAAGAATGTATTTATTGAGTCAACTAAGTATAGAGATAGGAATTCTTCCAATACACCATAGTACCATACATCACCAAAAGAGCTAGTTTACGTGTGATGTTGAACTATTCTAAAAAACAAAATTCAAATAGCAAATATAAGCTATTTGCTCCTGGAGGAACTGCTGATTCATCTGTCTCACACGGGGTAGATTACTGACCACATAATACTCTGTGGAATATTCAAGTCTTTTGAGGTAACACTGCTTTTAACAGTAAGTAAAATGAACTTTAATGAATTTGTTTTTAATGGTCTTGTGAGACACATTTTTCTTGTACAATTATTTTTTTTATTTTCAAGATACATATTCTTAAAACTTTGCAAAACAGAAATTTAATTTTAGAAAAGAATGCCAAAAGAGGAAACTGTTTCTCACTTCATTTTTTATTTAATTGAATAGGAGCTTTTGTTTTATGACCTACAAAATGCCAGTTGCTGACAATAGAAGTTGCCCCGTCTTTTTTTAAAAAAAGCCAATTAAACTAGGAAAATGCCTGAATTGAGGAGTATTTTAGGAGAAACAGAAAGCTGGTTTTCATTTCTTTAAACTTGTTTGTTCCTAATCTTTCTCCAGGACCTCAGCTTAAATGAACTTCAGGTCATTTTTGTTCATTATTTTCAAAAGCAGACTTGATGCAGTCACATACTAGGGCCTTTCAGACTGGAGGCTCGTTATCCCTGAAGAAACCAACCACTTAAACACCAGGTAAGTGTTGGGAGCTTCCAAATGGAATGATCTCCATTCAATTAAAAGCTATGCATTAACTCAACTATGGAATGCAACTCCTTACCATTTATGGTTTATGCTTTCGGGTTCTCTTCTCTTCTTGCCCCAGGTGTGTACATGAGTTTCTGGGAGCTACTTGCACAATCTGTTGCTGGTCAAAGTCATTTTTCTGGTTTACAGGTCTCTTATATTTTAAAGGTCAAGCAGAATAGGAAAATTTAAAAGAAAGGAAAGGAAAGAATAGAAAAGAAAGGAAAAGAAAAAGAGGAAGGCAAAAGCAAATATAAAAGAAAAATAAAGAAAAGAAACAAGAAAATCTTAAGGAAATAAAGACTTGTTTTAATTAATTTGGATAATTTCTGATCTTCTGCAATGTACCCCATCACTGCCCAAGCAAATTAATTTTTTTCTCAAGGCAGGCTTGTTGTTAGTTTCAAAAAGAAACCTAAAAAGTAATCAGTAATCTTCTGACCTGGCAACTTCTGAGTATATGTAATCCACACCCAGTATGAGGCAATTGATTGCTGGATTAATGTTTTTGTATAACTAAAAGCCAAATTAGAAAGCACTTGCACAAATAATATCACAGACAGCACTGATTACATCTTTAAGATGATAATCACTCTTAAGATTGTGCATTGAAGCAGGAATCATTATCATTTCCTCCTTGTGCCCTTTCTAATCACTCATAGGCATTCCAACATACACATTTGCCCAGAGGTACATACACTTGATATAACCTTGTAATACGTAAATAGAATTTCTTGGTACAATCAGAATTCAGTTCAGTTGTTATGTCTTGGGGAAAACCCATACTAACTGATCAAAAGAGAGTGTTAGGAAATTTGAAATTGATTTTAACATGTTCTAAAGTGTGGTTGTAATTTGATTCACATATGTATTTTTGTTTGCTATGGTTTATTAAATACTTTTTATTTTGACCTTTATCTCTTTGTTCTCCTAATTTTCAACTTATTCTGAAAAATATAGAAAAGAGTACCACTTATCCCTCCCTTTAATTCATATCTCCCCTCCCTAACAACTTAGAATTCATGGCATTGATGGGCATTCTTAAGAGTAAGCAGTAAAAATAAAGTGAAAAATAGAAAAAATTGAGAAACGTTGGAGGAGCTAACTCAAAAAATTGAATGAGTCAACATTGTTTACTTGCTATCACTGTGAGAATATTTTTCATGGTGTTCGGAGAATTGCATTTTGTATGTGTTTTGTTTGTTTTCCAAAAGGTTATAAGAAGAGATACCTAAGAACAATTCTGAGTTAATGACTATATTTTAGTTCTTTCTTACCATGTTATTATACTTCTTGTAATTCACCAAATAAGCCAGGAATATATTTTATTAATTTATTTGGAGTGTGTGAGGGGAAGAGAGAGAGAGAGAGAGCCAGAGAAACAGAGAGAGAGAAAGAGAGAAGATGAGCAGAGAAGGCTGCCTTTGTCCTGTGATGAGTAGAGGGGATAGAAATGACAACTTGAGCACAGTTTTTCTATTAAGCTGAATAGAAACAGCTTTGGGGGCATAAGGAATCTGTAACAATTTTTTAGAAAGTAGAGAAACAAAAAGTGAAACAAAAGCAAGATTTCCTTGTGATGGAATTATACCAGAACACATGCATTTTTCTTTACAGCCATAGTTTAGTTTATATAGTATTTTTCACATTTATTAATTTCTATTGTGTTTGCCATGCATTGGTCTACATTTCCAACGGGACACATAGTGAGACCTTCCAAATCAATAATCTGCAGCTTCTCAGAAGAAACTGTAAAATTAAATGTATTCACATAAACTTAAAAAACACACAGGCTATGCACCTGCGCCCGCGGAGTGCTGACAGGCCCGCGCCCATGGATAGATGGTGCAGCAAGATGACACAATAAAGTGAGACAAGCAGACACAGAGGAAACACTCAGTGAATGGACACAGAGAGCAGACAGAGAGCACAAGTGGCAAGGAGCGGATGATTAAATAAAATAAATAAATACATAAATAAATAATAAATCTTAAAAAAAAACCCACAAAAACCACAGGCTAGGTCTTTATTCTCCAGAGTCTGGAGGAAAATTCTAAGTTCCCTTTTGTTTTCTATGACTTTGAGTATGTCTCTGCTTCTGTTGCTTGGACTCCTGATGTGGGGTAGTGGGTGGTGGGGTGTGTGTGTACATGTGTGTGTTTTCAGTTGCTGCTATCTTAGAGGTTTCAACTATGCATCAGGTTTGAGAAAATAGCTTTTAGTTAAGGGTAACTATAGACCAGTTGCCAAAAATTGTTAGTGTAGTTTGAAAGGTTGGACTTCACCAGGGACATCAAGTTTATAGGTTTATGTCCTTGAATGTTGGACATTAAAAAGAGAAGGTGATCAATAAATGTAAATAAAACTGTGAGTGTCATGCAAGCATGATAAAACCATTAAGAATGTTCTACTGTTTCGTTTATTTTCCATTTAATCTGAAGGTAGCTTCATTTTGTCTTATAATCATAAGGCCTTCTTACTCAACCTGGAATTTCTTTCCTTAAGTCTTCCCCTTCCCCTGTAGCCACAGTACTGCCTTGGAGCCTCAAGCAGAAAGACAAACTCTAGATGTGAGATTAAAGGAGTATCCTCATCTGTATACATGCAGAAATACATTTAAAAATGTTTGAATGAATCCACAAAAACTGAGCCAAAAAAACAATAATGAAAAGAAGAATGCATGTGGAAAGGAAGAGTAGAAGCCACTTCCGTACACAGATACGTGCGCGTGCACATACACACAGCTGGGTCCTCTTCTAACCATGCTTCTTTTGTTTCCTTCTTACCATGAAAATTATGGTGATGTTGTTTGTGTGTGGGTGTGTGTGTGAAAACCACATTATAGCACAGATTTGATCATTTCAATGGCAAATATTAGCATTTGTGCTTAGGACATTGGGTGCATTTTAAACATCAACAGTACAGAATGCTCTACAGAGAACTTTTAAATTCCCTCCTTGATTTTACAGACATTGTAACATCAACAATAATCATTGTCTTAATTGTTCTTTGCATGGAGAGTTGATTTCTATGTAACATCCGTAGACATTCCTACTGTGCAGCCGGCAGTATAAATAGTGGTTAAGAACTCAGACTCTGGATTCAGACTGCCTGGGTTCAAAGCCTGGCTCTGCTCCTGGGGACTGTAGGGCCTTAAGCAAGTTGCTTACCCTCCCTTTACCTCCATTTTCCATCTGTAGAATGGCCATACTAATAGCACCTATTTCATAGGGTTATCATAAGGATTAAAAGAGTTAATACATGCAAAATGCTTAAAACTGTGCCTGGCATAAAAAGTTATTCAATAAATATTAACCATTGTTATTATTCAAGCAATTCCTGACCTACAAGTTTGGGAACTCAAACTAAATATTGTTTCTCAAGAGATAATGGTTATGTAATATCGTATATTCTAATTTTCTACTTCACCCGTGTCTTAATTATCTGCAAGTCTTAGTGTAGCCCAATTTGAGGACACAGTTCCTATTACTACAGAAAACAATTACAGGCTACTGGCTGAACTAATGCGAACCTTTTTTTTTGGATGTTGTAGCCAGCCCAGATCTGGTCTTTCGTTCCCCAGACTTACTTGGCCCTCTTCAGTTTTTCAGATCTGGTTCCTGATTTTTAACTTGTTTTAACCACGTACATTGACTTGCCATTTGACAACTGCATCCTCCACTTTCAGTGTGTTTGGTCAGGCTGCCAAAATTATGGCTTTTAACTTGTTCTGACCCTTGTATTTAGCTTCCGAATATGACCAGTATCTCTGCTTGCACGAAACTTTGATGCCCATTTTGTCTCTTTCAGCCTCGCCTCCACTTCTTCCAGCTCCTTGCTCCAGGCTGATGGCAGAAGGAGGCTTAGAAAACTTCGGCTAGAAGTTTAATCTTTGAACACCACAAGAAGCTCCAGAATGTAGCAGTGATTCACAAGTTTCAGTGTATACCAGAATCATTTAGGGGTGTGTGTTTAAAATGCAGAATTCTGAAACTTTTCCCAGAGACCTGATTAATTAAATCTTGGATGGGACCCACAAATCTGCATTTTAACCTACCTACTGAGTGATTCTGATCAGAAGGTTCAAGAACCTTAATTTGAGGAACAATTTTAATAATTTTCTGCCCTTGGTTATATAGTTTGCTGGACTGATTTCTTCTATGAATATTTTTTCTTGCATTCTGGAAAGCATTGTGCATCGGGCCAACTAATTGTGTCTAAAAATAAATTTATGGTCAAAAGGAGCTGTGTGGAGATAACATTTTTCCCAGAGTTAGAAAATTTTCATGACTCTAAATTCTTACAGTAACAAGTGAAGGGTACAGTAATATCTTTTTGACAACATCTTGTCATTCAGAAGGCAGAAAAGACCCCCAGACTTTCCCAAAATTACTCTTCTATATTATTATTATTATTTTTTTAACTATCTGCATCTCACCCCTTTAGCAGAATAAGCGGTCATAAGATTTGGGAGAAAAGCAAAATTATTCTCTTAGTTTTTGTTCTTGAGTCAGTTCTTCACTGCAGTGGTTATTTTGTGTTTTGTTTTTTTTTTCTCTCATCTAGGCATCTTCACACCCACATGCCTGCCTTCAAACCTCATGTTACCACACTAATCTCAAGCCAGAGGCTAGGAGAGAATAATAGAGCTTTCTTTATTGAGCAAGGCTGAGTAATGCCACAGTTCCACCTTCCCTGGGGCACTGTGAGCTTCTGAAGCCCAGCTAACGTTGACCTCTTCTGGAAGTGGTTCAACACTCAGCCTCCCGTGTGCATGACCTGAGTGAACTACCTTGGCCAGACCTGAAAATTTCTCTCTGTGAGGGACTTAAACCACACACAGGCAACATCGAAATCCATTCCTGCCTCCTGGTTTCTTTGACTTCGTAGATATTCCATTCTATAACACAGTAAAGTGTTGAATGTTTGTAATTTGTTGGAGATTTGGCTACATGTTAAGAAAGGTAACATATGGTCTCTGCTCCCCAGGAGTTGATCTGCTATCCAGGAAGACAGAAAAATAAATGACTACAATGTGACGTGACCTGCACCATAGCTGAAGATCGATCAAGTGCAGAGAAGTACTGTCTCCTTACCAACTCATGACAGATGGTGCCCTTGGAGCCTATGGGCCGCCTAGAATTGATGTACCACAGTCAGCTAATCTCCAACTTCCACTTTGCTCTTTTTCTTCATTATCATGGTTCTAGATCACTGATGCATTCCCAGAGTCCAACCTATTGGCAGCATCTTCTGAGCTCTTCCTTTATCATTCACCAAACTTCTGTCTCCCCTCAATGGGAAACAATTCCTCCTTCCTGTGAAATCCCATCGTACTCTACCTCAATATCCCTACTGTACATATCAAAGTTTGCCTCATATCATGACTGTTCAAGTATATGCCTTCTTTCTCCTCTAGATTAGAAATTACCTTCCCACCTCAATGCCTAACATAAAGTGCCATGCATAGGTGATGCTTAATAAGTATTTAAACAAATGAGTCAATAAAGGAAACTCCTTCTAATGAAAGTTGCTGAACTGAGTCATTCAAAATTGGAATAACCCTGATTTGAATTATTTCCTATTGGTTTTAGATAATGCAACCCTCCATCTCTAGCCTTGAGAGGGAAAATCTCTAAATTCTGGAAAGATTTTAGCAGATCCAAGAAGTTTTCATCTACACATAATATATTGAAAGGCAAGCATCATAGATTCTAATTATTCCAGGTTTATATTTTAGTAATTGCACTTTTCACAAAAGCCTCAGATGTGTAATCCAGAAAGCTAAATTTTGTAGGTTATTGAGAAAAAAAGTGGCATTAGAACTGTCCCCCAAACTGCTGAATTAAAATGCCTTACCTTTTAAATACTGGTGAAAATACTGAATATACTAGTGAAATACTGGTAAAAACACTGAAAACGAATATTTACTTAATTGCTAAGGCAGTAGGTAAAATAAAGAGAAGGAAGAAAATCGAGCATTTACAGAGAACTTCACCATGTTCTAGACACTGTGTAGACTGCTTTCACATTCATTATTTATTTAATCCCTATAGCCACTGGGTGACATTGGATGTTTTACAGAGCAGAAACTGAGGCACAGGGAGCTTAAGTCACTTGGACAAGACCACCTAGTTAATATGTGCAGGAGCCAGGCTACACATCCAGTTCTAACTCTAATTCCCATCCTCTTTAATTTGCTAGTTAAAGATCAGAGATTTGCCAGAGCCACCAAAGTTAGGCACCAGGGATACTTCATTTTAGTAGGCTTTTAATGTATTATAAACAGAATCAATCATTTATTTACTCTGAAGATTGTAGTCTTTTAAATGGCTACATAACTGTTCAAAGTTCTTATACATGATTATACAATATGCAGATTTGGAATGAAGGTGCATAACTGCACTAAATGCCTTAGAAATGCAAGATAAGACACATTATATTGGATCTGGAAAATCCCCAAATAATCCAATTTTAAAACACTGTAAGTTATGGTTTGGAAACCTCTTAATGTGATATGTCAAGCTAATTGATTCCTGTCCTCCTCATAAGTGGTTGGAGTTAATGGGATGGGGGTAGGGAATAGGGAGGTGGTTAGATTCTTTACTTAGTAATGTACTTATTCTTTCTAACTTTCAGTTCTTTTATTTGTAAAATGGAAAATAATCATAGTCTCTATTTCATAGAGTTGAAAAATGAGATGATGCATAAAAAGTGCTTACCAGTGTCTGAAAAAAATGTTGCGTTTTAATCATTATCCTTAAAGAACAAATATCCAATCATTTGACATTTCATTCAGCAAACATTTATTGAGCAACTGAAAGTGTCAGGCAGTATAAATACAACAGTGACTAAGACAGACAAGATTGTTGACCAATGAAAAGTAAACAACAACAGCAACAATTTTATTAGCAGGTAATAATAATCCCTTTAACAGTATCTCCTGAGTGCACATTGTTGCCAAATGCATTGCTCATCAACCACAGAAGTTAGAATTATTATTTCCATTTACGGATGACAAAACTCAGGCTCAGAGGTAATAAATGACTTGGCTAAAGCCAAAGAGCTACTGACTAAGGGAGCTAGGATTTACCCTATGACTAGTGGTTCCAAAGCCTATGTTCAATTCACTGCACCCAGACATTCTTCTCACCAGGTCCTTAGCTCAAGCACTTTCAGCTGTTATTCCCTGTACTTACAGAATGAGTTTTCAGAGCATGGTGATAATTTCAGAGAGTAACGGTTTAGATAAATTGTAATAATTGGCTGGAGTAAATGTAAAAATACAGTATGCATATCGTCTCTTGCTTTCTTATTCATTCATTAATTCCTTTAATCAATGAATATTTACTGATGATCTTTTGTGTTCCAGGCTCTATTCTAGGCTCTAGGGATATAAGGTTGAACAAGTCATACATAGCTCCTACCTACATGGAACTTAAAATAATTAAAAATTCTTATAAATCTTACATAGGAGACAAACAAAAAGCTGATATAAAGGATAATGAGAAGGGGTTACTTACCTGAGATAGAAGGGTCAGAAGAACCTCACTGAGTAAGTGATAACAAAGCCCAGGCCTAAAGGTTGAAAAGGAGAAAGCTGAGGATGGAAGAGAGTGACTTCTACTATAGGATGAGGAAATGGTGTGTGCAAAGGACCCAATAAGACTTTGGGGTATGCCAGGAACTCAAAGAAGATGGCCAGTATGACCGGAACTGCCAGTGTAATATCCTTAGGGTCATTTCTTGGTCTTAATTAATTTATTAGCTCAATATTATCTCTTTGTTCTTTCATTCTGTCCAGGTATTGGCCTTCCAACTTCTTCCAAATGCTGCCTGTCATTCTTCCATCTGAGACTCTCGTCTCTGTAATCTCCAGCTGAATCCAACCAGAAACCAACAGGCAAAGGAATTCCAGTGATACTGTCGACAGATGTCAGTCTTCTAGGGCACGTGGCAGAGCTAAGAAGAAAAGAAAGTCCATAAGAGGAAAGGCAGTAAATTGAAGAATATCCAGCAGAACTGACCTGTGGCAGGAACACCAAAACTGCAGGTCCAAAGCAGAGAGGGAATGGAGAAGCAGTACCCCAACCTTTCTCTCCTCCCTTCCATCTACTATCACTATCTCCTATTGGCTAAACACAACTATGAACCAGCCTAAAGGGAGCAAGCATAATGTGGTTGTAAGAGTCAGCCTTCCAGGGCCTAGAGAAGGGTGAAAACACATGGGAGGAGAAGCAAAAGGAGGGTAACCAACAAAAGAGATAACAGAACACTCTGATGCGTTCAACACATTTTTTGTGCTACTAACTATCTGATAAACATAAGAAGTCAACATAGCTAATGGTGGGGAAATTACAAAGTTCTGTTAAGAGGAAGCAGTTTTAAATAGTAACAGTCATAAGTGTTCATTAGAATGAAAAAGAAATGGAGCCTGAGCTTTCTTAGCTTTTCTTGACCATAATTTATATTTAGAGATACTAGTGCCTACTCTTTCTATTTTCTCCTCCCCACAAGAAATGAGACATTATCATCTCTCAGAGGACTAATTGAGGTTACTTGACAACTCAGTAGAAAGTGAAGGCTGGTCATTTCTAGCTCAACATGTTGTTCCACTCACAAATGTCTTCTTTTAAAAAGGTGGAAACCTGCAGGGTACTGTATGGCAGAGACATATTTTTCTTTTTTCTGTTTTACCTTAGTTTTCAGTAGTGCCAAACAAACTAGGTGCACTGAAAATGATCTTTAGTGTTCTCTTTGACATAACTGAGGGATGTTACTGATACCATTTTGAACTGAGCACAAGGTAGTGACCAACATTTTGTGGCAATAAAGGAAGAACACCCAAATGAGAACAAACAAATCCAGAGCTTGCTATAGCAAGGGAGTCAGCCGCCATCACTTGCAAAGGCAGGCAGAGGAATGGGAAAGCTGTATAGCAGATTTTTAAAAATTTATTTATTTATTTTTTAACAAATCAATTTTATTGATACATATTAATAAAGCATAAATCCATCCAAAGTGTACTATCAACAGTATTTGGTATAATCACATCGTTGTGCACTCATTACTTCAACCATTTTTAGATCATTTTCATTATCCCAATAAGAATGATGATAATAAAAAACAAAAAACAAACAAAACTCATCACCTCTCAATCTCTCTATGCTTCCCCTGCCTTACATAGCTGCTATTCTGTTTCCTTCTCTCTAGTATATGTGTATTTATATTGTGTAAAAATAGTCTTATATATGCAATATCACACATATTCATATTTTACACGAGGTTTCATTATGTTATACAGTACTATGCTACATTTTTTTGGCTTTCCTTCTAGTAATATACATGACCTTAGACTTACCATTTCAACCACTGTCATACCCATATAATAGCTCTGCTAGATAAACACACTACGATGTGCTTTCACCATTTCTATTCATTTCCAAAGATTTCCAAAGAACTTTTTACAAATCGTATAGATTAACCCTCAGCTTTCCATTCTCTACCCTCATTCTATCATCTGGTGACCTACATTCTAATTAACTCCAGGAATTTACACAATATATTTATTTCGTCACTGCAATTATACAGTATTTGTCTTTTTGTGTGTGGCTTAGCAGATTTTTTTTTAAAAAAAAGACTTCAGGTATTCCCTGATTGAAGGCTGTTGACATGGGGAAGATGGAGTTGGGCTAACTAGAAGCAGGATATACTATGATTGGTCAGGGGATCATATCTGGCTTTCTCTGGTTGGTCATGAGTTGAAAGAGGGGTCCCAAATTAGAGAAGCTGTCACACACTGATCAAGTCCTGGCTATTTGGGGCTGATTATTACAGAGATTGTGATTTGACGTCCTGGGATGACTGCTGAAGACAGTGGCCAGCTTCTTGTAGTGATTGCTGCAGGTAGTGGAACAGCATTTCATGGTCTAGTACTGTTGATAGAAGATCAGAGTTTCCTGGTCATTGTCCATTTGTATACGCAGTCTCTCGGTTTAATGAAGATTTTGTCATGTCAAACCACATAGATTGCTATGCCATGCAAATAAGGGTGACTTAAAAGAGGGGCATGATTTGGTATCATTTGGATTTTGATGAAATCCAACACTTTAAATAATGTGTGAGATACATGGAATCTGGACCAAGCCAATGTTTATACAAGTTGAAGTTGGACTGAGCATGACCATTCAGAAAAAGATCAGTCAAATACTAAATGGAAGAACATGGACTAGAAAGCAATAATCTTGGTTCTAGTCCTGAGTCCACTACTTAGCTATGTCATTTTGGAGATCTCACTTCACTCACTGGTACTTCTACTTTCTTAAGTTAACACTATGCAGTCTTTCGTTGTACATTCACACTTTTTACGGTCCTAAATAGAGTGTTATATATTGTATGTTGTAATTTCAACCAGAAGTAATTTTTTTGAAGGAATTAATGCTCTTTATACAGCCTAGTTAATGTTTAAAAAGAAAAAAAAATAGCTTGGTTTTATTTGTTATCTAAGTCAAACAGTAGCAAAATCCTTTCTAAATGTTATTCCAAATGATTCAGTTCACACTAGTGATTTTTTAATCTTTAAAAAGTAATGTTAGAATAAAATAAAATGAATTAAATGAAATTTAAAATGACAAAAAGAAAAAGTAATGTTTTGCTTATTTTGTGACGGTCAAAAGGACATGCAAAAGTTCAGCTCTGCCCTAGCTTTCCTTACAATCAGAGCCCATCTATCCTTGTAAAGTGTGACTTGCCCTTCTTTTTTGTAAAGAAGATGAACTGTATTTTGCATTTTGTCTGTTTGTAAGTGAATGTAGCATACCATCCATTTTCCGTGTTTGAATATAGAATCTTAACACTACACGGTGTACATTTCCAGAGTCTTGTGTATATTTCCAATGAATTTTTTTGTAAGCACACTTGAACTATATATGTATAATTAACAAACCTATGTATGCTTATACCTGGTCAACTATCTTTTGTAACTCTTGTGTAGATTGTCTGTAAATAATGTGTTATCTTTATTTTGAAAAATACAAAACTTTGGAATCTGAAAAAAAACTATGCAGTCTAAAGCCCCTTTTAACACTACTATATTATGTCTTATTCGAATAAATGAGGCTGAAGGTTGGCAATAATAATGGTCAAACAGATGTGAGAATATTGTAAGAAGGAGGCAGAACCTCTTCCATTCCCAGAAGAAAGGAAAGAAAAAAGGGGGGTGGGGGGTGGAAAACTAATATTTATAAAGCATCTGAATTGTCAGACACGCTGCTAAGCAGGTTTCATACCTTATTTCAGTAATCCTAGTTAGTACCCAACTCTACATTTTAAAATATTATTTCCCTTTACTTCACATATAAGGATACTGAGGCTGAGGAAACTCTGCTATTGCTCATCTTTAATTGCTAATCTTTTTGCAAAAAGTAGCATTCATCCACTTCCTCTATGAATTATTCAATCCTTATTTGCAATCTTGCTTCTATTCTCACCAAGGCTTAAAACTTCTTGCTCAACCTTCTAGGAATTTGTTGGGACTGGCCATGTACTATTTCTTGAAACCCTCTTCTCTAGGCGCCTCTGAAACCTGACTTTCCTGATTTTATTTCTATTACAGTGGGTATAAATTTTACAGACTATGTAACTTAAGCAAACAAAGACGAAATTTATTTCATTCTAAATGAATTAGTGGCTCCCATATCTGTGAATGGTAGAAAATGTACACTTCCCAAACCATGATTACTGTCACTCTTCTGGATTAAAACACAAATCTCTTGGATTCTCACTTTCTGCATTCTTTCATCCTTCTTCCCCAGACTGATCTAAGTTCTTTAGGGCTTACTTTTGCTTCTCATTTGGGAGAGATTGTCTCTGCTGGAATTTGCTCTGTAAGTACATGGAGATTGCTCCTGCAAATCCAGTGGTCTGCCTCTGCTGACTCATCCCCTACTTCCATGCTGGCTGCCACTGCGATCCTTTCAGACTTAGTCATATCCTCCTTTTATTCTTGGCTTCGGCTGGCACCTGCAGCTTCTGCTAAAGGCCACCCTAGCCTCATTTTATTCTTTATTATTTGCTCACCTTGATCCACTTCCCTTTTGACAACCCCTTGCAGGAACACTACCTCTTAATTCTCAGCTATTTCCTATGCTTCACCAGACATAGAAAACCTTTTCGGATCTTCAATAAAGGAGAGGAAATCAAAGGAGGCTCGGAGGTGGGTGGAGGGAGTGGAGAGAAGCTATCTCAATCCACTCTGCCTAGACAGGCCCTGAAAATTCCACTCTTCTCTGGCTACCCCATAGACACTCAGGCAATCTATCTCCTCCTAAAATTGGAAAAAGGAGCACAAGCCCCTTTGCTTTTCTACCCTAAACCTGTTTGGGAGTCACTGTCTCCTGCCCAGATTTTGAATCCAATACTAGAGCTCACATTCACATTTAAACTCCCTTGTTCTCCTTGCCTGTAATTCTCCAGGCTTCTCCCTCAGCCCAGAAAAGATTCTTTCTCCTCACTTTATGGTACAAAATCTGCCCTTGAATCATCATAAATTCTCACTGATTCTATAGTTTAAAAAACAAAAATACTCTGAGTCCACCAGACTCTGGAGAGGCTTAAAAAATTCTTTTCTCTTTCAAAATTAATGTCTCTATTACTGGTTTTTGTGTGCCTCTTTTGAAACTCAAAAAGAATAATCTCACTCTTTTTTTTTTCTTGCTAAAACATTTGTCCCTTTATTCTTTGTTTTCTTAACACATTAAGCCTCAAGCTTGGGGTTTATAGTCAACTATGTGTAGAAAGAAATTGGCAAGAAGGAAGAATATACTACATTGTATAATGTTTCAAAATATTATTCTGCTAGATTGTCTTTAAGTGCTTCTTTGGTTTCTCTTCCTTCTCCCACATTGTTAATATTTGTGTTCACCAAGACATTGCAGTGAACAGCTTCTGCTCTTTCAGTATATTTCCTTTTGGTGCCTAAATATAGTTTCATATCTGCAATTCTTCACTTCTTTGATGTCGTGTAACCTTTTGAGAATCTGTTAAAATTCATGGTCTTTCTTCCCAGAAAAATATACTTAAGCATATTAATATGGATTTTTCATCATTTAAGGCAGTTCATAGAGGTTCAAAAACCATGAATGGGGCCATAAAGGAAACAACTATCCTGGTTTATGACTTGTCTGTCTTGATCATTGCTAGATTTCTAGGGCCTAAAAGAGCACCTGACACAAATAAGATCCTTAGAAACAATTCTTCAGTTAAATAAATGAAAAATTAATATCTCCAATACTCAGCTCTCTCCTGAATTATAGCCCATTTTATCAGCTGCCATTTGGATGTCACACCAGAATAGCAATCTGAAAGCATTATTCATCATTTTGGTTCCATATTTAAATCGATGGCCCCTGAATATCCTCCCAGTTATTCAGACTCTACACTTCTGCATCTTTTACTACTTCTCATTTCTACATCCTTTATATTTAACTGGTTTCCAGGGCTTGTTGATTCTATCTCCACAATAACTTTCTATTTCCACAGTCTGTTGCCACTTTAGGAAGATGATACTTTCTGGGTTTCTGTCCAGCTCAAAATAACCCAATTCTTATCCACAGGATGGGCTTCAGAAAACCATGCTTATAGCCTGTGCCCACGTCCACAGTTGGTTGGACCAGGGGAAGACACCTGATCAAAGCTGGGCCAATCTAATTTCTAGAAATTAGAAATTCTAGTTGACTTTATATTAAGTCCTCAATTTGTAAAACTATAGAGCTCTGAGACAGCCACCTTCACATGGGGGAGTGAGTAGTAGAAAAAGCAGATCTGCTGAGAGAAAAGAATAAAAGAGTCATTCAGAGAGAAGCTGAAACCAGCAAGTCAGAATCCAGAGTAAGGATTCCTGGTTCCTGGCTTCCAGCCAGGTATCCTTCTATTCCTGAAGTACAGCTGAGTTCCTGTACTTGAGCGCTGTGGGGCATTCCTTTTTAATTCTTACAGGCTTTTAAGAAATACTCCCAATTTTTTTGGTTGGTTGTTTACTCTAGCTTGTTGCTTTCTATCATTCTTGGGGCCAAGTGTTAAAATGGTATTTGCCATGTCTCAGTTTTGGCTAAGGCAAGACAGCAGATGTTACATTTCATTGTTAGTTGAGAGACCTGTCATGGCCATAAACTATTGCCACAACCCTTGAACTCCATCATTCACATGAGGCTGTAAATGAGCTGCAAGAGTGGAGAGCAAGAGAGAATTGTGAGAGGATTTCCTTGACAGGATGCCAACCTCCCAACATTGGAGCACTTAATTTCTAACACTATGCCCAGTGAAAGAAGCTTCAATGGGACTTAGCTACGTATTCATTTAAAAAGTGATCCTGCCCACGAGAGTTGGGTGAGGAGTGGCAGTGGGACATTGAGGGTTGGAGGGTGGGGTGAGGGCAGCAGGGGGAGAGCAAGAGCATCCATACAGAGAAAAGGCACACCTGTGTTAAAATCCTTGAGTAAAATTGCTGCTGAAGCACAAATTTTGTGCTTGAAAACTCTGGTATTTCCTGGCCTCTGTGTTCTGCTTATTCTCTCCCTCCCCACCCAGACAACCTAATATCTTATGATCACTGAAACAATAAGCTTAGTTGGGAAGGTAAATCGCTTAATCTGTTGTTGTTGTTGTTTGCTTTTGTTTTCTTCTTTTTAACTGCAGGTTGGCTCTCACCATCTCGCCAAGATGTCTTAACATACTTGAGAAAGGTGTGACACCCCAATCTTATCTCCTGTTAAAGTTGCCCCCAGACAGAATTATTTGCACAGTCACACCTATCTTAAGGAAGGCTGGGAAATATTTAATTGGCCTGCTATTTGATCAGTTAATACTCTAGAGTTCTTTTGCTTATAGGAAGCAGAGAACAAATACTGAGAGTAACTGGCAATCTCATCCACAAATCTCTTACTAATTTAATTGACCCTACACACTACTATCTGATTATTCTTCCTTAAGTATAATTTGGTCATTTCATTTATCATCAAAACATTTCAATGGTCTACAACTCCCTACTAAATAATGTTCAAACTCAGCCCCCCTTAAAAATAATTCTTAGTGTTTTGTTAGACAAATGTGCCCTAGATTTCATTATCCATTGTTCTATTGTTGAACATTTATTGTTTCCTTTCTTTTGCTATTATGAGCAATGTTGCCTTAATATTGCTCTGTCCAACTCTGTTCACTTAAAAAATTTTTTTATTCTATACAGCCATAGTCACTTTAAAAAAAATTAAATTTTAAAAATTTTTTATGAGAGAAGATGTGGATTTTATAATTGTACTGTTGAAATCAATGGTTTAGGGGGTTGGATGTGGCTCAATTGGTTGGGCTCCTGTTTACTATATGGGAGGCCCTGGTTCGATTCCCAGGGCCTCCTGGTAAAGGCAAGCCGGCCCGCATGGTGCGGTGAGCTGACACAACAAGATCACGCAACAAAGGGAGACAAGCAGACACAGAAAAACGCACAGCAAATGGACACAGCGAGCACAAGCAGCAAGGGGGGTATGGATAAATAAATAAAAATAAATCTTAAAAAAAAAAAATCAATGGTTTAACTTAACGTTCACTATTTGAAAAGTGTAATTCCATGGATTTTTTTTTTTTTAATTTATTGTGTTACCTTATATACACTCTAACACTTCCCCTTTAATCATATTCAGTATAGCTCAGTGCTGTTAATTACATTCACAATGTTGTACTACCATCAACACCATCCATTACCTGAACTTTTTCATCACCCCAAATAGGAACACTGTACATTTAAAGCCTTAATTTCTCATTCCCTATCTCCACCCCATCCCCTGGTGACCTACATTCTAAATTCTGACTCTATAAGTCTGCTTATTCTAATTGTTTCAAATCAATGAGATCATGCATATTTGTACTTTTCTGACTGGCTTATTTCACTCAAGATATCTTCAAGGTTTATCCATGTTGTCACATTTATCAGGACTTCATTATTTTTTTATGGCTGAATACATTCCATTGTATGTATATACCACATTTTATTTATCCATTCATTGGTTGATGGACACATGGGTTGTTTCCATCGTTGGACAATTGTGAATAATTCTGCTGTGAACATTGGTGTGCAAATATCTGTTCAAGCCCCTACTTTCTACTCTTTTGGGTATATATCTTGTAGTAGGATTGCCAGGTCATGTGGTAGTTCTACGCTTAGCTCTCTGAGGAACTACTGAACTGTCTACTACAGCAGTGGCACCATTTTACATTGCTACCAATAAGTATTCCTACTTCTCTGCACCCTCTCTCATACTTGTTATTTTCCAATTTTTTAATAGCAGTCATACTAATGGGTGTGAAATGGTAAGTTGTTGTAGTTTTGATTTACATTTCCCTGATGGCTAATGATGTTGAGCATATTTTCATATGCTTTCTGGCCACTTGTATATCTTTTTTTTTTTTTTGAGGTACTGGAGATTGAACCCAGGACCTTGTGCATGCAAAGCAGGCGCTCAACCACTGAGCTACCTCTACTCCCCAATGAGAGTTGCTTTTTTTTTTTGTTTGTTTGTTTGTTTGTTTGTTTGTTTTGTTTTGTTTTTAGGAGGTACCAAGGATCAAACCTGGGACCTCATACATGGGAAGCAGATGTTCAATCACTTGAACTACATCAGCTCCCCTGTATATCTTCTTTTGAGAGATGTCTATTTAAGTCTTTTGCCCATTTTTAAACTGGATTGTTTGCCTTTTTGTTGTTAGTTGAAAGATTTCCTTTATCAAATATGTGGTTTCCAAATATTTTCTCCCATTGTGTAGGTTCTCATTTTAGTTTCATGATAACTCCTTAGAGGCTCAAAAGTTTTTTATTTTGATGAGGTGTTACTTACTTATTTTTTTCTTTCATTGCTTGTGCTTTGACTGTAAAGTCTAAGAAACCACTGCCTAATACAAGGTACAAAAGATGCTTCCCTACATTTTCTTCTAGGAGTTTGATAGTTCTAGCTCTTATATTTAGGGGTTTGATCCATTTTGTGTTGATTTTTGTATATGATGTGAAATGAGGGTATTCCATCTTTTATTTGCAAATGGAGATCCAGTTTTTCCCAGCACCATTTGTTCAAGAGAATGTTCTTTCCTAATTGAGTAAGTCTTTCTACCTTGTGAAAAATCAGTGTGAGAGTTGATTTCTGAACTCTCAATGTGATTCCATTGGTCTATATGTCTGTGCTTGTGCCAGAACCATGCTGCTTTGATTACTATGGTTTTGCAATAAGTTTTAAGATCAGGAAGTGTGAGGCTTCCAACTTCATTCTTTTTTTTCAAGATGGCTTTAGCTATTTAGAGCCCCTTACCCTTCCATATAAATTTCATGATTGGCATTTACATTTCTGCAAAAAAGGTTGTTGGAATTTTGATTGGAATTTCATTGAATTTATACATTTCTTTGGGTAATATCGACATCTTAATGGTATTTAGTTCTCCAATCCATAAATACAGAATGTCCTTCCATTTATTTAGGTCTTCTTTGATTTATTTTAGAAATGTTTTATAGTTTTCTGTGTACAAGTCCTTTACATCCTTGGTTAGATATATTACTAGATGTTTGATTATTTTAGTTGCTATTGTGAATGGAATTCTTTCCTTGATTTCTTTTTCCATTTGTTTATTGCTTGTGTATAGAAGCACTACTGATTTTGGGGTGTTGATCTTATACCCTGCTACTTTGCTGAATTCATTTATTAGTTCTAGGAACTTTGTAGTGGAGTTTTCAAGATTTTCTGTATATAGGATCATATCATCTGTAAATAAGCAAAGTTTTCTTCTTCCTTTCCAACTTGTATGTCTAATTCTTTTTCTTGCCTCATTGTTTTGGCAAGAACTTCCAGTACAATGTTGTTAACAATAATGACAGTGGGCATCCTTGTCTTGTTCCTCATCTTAGAGAAAAAGCTTTCAGTATTTTACCATTAATTACATGTTAGCTGTGGACTTTACATATATGCCCTTTATCATGTTGTGGACCTTTTCTTCTGTTCCTAGTGATCTAAGTATTTTTACCATGAAGCGGTACTGGATTTTGTCAAATGCCTTTTCTGCATCAACTGAGAGGATGCAGTTGTGTTTTTTTCCCCCTTCTTAATGTTGTGTATTACATTAATTGATTTTCTTATGATGAACCAACCTTGCATCCCTGGGATAAATCCCACTTGGTCATAGTGTATAATTCTTTTATTAGTCTGTTGGATTTGGTTTGCTAGGATTTAACTGAGGATTTTTGCATGTGTATTCGTAAGAGATATTGGTTTGCAGTTTTCTTTTCTTGTAGTATCTTTCTCTGGCTTTGGTATGAGGGTTGTATTGACCTTATAGAATGAATTAAGTAGTGTACTCTCCTCTTCAATATTTTGGAAGAGTTTGAGCAGAATTGGAGTTAAGTCTTCCTGGAATGTTTTATAGAATTCTCCTGTGAAGTCATCTGGTCTTAGGCTTTTCTTTGTTGGAAAGTTTTTGATTAATAATTCAATCTCTTTATTAATAATTGGTTTGTTGAGATCTTCCATTTCTTCTTGAGTCAATGTAGGTAGTTTGTGTTTCTAAAATTTGTCTATTTCTTTTAGGTTATCTAATTTATTGGCATACAGTTTTCATAGTATCCTCTTACAGTCCTTTGTATTTCAACAGGATTGGTAGTAATAATCCCCTTTTCACTTCTGATTTTCATTTGTATCCTTTCTCTTTTTTTCTTTATCAGTCTAGCTAAAGGTTTGTCAATTTTATTGATCTTTTCAAAGAACCAACTTTTGGTTTTGTTGGTTCCCTTTATTGTGTTTTGTTTGTTTGTTCATTTTCTATTTCATTTATTCCCATTCTAATCTTTGTTATTTCTGTCCTTCTGCTTGCTTTGGGTTTAGTTTGCTCTCATTTTCTAGTTCTTCCAGTTTTGAGGTTAAGTTTCTGATTTGAAGTATTTCTTCTTTTTTAAAGTTAACATTTAGAGCTATACATTTCTCTCTTAGCATTGCCTGAGCTGCATCCCGTAAGTTTTAGTATGTTGTATTATCATTTTCTTTTGCTTAAAGTAGATTGGGGAATGAACAATGGACTAAAGTAGGCTTATTATTTTAGCAATGAAAGAACTCTTATCATTGATGTAAAGGCAGTGACCACCAGAGATTCTGAAGGATGGGAGAGGGAAGAATAGGTGTAATATGGGGGGGGGGGGGGCTGCATTTTCGTGACATTGGAGTTGTCCTGCATGAGATTGCACTGACGGATACAGGCCATTATATATTTTGTCATAACTTTCAAAATTGTGCAGGACAAAGTGTAAAGTATAATGTAAACTGTAGTCCATGGTTAGTAGCAATGCTTCAATATGGGTTCATCAGTTGTAACAAATGTACACTAATGAAGAATGTTGTTAATGTGGAAAAGTGTGGGAGGGGGAGGGAGTGGGGCATATGATAATCCCTTATACTTTTAATATAACATTTATATAATCTAAAGCTTCTTTAAAAATAAAAAAAATTTATTATAAAAAAAATAAAGGAATGGAATTGGCTACTTAAACTGCAAGGCCCTACCTCCGCCTCCAAAAAAAAGATTTCCTAATTTTGCTTCTGATTTCCACTTAACCCATTGGTTGTTTAATTTCTCCATATTTGTGAATTTTCCATTTCCTC
Organism: Tolypeutes matacus; assembly: GCA_026826555.1. Taxonomy (NCBI): domain Eukaryota; kingdom Metazoa; phylum Chordata; class Mammalia; order Cingulata; family Chlamyphoridae; genus Tolypeutes; species Tolypeutes matacus. Next base: position 9,566,416 of record JAKSZT010054324.1, on the reverse strand, counting down.
CTCTGTTATTGATGTCTAGCTTCATTCCATTGTGGTCAGGTAATATTCATTGTATGATTTCAATATTTTTTTAATTTATTGAGACTTGTTTTGTGACTCAAAATACAGTCTATCCTGGAGAATGATCCATATGCACTTGAGAAGAATGTTTGTTTTGGTTTTTTGGGTGAAAGTTCTATATAAGTCTGTTAGTTCTAGTTTTCTTTAGAGTATAACTCAAGTCTTGTATTTCTTCATTGTTCTTCTGACTACCTGTCTATTATTGAGAGAGGTATGTTAAAATCTCCTATTATTAATGTAGAACTGCCAATTTCTCCTTTTATTTATTTGCTTTTTATCCATTTTTAACCCACTTCCCTGCCCCCATTTCTGCTGTTTTTGTGTCCATTCACTGATCAAGTCTCTGTGTCCGTTTCTTGCCCCTCTCTTCTCATCCTTCTCCTCCTTTCTTCACCAGGATTCGATCCTGGGAAACTCCGAAGCAGGAGAGAGGTGTTCTGCCTCCTGCACCACCTCAGTTCCTGATTTTTCAGCGCGTCTTGTTTTGGCTCTCCCCTGCATCACTCTTCTGCTACAGCACTCTCCTGCTACACCATCATCTTGCTGCGTGTGGTGCACCCAAGCACAAGGCCTGGCAGTGCACCCGCATGCGGGTCCTGATGGCACGCCTGCTCACGGGGTCTGGCAGTCCACGCACCTTCTATATTTTTCTTTTCTTTTTTTTATTTTACTGGGAGGTCCCAGGGATCGAACCCAGGTCCCTCCATATGGGAGACGGACACCCAACCATTTGAGCCACATCCACGCCCCAATTTCTCCCTTTAAATCTGTCAATATTTGTTTCATATAATTTGGGGCTCTGCTGTTATCTGCATATATATTCATAGTTGTTACGTCTTCCTGTTGAATTGTCCCCTTTATTGGTATATAATGACCATCTTTGTCCCTTGTAAATGTTTTGCCTTAAAGTCTATTTTATCCAATATTAGTATAGCCAGCCACCCCAGCTCTCTTTTGGTTACTACTTGCGTGGTATATACTTTTTTTAATCCTTTCATCCTCAACCAACTTGTATCATTGAATTTATTTATTTATTTATTTATTTATTTAACATTTTTAAACTTTATTTTGTACATTTAATAATTGAAAATATAAACAATTAAAAACTAAAAAGTAAACACAGATGAATAAATATATACATTTCTCAATTAAATGTAATGGATACATATAAATTTTTTTTTTGACTAAAACAATATATTACACAATATATTTGGTTCATTGTAACGCATTCATACAGTATTTGTCCTTTTGTGTCTGGCTTGCTTCACTCAACATAATGTCCTCCAGGTTCATCCATGTTGCCATATGCTTTATGACTTCATTTCTTCTTACAGCTGCATAATATTCCATAATGTGAATAGACCACAGTTTGTTTATCCATTCATCTGTTGATGGACATCTGGGTTGTTTCCAACTTTTGGCAATGGTGAATAATGTGGCTATGAACATCGGTGTGCAGATGTCTGTTCGTGTCACTGCTCTCAGTTCTTCTGGGTATATACCCAGTAGTGGTATTGCCGGGTCACATGGCAAGTCTATATTCAATTTCTTTAGCAACTGCCAACCAGTCCTCCATATTGGTTGTACCATCCTGCATTCCCACCAACAGTGAAGAAGTGTTCCTATCTCTCCACATCCTCTCCAACACTTGTAGTTCTCTGTCTTTTTAACAGTGGCCATTCTGATAGGTGTGAAATGATATCTCATTGTAGTTTTGATTTGCATTTCCCTAATCATGAGTGATGTTGAGCATTTCTTCATGTGTTTTTTTGCCATTTGTATTTCTTCTTCAGAGAAATGTCTATTCAAGTCTTTTACCCATTTTTTAATTGGGTCATTTGTCTTTTTATTGTTGAGTTGTAACATCTCTTTATATATCTTGGATATTAAACCCTTATCAGATATGGGATTTCCAAATATTTTTTCCCATTGAGTTGGCTGCCTTTTCACCCTTTTGACAAAGTCCTGTGAGGTGCAAAAGAGTTTAATTTTGAGGAGGTCCCATTTATCTACTTTTTCTTTTGTTGCACGTGCTTTGGGTGTAAGGTCCAAGAAACCACCACCTGCTACAAGGTCTTGAAGATGTTTCCATACATTTTCTTCTAGTAGTTTTATGGTCCTGGCTTTTATATTTAGATCTTTGATCCATTTTGAGTTGATTCTTGTATACGGGGTGAGATAGGGGTCCTCTTTCATTCTTTTGGTTATAGATATCCAGTTCTCCCAACACCATTTGTTGAAGAGACTGTTTTTCCCATTAGCGTGGGCTTGGTAGGTTTGTCAAAAACCAGTTGACTGTATAGGTGAGGGTATATTTCTGGATTCTCAATTCTATTCCACTGATCGATGTGTCTATCTTTATGCCAGTACCATGCTGTTTTGACCACTGTAGCTTTGTAATATGTTTGAAGGTCAGGCAGTGAAATTCCTCCCACATTGCTCTCCTTTTTTAGAATACTTTTGGCTATTCGGGTGCACTTACCTTTTCAGATGAATTTGGTAATTGCCTTCTCTAATTCTGTAAAGTAAGCTGTTGAGATTTTGATTGGTATTGCATTGAATCTATAAATCAGTTTGGGCAAGATTGACATCTTCATGATATTTATTCTTCCAATCCATGAATACGGAATATCTTTCCATTTGTTTAGGTCTTTTAAAATTTCTTTTAGCATTGTTTTGTAGTTTTCTGCATATAGGTCCTATACTTCTTTGGTTAAATTAACTCCTAGGTATTTGAGTCTTTTTTTTGCTATTGAAAATGGAATTTTCCTCCTGATTTCCTCCTTAGATTGTTCAGTACTACTGTACAAAAATATTACTGATTTTTGCGTGTTGATTTGTATCCTGCCACTTTGCTGAACTCATTTATTTGTTCAAGTAGCTTTGTTGTGGGTACTTCAGGATTTTCTAAATATAAGATCATGTCATCTGCAAACAGTGAGAGTTTTACTTCCACTTTTCCTATTTGGATGCCTTTAATTTTTTTTGTCTTGTCTAATTGCCCTAGCTAGAACTTCTAGTACAATGTTGAATAACAATGGTGACAGTGGGCATCCTTGTCTTGTTCCTGATCTTAGGGGAAAAGCTTTCAACCTTTCCCCATTGAGTATGATGTTGGCTGTGGGTTTTTCATATATGCCTTTTATGATATTGAGGAATTTTCCTTTTATTCCTATCTTTTGAAGTATTTTTATCAAAAAAGGATGCTGAATTTTGTCAAATGCCTTTTCTGCATCTATTGAGATGATCATGTGGTTTTTTTCCTTCAATTTGTTAATGTGGTGTATTACATTGATTGATTTTCTTATGTTGAACCAGCCTTGTATACCAGAAATAAATCCCACTTGGTCGTGATGTATATGTCTTTTGATATGCTGTTGGATTTTATTTGCAAGTATTTTGTTGAGAATTTTTGCATCTATGTTCATGAGAGAGATTGGTCTGTAATTGTCTTTTCTTGTGGAATCTTTATCTGGCTTTGGTATTAGGGTGATGTTGGTTTCATAAAATGTGTTGGGTAATTTTCCTTCCTCTTCAATTTTTTGGAAGAATTTAAACAGGATTGGTCTTAATTCTTTTAGAAATGCTTGGTAGAATTCACCTGTGAAGCCATCTGGTCCTGGACTTTTCTTTGCTGGGAGATTTTTGATGACAGATTCAATCTCCTTGTGATTGGTTTGTTAAGTTCTTGTATTTCTTGTAGAGTCAGTGTATGTTGGTTGTGCATTTCTAGAAATTTGTCCATTTCATCTAGGTTGTCTAGTTTGTTGGCATACAGTTTCTCATAATATCTTCTTATGATTTTTTTATTTCTGTGAGGTCATTTGTAATTTCCCCCTTTATATTTCTGATTTTATTTATTTGCATCTTCTCTCTTATTTTCTTTGTTAGTCTAGCGAGGGGTTTGTCAATTTTATTGATCTTCTCAAAGAACCAGCTTTTGGTTTTGTTGATTTTCTCTATTTTTCTGTTCTCATTTTCATTTATTTCCTCTCTAATCTCTATTATTTCTTTCCTTCTTTTTGCTTTGGGATTGGTTTGCTGTTCTTTTTCTAGTTTCTCAAGTTGTTCAGTTAAATCTTTGAGTTTAGCTCTTTGTTGTTTCTTAATATAGGTATTTAGGTCTATAAATTTCCCTCTCAATGCTGCCTTTGCTGTATCTCATAAGTTTTGATATGTTGTGTTCTCATTTTCATTTGTCTCAATATATTTACTGATTTCACTTGCAATTTCTTCTTTGACCCACTGAATATTTAGGAGTGTGTTGTTCAGTCTCCACACATTTGCAAATTTCCTTTTTTCCTGTCTGTTATTGATTTCTAGTTTCATTCCATTATGATCTGAGAAGGTGCTTTGTATAATTTCAATCTTTTTATATTTATTGAGAGCTGTATTGTGACCTAACATGTGGTCTATCCTGGAGAAAGATCCATCGGCACTTGAGAAGAATGTATAACCCGCTGAGTTTGGATGCAGTGTTCTTTATATGTCTGTTAGGTTTAACCTGTTTATCATATTCTTCAAGTTCTCTGTTTCCTTGTTGATCTTCTGTCTAGTTGTTCTATCTAATGATGTGAGAGGGGTGTTGAAGTCCCCGACGATTATTGTAGAAATGTCTATTTCTCCCTTCAGTTTTGCCAGAGTTTGTCTCATATATTTTGGGGCACCCTGGTTAGGTGCATAGATATTTATGACTGTTATATCTTCCTGGAGGATCGTTCCTTTTATTAATATATAATGGCCTTCCGCATCTCTTATCACTTTTTTGCATTTGAAGTCTGTTTTGTCTGATATTAGTATAGCTACCCCTGTTCTTTTCTGTTTACTATTTGCATGGAGTATCTTTTTCCAACCTTTTACTTTCAGCCGGTTTGTATCCCTGGGTCTGAGGTGAGTTTCTTGTAAGCAGCATATGGATGGCTCAAGTTTTTTTATCCATTCTGTCAGCCTGTATCTTTTGATTGGGGAATTTAATCCATTCACATTCAATGATATTAATGAAAATGCACTATTTATTTCCTCCATTTTATTCTTTGGTTTTCATATGTCATCTTATTTTTGTCTCTCGTTTTACTCTTTTGGTTATCCTTTCTGCTTTTCTGTCTTCTATACTCTCCTCCAATCCTCTCTCTCCTGTCTTTTTCTTTCAGGTTCTAAGGCTTCCTTTAATATTTCCTGCAAAGATGGATTCTTTTTTGCAAACTCTCTTAGTTTCTGTTTGTTTGTGAATACTTTATATTCACCTTCATATTTGAAGGACAGTTTTGCTGGATAAAGAGTTCTCGGCTGGCAGTTTTTCTCTTTCAGTTTCCTAATTGTATCATACCACTGTCTTCTCGCCTCCGTGGTTTCTGAAGAGAAATCTGCACTAAGTCTTACTGGACGTCCTTTGTATGTGATCGTTTGCTTCTCTCTTGCTGCTCTGAGGATTTTCTCTTTATCTTTTACATTTGACATTCTGAATAGTATGTGTCTTTGTGTAGGTCTATTTGGATTTATTTTCATTGGGGTATGGTGTGTTTCTTGGACATGTAAGTTCATTTCTTTCGTGAGAGTTGGGAGATTTTCAGCAATTATTTCCTCAAATACTCTTTCTGCCCCTTTTCCTTTCTCGTCCCCTTCTGGAACTCCCATGACACATATGTTGTTGCATTTTGTGTTGTCATTCAACTCTCTGAGCCCGTGCTCAATTTTTTCCATTCTTTTTTTCTCTGTGTTCTTTTCTATCTTCAATTTTAGCTGCTCTATCTTTAGTAGCACTTATTCTTTCTTCTATCATTTCGAGTCTGCTGTTGTATGCCTCAAATGTATTTTTGACTTCACCTATTGTGTCTTTCATTCCCATGAACTCTGTTACTTTTCTGTTCAGGATTTCAAATTCTTCTTTGTGTTCGCTCAATGTTTTCTTGATGTCATTTATCTCTTTAACTATATTCTCTTTCATCTCATTAATTTGATTTTGGAAATTTGTGCTCATCTCACTGATTTGTTCTCTCAAATTCTGCATCTCTTCTGGGACTCTGCTGTATTCCTTTTCTTGGGCCATGTCTTCTATTTTCTTAGTATGGCTCGTAATTTTTTGCTGGTGCTTAGGCATCTGGTTAGGTTGTATTTTACTTAGATGCTCTATCTCTTTCTCTTTTATGGGGTTTTAGTGGCAGGAGGCTGTGAGTTACCACAGCTCTTTGATTTTTGGCTCAACTTTGATTGTTAGGATTGTTCTGCTGGTTGCTCAAAACTGGGCACTAGACCCAATAATTGGTTGTAGAGTCGTTTCCTAGGGCCTTGGGCAGGGAGGTTATAGAGGCCAGGAAAAGCCTCTCCTACTTATTAATTTTCTTATGTGCACTTCCTTAGTCTGCCAGGAGATGGCGCTTGTTGGCAGCTCTCAATTCAATGACTGGTCAGAGTGTATTAGTTGTGACACAGACCAGATCAATGTGATATAGCTTCCTATCTGGGGCTAAGAGCCTTGTAATTCAAACATCTGAAACAGTTCTCCAGACTTCTCTCGTAGCTCCCCCTTTTTCCCAGCTAGGAAATATTTCCACTCCCTTCTGAATCTTCAACAATCAGTCCCTGTTAGTAGAGGAGGAGATTGGGAGGTTTGTATATCTTTAACCCCTTGCAAGCTCCAAGGCAAACAATGGCGCAGCCCCACCCAGAAGGTCTCTCGGGACAGGGCAGACAAATCTGTGAGTCAAAAGTAGGGTTAGCCCCAGGCTCTCTCTCCCCTTTCCTGTGGAGTCCTCAACAATTAGTCCAGGCTAGAATAAAGGGAGGTTGCGAGGGTCTGATTTCTCCAGTCCTTCCTAGGCTCCCAAGGCAAACCACCATGTGGAAGGGTCCGTGGGGCTCTGCAGCCCCAATGTGCAGGTTAGTACCTGAGTCAGCCTAAGGCTGTGTCCCTCTCTTTCCCCTTTCTGGGAGTGGTAGATCCCTGGAGCCCCCTTTGTCTGTGGTTGCAGGCCCAGAGGTCCGAGAATTCTAAAGAGTGTGGGGTAGGGGGACGGCAGCAGCAGAAGCTGCTACTTCCAACTCACGGTTCTGTCATCACGATTTCCCTCTTTTGTCCCTCTCTCCTCTGGGTGGTGTGCAGCCTTCACCTGCTGTCCTAAACCCTAGAAGATCTTTTTCGGGGCTGTTTCAGCCTGTCCTCTAGCTATTTTTCTGGAGAAGAGATTCCCGTGTCTTACTAGTCCTCCATCTTCCCAGAAGTCGTATCATTGAATTTAAAGTGAGTCTCTTTCAGACAACATGCTTTTTTAACCATTCTGTCAATCTTTGCCTTTTGACTGGAAAGTTTAATCCATTTATATTTAAAGTCACTACATAATGCAGGAGTTTCTTCTGCCACTTTGCTATTTAGTCTTTGTAAGTCTTTTACTGTTTTTATCCCTCATTTCTGTTAATGCCTAGTGTGGCAGTTTGTGATTATTTTATGAATCCCAAAAAGAGAAAGATTATGTTGGCAAACTAATCTATTCCTCCGGGTGTGATACCCTTTGATTGCATTAAATTCACTAAAAGGGCTTTGTTTAGAGTACTTGAGAAGATCAATTTACGGCTTTTGATTGGGTTACATCAGTAAGGCATAATTCAGGGTGGGTCTCCATCTCTTTCTCAGGTCTGATATAAATGGAAACACAGAAAGACTGACTGAGACACAGGGAGAAATTGTTCCAACAATTTTGGTACTGCCATGTGACAGAAAGGAGAAAACTCAAACTGCTGAGATCCTGGGGAGAGATGAGTCATTTGCCTGATAATTTACAGCTGAAATTGGGAAGAGACCAGAATAGCCAAGACTGATATAGAAGGCTTAGAAAGAAACTAGCCCTATGCCACGAGAGAGAGGACTACAGGATCACTTAAGCAAGAAGCTTCAAAAGGCTGGACCCATGGTGCCCGTGAGGGAAGGGAAAACCCAGAGGGTAAGGCTGAAACCTGGGAAGAGATTGACAGCCATCTTGCTTCAACTTATGGCAGCTGACTTTGGCGAGAAAGCACTTCTTATGGTGTCTTGAGTTGGACTTTTCATGGCCTTGAAACTGTAAGCTTTTACCTCAGACAAATCCCCATTATAAAAGCCAACAGATTTCTGGAACTTTGCATCAGAAGCCTTTTGGCAAACCAAGACACCTGCTGTATTAGTCAGGGTTCACTAGAGAAACAGAAGCAACAGGAGATATCTGTAAATAGTATGAGATTTTATTAAATTGTCTCACATGACCATGGGAATGCACAATTCCAAATTCTGTAGGGCAAGCCAAAAGCCAGGTACTCTGATGAATGTCCTCATTAAATTCCACAGGAGATGCTGACTATCTGATGTAGAGATGGCAATTCTCTCTCTGAATGCTGAAATCATTTCCTCTTCTAAGGCCTTCAACTGGTTGGATGAGACGTCACTCATTGCTGACAGCAATCTCCTTTGTTGATTGTAGATATAACCAGCCATCTATGCAATTAACTCACACTGAATATTTAAGTCCATAAAATGCCCTTGTATTACAATTAGCCCAGTGCTTGCTTGACCAAACACTGGGCACCATTACCTGGCCAAATTAAAACAATAGCCTAACCATCACACCTACTTTTATATTTACTTGATTTTTTGTGATATATCATATTGAGTGCCTTCTCATTTCTATTTGGATATATTTTCCATGTATTTTCTTTATGATTACCATAGGGTTAAAATTTAACATCCTAAATATATAGCAATCATATTTGGTTTGATACAAACTTAATTTTAAGAGCATGCACATATACTTTTCCTATATTCCTCTGTCCACCTACCAATTTTCTGGACTTGTTATCACTTATATCTTTGTACATGGTATATCAAAAAACATCAATTTATCATTTCCTTTTATGCATTTGCATTTTAGCACTAGTAGGAAGTAAGAAGTGGAGTTATATACTGTTTCAGTTTGTCAAAGGGCTGCCGATACAAAGTAACAGAAAAAGTTTTGGCTTTAATAAAGGGTATTTATTTGGTATAAAAACTTGCAGTTCCAAGTCTGTGAGAAGTCCAAACTGAGGCATCATCATAGAGACTTTCTCACCAAAGTCAACTACTGTTGATCCTGGCGTTGTTGCCATGTGGTGAAGCAAGATGGCCACCAATCTCTTCAGAGGTCTCTGCCTTCTCCTCCAGAATCTACCTTCTCTTGGAGCTCAGCTGTGAGCAACCAGACATAGGGCTTGTCTCTTTCTGGGCCTTGGCTCTTTGAGCCTTGTGGAGGCTTCTGTTTCCCTGCAGTCCTCTCTCTCACATTGCAGAATCAAATATGCTGACCTTCTTTTTCCTGTGTCTGTCTGTGTGAGTCTGTTTATATCAGACCCAGCAAGGGGGTGGAGTCTCAACCTGAGTCATGTATCAATGACTTAGTCCAATCAAAAGCCTTAAAGCAGTCTTATCAAGTAATCTAACCAAAGGCCCCTCAACTGAATTTAATGCAATCAAAGGTTTCACACCCAGAGGAATAAATTAGGTTACCAACATAATCTTTCTCTTTTTGGGATTCATAAAATAATCTCAAACTTCCACACTCCAACCTCTGAATCCTAAAAAGACATGTCTTTCCATATGCAAAATACATTCATTACATCACAATATTCCAAAAACCTTAAATCATTTCAGTTACAATGCTAAGTACAAAATCACATAAAAATCAGCTATAAGAATGAAGTTTGTCTTGGAGTAATGTTCCCTCTGGCTGCAGACCTATGAAACTTACAAAACAAGTTATCTGCTTCCAATATACAAATGAAGCACAAACATAGGATAAATATTTGAATTACCATAAGATGAAATTGGGAGGGAAACAGTCATGGATCTTCAACAGTTCCAAAACCTGCAGGGCATAATCCATTCGATATCAAAGTCCGAGGGTCATCCTTAAAATTATGATTTTTTTTTCTCCTCAAGTCTTCATGGGGACCCACCCTTTCCACAGGCTTGCCCAAGGGCCATATGTTCAGTTTCACCCTCTTCAAGCATCTGGGTGGAGATCAAGCTCCAGGCCTCACCCTCCAAGAACATTTGGGTGATGGCCACACTTTCCCCCATTTCTAAGGGACAGTGTCAACCCCTCAGAACAGTGGGGTGATGACCTGACTTTACCTAATCTATGGGGACAAAGCCCAACCCCCTCAGAGCAGTGGGGTGGCTACCTAACTCTCCCCAACCTATAAGGAACAGACCCAACCCCCATCAGAGAAGCAGAGTGGTGACCTAACTCTCCCCAACCATGGGGGAATGAGTTCCACCCTCTCTAGAGCCTGGGGTGACCAAACTCTCCCTCAACGGTGGGCTGGAACATCTACTCTTTTCAAATGCCGAGGCAAACTCACCCTCTCTGTGTGCATAGGTGGTGTCCCTCTCTTGGCCTGAGGAGATGTCTTAATTCCAGACCTCAGCTTCCACAGTTTTCCTCTTAAAAAGCTATTTTTTCCCTTCAATCTTTTCCCCTCTCTGTTCCTTTTAGTCCAGGCCCACAGTGGTTTTGTTCATACAGATCTCACAAAAAGATTGTTGCTTACTAATAAACCGGAATCCAAGCCATCAGACAGTAAGACTTTCCACAAGTCCTTTCTGGATAACTGCATTATCAATCCTGACCTACAAATTCCAGGTTTACTTAAGTCTTCACATGGGCCACTACCCTCTGGGAGCTTGGTTTCCAGAAGCTTGGAATTTCCAAAATCAGTCTCTGGTTTCTTTGTGCCCAACAATTCATTTCTCAGTTTATTTCTTTCTTCTCACATTTTGCTATAAGCTACATGGAGAAGGCATGCAGCATTTTCCACATTTGCTTTGGAAATCTCCACATCTAAATGTCAAAGCTCATCATTTCCTAGTTCTGCCTGCCATATAATATCAGGAGTCAATTTTGCTAAGTTCTCTGCAACTTTAAAACATGGGTCACTTTTCCTCCAGTTTCCAATAATACTTTCATCATTGCCTTTTAAGGCTTCACAGGAAATAACTTTAGGATCCATAGTCCTACCAACAGTCTCTTCAAAGCAATCTAGGCCTTTCTTATCAAGCAGCTCAAAATTCCTTCAAAAAATATTCCTTACCCATTTATAAAACAATTCCAGTCTTTTTGATAATTGCAGCAGCATGACCCTACTCCTGGTACCAATTTCTGTTTTAGTTTGCCAAAGGGTTGCTGATGCAAAGTACTAGAAAAGTGTTGGCATTTATAAACGGTCTTTATTTGGAGTACAAGCTTACAGTTCAAAGGCTATGAAAAGTCCAAACTGAGGCACCATGAGAGATGTTTTCTCTCCAAAGTCAGCTACTGTTGATCCTGGAATCATTGCCACATGGTGAAGCAAGATGGCCACTGATCTCCGCAGAGGTCTCTGTCTTCTCCTCCAAAATTTACCATCTCTTGGCGCTCAGCTGTGAGCAACCAGACATAGGGCTTGACTCATTCTGGGCATTAGCTCTTTGAGCCTCTTGGAAGCTCCTGTTTACCTGCAATCTTCTCTCCAATTGCAGAATCAAATATGATGATTTTCTTTTTTCTGTGTCTGTCTTGTAAGTATGTTTATATCAGACCCAGCAAGGGAATGGGGACTCAACCTGAGCCACGCCTCACTGATGTAGTCCAATCAAAAGCCTTAAAGCAATTTCATCAAGTAATCTAATCATAGTGTCCTCGACTGAATTTAATGCAATTAAAGGGTATCACACCCAGAGCAATAGATTAGTTTACAAAGATAATCTTTCTTTTTTGGGGATTCATAAAATAGTCTCAAACTGCCACACATATGCAATAATACACTATAATCATACTGGTATTTATAATTACCCAAATGGTTATTTCTTTATGCTGCTTTGAACACTGTCTAGTGTCTTTTCCTTTCAGTGTGAAGAACTTCTTGTAGGGCAGGTCTAGTGGTAATGAACTCCCTCAGCTTTTATTTATTTGACACTGTCTTTTTGTTTTTGAAAGAAAGTCTCATCAGATATAAAATTCTTGGCAGGCAGTATTTTTTTTCAGCACTTTAAATATTTCAACACACTGCCTTCTTGCCTCCATGGTTTCTGATGAGAAATTGGCACTCAACATAATTGGGACTCCCTTTTACATTGCTTTTCTTTTGCAGCTTTCAGAACTCTCGCCTTGTCTTTTGTATTAGATAGTGTGATCAACATATGATGATACATTTGTTTCGTGTTTATGTTGTTTGGTGTTCTCTGGGCTTCTTGGATGTGCATATTTATGTCTTTTGCTAAGTTTGGTTTTTCATTATTTCTTTGAATATTTCTTCTGCCTCTTTCTCTCTTTCTTGTACTCTGGGACTCCCATAATGTGTATATTGATGTGCTTGATGTTGTCCCACAGGTGTCTTAGGCTATTTTCACTTTTAATATTTCTTTTTTCTTTCTCTTTCTTAGCCAGACTCATTTCAAGTGTCTTTTCTTCAAGTTCACTGATTCTTTCTTCTGCCAGTTCCAATCTGCCCTTGAAACCCTCCTGGGCATTTATCATTTCAGTTATTGTGGTCTTCAACTCCAGTAGTTCTGTTTGGTTTTAAATTTTTCTATCTCTTTATAAAGACTCTCATATTACTCACTCATTGTTTCTCTGATATCTTTTAGTTCTTTCTCTGTATTTTCCTTCATCTCCTCAAGCATTTTTATGATTACTTTTTAAAAGTCTTTGTTTGGTGTGTCCACATCCTGATCTTCTTTGTTGGTGTTTTTTGGGTTTTTATCCTCTTCCTTTAGATGGGTCGTCATTTCCTGTTTCTTTGTTTGTCTTATACTCTTTTGTTTCACACTGTATATTTTAATATTTTAAAATGTTAGCTCAGGGATTTATTCCATGAGGTGTATGTTTCTTGGTTTTGTAACCAGCCGGTGATAAGATTTTCTTGAGCTTCAACCCTCTTAATAAAGGTCTGTCCAAGGCAAATTAGTGTGCAAGATTTTCCCTGTCTTTTTGGGCCTCTGTATTGTCTTGAGCTTTTGCTTTTTAGTTGTTTTGGAATTTCTCTTCTTAATAGGAGTTTGATTGTTCCCTCTGTTTTCTAGGAGACATACCTCTCTCTGGGTGTTTGAAGCCAGTAGGCCTTTGTCCCAGACTTTCCCCCTCTGTTGATTTTTACATTTCTTTTGTTGTCTCAAGCTGCTTTGCCTGGTGGGCAAATTCTAGGAAGAGGGCACAACCAAGAAGACTTTCCCAAAACATGGCCAGGGACCCACAAAGGGGTGCAGAGCTGCTCCAAAGTGTCCTGGAGAAGGGATCAGGAAATGTGCCAAGAGCTTCTCCAATGGCTCCCCAAAGCTGAGCTTTCCTGTCCTGCCAAGCAATTGTAACCCTTCAGCTAACTGTCCCTGCAGCCTGAGGAAGCACAATATCTTTAAGTCTCTACAGCCATCATTGTCCAGGGCAGGTTGAAACAATGGCTGCTACTGCCCTTGTCCAGGGTTGGTTGAAATAACAGCTGCCCTCAGAGTCAGGTCCCAGCAATCTGAATTCACTAATCAATAGCCCTGATTAATGATCATCCATGCCTACCCCTGTTCTTGGGGAAGAGGATTTTTATGTCCCTTTTTGTCATCAACTGCTAACCAGTGACTGAACTGCACAACAGCCTGCTGCAAGAGTTGGGGTATGGGTGCTGGTAGCTGCTGTGTGAACAGAGTAATTTACTGTTCTTTACCATAATTTATCGGCCTCTTCCTCTCACTCTTCCCTGGATGCTGTACAATGTTCTGGCCTCTGGAGTTTCAAATTAGTTGTTTTAGACAGTTCCTGCCTGATTGATAGTTGTTTTGATAGAAAGACTGGGTCCTAGAGTTCCCTATTATGTCATCTTCCCACAATCTTTTCCTTATGCTCACATTTAAAAGGACACTTTAAAGTATTACTTGTAAATCCATGTGGTATTTAACACACAGTAGAAGATACACACTTATTAAACACTTGCTGAGTGAGTGACTTATGAACTAGCTCAGCCATGAGGAAGTGAACTGTGAGCTGCAGAAGTTCAGGATCATGAATAAAGTTTCATGAATAATTAACAAGTTCTTATATTTCTTTCCCAAGTGTTTCAGATATCTGATTTTTAATTGTGCATGTTATAAGAATTTAGAAGGATAAAAATGAATAATGCCTTTATAGAATAATATCCTTCATTTTAGAATTATTTTTTCCATCTTCCTTTTCTTTTTCTTAATCTACTATTAAGGGGACAACTGAAAGGCTTTAGTTCCACCTTCTCTTCATAATCTTGTTCCATCCCTGATATGATGGATCCTATAAATATTAAAAGTAAAACAGGAGGAGAGAGAAGAAAAAACATCAAAGGGATGTTTAATTTAATTCAATTGTATTATTTGAGGTAATGCCAGCTGCTATAACAAACCCCCAAATGTCAATGGCTTAACACAAAATAAAAATTTATTTCATACTCATGTAATAATTTAAAGTTGGTCTTCATAACTGGGGAGAGGAAGAGGGTGGAGATAGTGGTATACTTGGCTCCATGCCACTAATTATTAAGCAGCTAGGTTGATAGAGACTGTTGTCTTCAACAAGTGGCTTCTAAGGTCATCCTGGATGTCAATACTTAGATAGAAAACAGGGGAAGAGGGAGGTTGAAGGAAGCACACCTGCTTCTTAACTACCTTGGCCTAGAAGTAAATAGTCATAAGGCTATTTAGATAAAAGGTGGCTGGAAAGTGTACGGCTTAGTGGGCAGCCTCTGCTCTGCAACAACCCTACATCAAAAAAAAAAAAAAAAATACAGTAATGGACACAGGACATGGTAAATATCATCAAAACTTATTAAACTGTATCGTCTAAATTGTAAAAAAAAAAAAAAAACCAAAAAAAACCCCCACAAATCTATTGAAGGAAGACCTCTATGTTTCCCACACCAGTATTAGTCAAATCATCAAAAAATGACATGAAATCTAAACAGAGGGCATATAAGGGAATGGGTTGGGAAGGGTGTACTTGTTGATCCTCTTCTTTCTGTTTCTCTCCTCACCAAAATATGCTGATATATATTTTGTTTTCTTTAAAAATTACTAAGATTTCTCAAGAGTAGTCTCTCTTCTACTTAATGCATAGCAGAAATTAATGCCAGGGCAAATAACTTTCCTGAATTTAAATTTTATGAATTCAAGATTCATCATTGTAAAGTGAAGAGTGATTGGACACAGATTTTGGCCTAATACCAGATAGCCCACTGCTAAGAATGTAGTTTTGGACGAATGACTTAACATCTCAGCCACAGTTTGCCCATCTGTAAAATAAGGATGACCATTTGGCCAGCATGAAATAATATAAAATACTTGGTTTTAGCCTGCTTTGACTTTTTAGGACTTGATCTCACCCAGACTGATATGCTGGGCAATCTTACACAATGTTGAAAGATTTATTTTCCTATTTTATCTTTCCATTTTCATTCTATCACTGGCTTCTTGTGTTATTCTTTTTCCTGCCTTAGTAACAATCTAGTTTTTCATTCTGTTCTCTTTATCAAATCCTTTTAGTTCAATGCCAAGTCTAGCCTCTCTCTGCTAACAAAAATTTGGCTTGTCATCTGAATTTGATTTTCATCCTGTTTTATCCTAATTCACTCATGATCTCCTTTGGGTAATTCTCTTCTCAATCTGAACCCTGGAATTCTCTTTCTCTTTTAGACTTCCTACTTGAATTTCTATGTTGGTTTCATATAGAAAATCAATAGATACTTATTTCTTTTCCTCTGATTAAATCCCAAAGCCCCTAAAGCTATTGTTCTGCTTTCTGCCTCATCCCATTCCTGATCTTCTCTTAACAGTCTACAGAGATTCAACTGCTAGACTGCACGCACTCTTATACTCTGTCAAGGATGTCATGCAAGGGATTCATTGAAACACTTTCTTGCATGTTGCTCTGAAAAATGCAATTCTTACTCAAGCCATCATGTTGTAATCTTGGCCTCAAAGAAAACTGGTGTAATATCGACTTTCACACCATCATAATTTCTGATAGCTTTACACAGGTAGACAAGTAAACACAGGTGTTGCTGCCACAGGCACAGGGACACCATCACTGCCGGTAAAAGTATGCTATTATTTTTTGGCTATCCAACAAGCAGCCCCCCATTTCATTGTGGGGAAGCATCTGCCCCATGTAAGTGCCTCTGGGGGAGGCAAGGACACAGGTCTATATACTTCTTCTGTAAATAATCTGGCAGCTTGGATTTGTGACTCAGGCTCAACCAATCCGTTGCTCGCACCTGGGTCTTGAGGAACCATACAAAGACTCCAAGTTATTCTCTGGGTTGTGATCAATAGCATTCATAGAATAGCGGTGGCAACAGCTGCTGCTGGCATTGAGAGTCCAGGGGCCTTAAGGGCCATTGACTATGGCTACCTCAGTGAGTATTTGCTGAAATGGGTTCTCTATCTTTCTTCTCCATTCTGAAAGCTACCTGATATGCTCCAGTAAATTTATTTTCTGCCCATACAAGCCAAAGTGAAATTTTGTGTTTACAGCCAAGGATTCTGACTGGTAGAGTATATAATGTCTGGTTTTTAGGAGGTCTCATGAATGAGCAGAGAAGGTCACTGGACTTATAGTTTATGATCCTAGCTTGAATCCTGGCTCTTCTCCTTAAATAACTGTATTTGGGGGCAAGTTACTTAATCTTTATGTGCTTCCCTTCCTCCTCTATTATATGGAGATAATAAAGCCGTTCCTAAATATCTGATCTGATGGGTTTTCTTTTAATAACCATGCCCTTTAACTCATGTGAGAATTCTATGGAAATGGACCATAAATTAGAAATGTTCACAGCTTCAGTTCCACGCTGTCCCACCAAGCCCTCTCACACCTAGTATTCTTCTATGCAATATTTGGTAATTGACTGCACTCTTTCTTCCCTGAGCTTTTCTCTCCAATACCAGCAATCAAATTATTTGCTTCTGCCTTTTACCCTATTCCTTGGATTGCCAAGTATGACACATACCCTCTTTAAAAAATACTCACAAGAATAAAATTACCACTAGTAAATGACCTTTTGGTTTGGGAAAACATGAGATCCCACTTTTCATATTCTGCTTTCAATGTTGAACATTCTCAGACCACCACCTTACAGAGTGTAGTGAGTGTCAGATAAAATAATTCAAGCAAAAGATCCATCTGATCTGCAAAGTACTGTGTGATACCTCCTCTCCAACAATGGGCCACCAAAGAACTTGTCCTCCCAGTGTAATGTTTCCTACAATGACTGTGGACTGGCCCCGTATAACGAATAGAAAGTGACAGAAATGATGCTGTCTTAATTTTGAGGCTAGATCATAGGAAGCAATTGGAGTTTCCACTGTGTACCCTTTTTTTATTAGAGAAATTGTAGGTTTACAAAAAATAACGCAGAAGATACATATTTCCCACATACCCCTCAGTTTTCCCTATTATTAACATGTTGCAATAGTATGGCAACTTTGGTACACTTCATGAAAAAATATTTTTATAATTACATTATAAATTATGGTCCATAGTTTATAATTAGGATTCAGTTTGTGTTGTACAGTTTTATGTCTTTTTTATATATATACTTTTTTTTAAAAAAAAAGATACTTAGATTACATAAATGTTACATAAAAAATATAGGGGATTCCCATATGCCCCGCTCCCTATCCCTCCCGTATTTCCTCACATTAGCAATACCCTTCATTAGTGTGGTACATTTGTTACAATTGATGAGCACATTCTGAAGCATTGCCACTAAACGTGGATTAAAGTTTATATTGTAGTTTATACTCTCTCCTGCACAATTTTGTGAGTTATGACAAGATATATAATGGCCTGTATCTGTCATTGCAATGTCATTCAGGATCATTTCCAATTCCTGAAAATGCCCCCATATTACATGTATTCTTCCCACTCTCTCCCCTCAGAACCTCTGGTGGCCACTGCCTCCACATCAATGATAAAAGTTCTTCCATTGCTAGAATGTCAATAAGTCTATAGTAGAATAACAGTAAATCTACTCTAGTCCATCGTTCATTCCCCAATCCCGAGGATTCTGAGATGGTGATGCCCACTCTGCCTCTAATTGAGAGGGGGCTTAGATTCCATGGGGCAGATGGATGAGGCTATTTTGCTTGCAGTTGCAGACTCTCTCTGTTCCTTGGGATGGTCATTATCCATCATCATCTCCTTGTTAGTTGTCCTGGGTGAGTCCAATGAACTGGAGAGTAAGTGTTGCAAATCTTTTGAGATTCAGGGCCCAACTGGTACATGGACACTCCAAAGATTTAAGTCTCTTGTACATACAACTATCAACTCTAGCACTAACTATAGATTCAAATAGAAGGAGCAGAAGAGCCATGTGCAGGGAAACCACAGATGAATCCAACTCTGTCGCTGGGGAGCATAAATTCCAAAATAGGGCCTACTGGCAGGGTGCCAAACTCCTGAGCTGTCTCCCCTGCCTATAGTGTCTGGATGTCTCCAGAGTCCTCAGGACCTTTGTTATTTGAGGCAATATTTACTTTGTCAGTCAATGAGGTCCTGCTGAGATATGCATAAGGATAACTTCTGGAATAATCTCCCAACTCACTTTGGTGTCTCTTAGCCATATAAACTCATTTTTCTTTACCTTTTCCCCCTTTTGGTCAAGATCTTTTTCCAATTGCATTGCTAGTAGGCACTTGGTAGTAATCCCTTGGTGCCAGGGAGGCTCATCCCAGGGAGTCATGTCCATGCTGGGGGGAAGGTAATGCATTTATATGCTGAGTTTGGCTTAGAGTGAGGCCACATTTGAGCAGCAAGGACTTTCCGGAGGTAACTCTTAAGCACCCTATAATACTAGGCTAAGTTTCAATTTCAAAAGTAAAATTTCGTAAGTACAGTCATCAATATCAAGGGCCTGTCAATGGTCCATCGTCCTTCACTAGTCACTGCCCCTGTACTTGGGGGATTCTTGCTGTCCCATTAGAGAATGTGGCAGAGCTCCCCAGAATGGGAATTTGATAATCTTTTGGTTATTGTTTGAATCTCCACCCACTGTGGCAATGCCCCATGAACACTTGAGCACATTCATATGCCTTATAGGTATGCCCCAGGTGAACCTCCTCCCATGCATCCCCCATCACTGAAACCCCACACCAATAGCCTCCCCTGCCACTAGTAGTAACCCTTCTGTGATCCAAAACTTCTTCATAACTGAAGCCAATAAAACAACCAAATACAATTAATAAGAAAAGGAAATAATTATGATAATTTCAAAAATAAATAAAATACAATTTTTTTAAAAAAATTTTTAAATAATAAAAAATATAAAATAAAAGAATTTGACATTGTCTTTCATCACCCTAAGATCTGTTGTCTTGTATGTACAGTGACATTTTCTTCCATTTATTCCCTCAGTGTCTTATTTTTTTCATTTGTCTGCAAAGAAGCTTTAGGTTACAGAAAAGTCATGTGCAGAATATAGGGGATTCCCATATACCCAACATCCTCCCCCTTTCCCCCTTTCTCCTATTAATAACATTTTACATGTGGATGGTACATTTGTTACAACTGATGTACAAATATTGAAACATTGCTATTAACCATGGTCAATGATTTACATTATGCTTTACATTTTGGACCATACACTTTTATATTTTGATGAAATCTAAGTGTATCCATCACTGCAAGATCATGTAGAATACTTCCATCACCCCCAAAATGCCCCATGTTCCATCTATTCTATTCCTCCCTCCTCCTCCTCCTCACAGGACTGACAGCAACCACCAAGCTTCACTCCTTGAAGAATAAGATTCATAGTTACTTGCAACAATATTGAGGGCTTAACATACTGGACTGTCCTCCCTTATTAGGCATTGCCTATGCTCTCAAGAGACTCCCAGCCCTCTATTTTAGAACATAGCAGGACTCCCCAGGATGGGAGTCCAACTGGTAACATATATACAACCTAAAATTTCCTCCTTTTAGCCACAGTCAAATATAATTCAGTGGTGGTAATTACATTCACAAAGTTGTGCTACTATCACCACCATCCATTACCAAAACTTTTCCATCAGCCCAAATAGAAATTCTGTATCAATTAAGCATTAACTCCCCATTCCCTGCTACCACCCCTGCTCCTGGTAACCTATCTTCTCCTTTCTGAATCTACAAAATTGCGTATTCTAATTATTTCATACCAATGAGATCATACAATATTTGTCTTTTTCTGTCTAGCTTATTTCACTCAACATGATGTCTTCAAGGTGGTTGCATGTATCAGGATTTCATTCCTTTTTATGGCTGATTAATATTCCATTGTATGTATATACCACATTTTGTTTATCCATCATTGGCTGATGGACACTTGGGATGCATCCTTTTTTTTTTTTTTTTTGGCAATTGTGAATAATGTCACTTTGAATATCAGTGGGCAGTTATTTGTTTGAGTCCCTACTTTCAATTCTTTTGGGTAGGTACCTAGCTACTCTGTACTCTTGGAATGCTCACCTAGGGGATACCAGCCACCTTGATAGAAGTCTGATAACTCTGAGACTGTCAGACCATAAGGAAGCCCAATTTAACCAAATAAAGAGGCCTCTTGGAAAGAGGGAGATATCTGGCCAGTTGCCATTCATTCCTGCTATCCCAGCCCAGGTGCCAGATGTGAGTAAAGAGGGCACCTTGGATGTTCACCTGCAGTAGACACCATGTAGAGAAGAACTGAGCAACCAAGTCAACTACATAAACCAAGGCCATAGACATTTAACCCCAGTTGAGCCATTCTAGGCTTTCCAGCTGGGGCCCCAGGGATCACGGAGCAGAGATGAGCTGCCCTCTCTATGCCTTTCCTGAATATTTGATCCATAGAATCATGAGCATAATAAAATGGGTGTTGTTTTATACTGCTAAGATTTGAGGTAGGAATAGAAAACAAAGAAGCAGAATACTACATAAGTGCATTATTATTAGATGACTGAATAAAGTCTTTACTTGAGGGGAGTTCTCTCGTGACAAATAGTAAATGAAAGAGGCTCCGTTTTGTGTGATCCAAAGACATGCTTTACTGCACAGCTAGTAGTTACATGGGTCGTATGCTACCACTCCACTGTAGACTTTGCTAATAAGTCACAGCATTTTACCCCACTCAAAGCGCACTTGTCATTACAGGGACCTGTGCAGCCATAGATGAAGCCCATTTGCCATCTCTCTCTTAGACTCTCACCTTTGCATTTCCTTCTTTAAAAAACTTCTGAATTAGAATTGGTGGATTTTGGTTATCTGGGGTAGAGGGCAGATATTGAAGTTCCCTGTATGGGTTTTTGTATTATTTTTGCAACTGTTCTGAAAGTTTGAAATTATTTCAAAATAAAAAAGTTTAAAGGGAAAGCGTGAGTACAAATTAATAATGATACTACTAAATTTACAAGATTAAGTTTAAATCTTTTTTGTGAATTTATATAACATGTATATATTTAAACTTTTTATTGTCATAACGTATGTACAACTCAAAATTTCCCATTTATGCACTCTCAAAAGCACAATCCCGTAGTATTAGTTACATTCACAACGTTGTTCTATCATCTCCAAAATCTATTACCTAACTTTTTCATCACATCAAACAGAAACTCTGTCCCTATTAAGTAATAGCATCCTCTACCCACCCTCCCATCCCATCCCTGGCCTCTGGTAACTTATAACCTACTGTCTGTGTTTAGGAAATTGCTTCTTCAAGGTATTTCACATACCTTTACATAAATCTTTCATCTGAAAAGATGAACTAAATGGAGAATATTTCAAAAAAATCTGAAAAATGTTAAATATGTTAATTTAATTAAAAGGCAGCTTACAAAAGCTATCTATATGTAGTGTATATATACATATATATAAAACAAAACATAAACAAGCATGGTGAGATTACAGATGATTTCAGTTTTCTTTTGTATTTTTTCCTCCCCCCCCCTCCAATTTATGCAAGGAATGCATAAATCTTTTGCAATTAGGAAAAAAAGTGAAATGTGATTATAACCAGGGGTGACCTCTAAAATATCTAACAAGTGCAAAATGGGCACTGGCCAACCTGGTGAGTATTTTAACCTTGATTGTCACCATCGCTACCACTACAAAGATGGTCAGGGACAAGTTATATACTAGATAATGCCTTTGCTGAAGCCCATGAGAAGTCACAAACTTAAGGAATTAATGATCTAAGTTCTCTATTACCCTAAAGCAACAATGATTTGTCAAATTATGGTATTTGGGGGTCCTATAAAGCTATATTGTAAGTACCACTGTGTCAGCAAGGGTCCTGGAAACAGAAAGCATACCAGTATAGAATTACCAATCCTGTTTTGAGACCTGAAAAGGCAAAAAAAAGAAACACTGGTGTATTACGAAAGTGATAAATGTAGGAAGCAGCTACCACTACCAAGGCTAGGGGGAAGCAAGGAACAGGTAGGCATTATTAGAATTTAATACTTTTGAGGAGGGTCTCTGCAAAGCCTGGGTGCTGCATGACAGATGCCGGTGCCTCAGGAAGTCTAAGGAGGAACCTCTCAGCTCTGAGACTCAGATCTGATCTCTAAGGAGGGAGCAATGGCCTGCTCCTGCTCATACCTCTAGGCAGGGGGTGGGAATCTCAGTCTAGGAATGTGAGAGAAAAACTTCAAACTGGAACCAACTTCTGCTTCTACTAATAAAAAATTATTTCTGATAACAGCAGCAACAATATAAGAAGGAGCAATTTCCTCCTTTCTCTTCCAGCCTTTCTGGCTTCCTCTTGGGCTATCTGTTAACAGACCTGGATGAAGAGAGTAGTGGATTGCAGAGACCCAGACCCAGCTTCATAAGCAGAATATTAAAGGGTGGGAGACTCCAACCACCACAACCACCCCGTCTCCACTCCCACTGCTGGAATTAATTTAAGCAACATTAAGTCCAACAGTGTGCTACTGACATCCAATAATGAATAATTTACCTGTACTAAAAATCATTTTTTGGTGTACCTACAGTTTCTAATCACTATATCAACCAGTAGGTAAATGTAAACAATTACATGGTCCCTGGAATTCCACTTTTAAGACTTGAATTTTTTTCCCACTTTTTTTTATTTTTTAAAAGATGCTTTGATTACATACATGTTACAGAGAATATATATAGGGGGTTCCCATATACCCTGCTCCCCACACCTCCCACATTTTCCCACATTAGCAACATCTTTCATCAGTGTGGTGCATTCATTGCAATTGATAAACACATTCTGGAGCATTGCCACTAAGCATGGATTATAGTTTAGATTGTAGTTTACCCTCTTTCCCATTCGACTCTGTATATTATGGCTGGATTCCAGTATAATGGCCTGTATCTGTCATTGTAATGTCATTCAGATGATTCCCAAGTCCCGAAAATGTACCACTATTACCCATTTTTCCCTCTCCCTAACTCCAGAAGATCCATGGGTCGCTGCCTCTACAACAATGGTATTTCTTTCAGTGCTAGAATCACAAGTAGCCTATAGTAGAATACTAGTAAGTTTATTTTAGTCCATAGTTCATTTCCCAATCCTGAGGACTCTGGGATGGTGATGCCCACTCCACCATTAATTGAGGGGGGCTTTGATCCCATACATCCAATAGATGGTACTCTCTTGCTTGCAGTTGTAGGCACTCTCGATTCCTTGGTATGTTGTTTGTCCATCATCTCCTCCCTTTTAGTTGTCCTGAGTGAGTCCATTGAACTGGAGAGTAAGTGTTGCAACTCTGTTGAGAGTCAGGGCTCAACTGACACATGGGCAGCCCAAAGATTTGTCTCTTGGATGTACACCTACCAACTCTAGTACTAATTATAGGTTAAAATAGAAGGACAAAAGAGTCATGCATAGGGAAACCACTGCTGAGTCTAACTCAGTCACACTGGGGAGCACAAATACCAGATTAGAGCACAATGGCAAGGGGCCAAATTCCTGAGCTGTCTGCCCTGATGATAGTGTCTGGATGTCTCCATATCCCAGAGGAGCTTCGCTATTTGGGATTGTATATACTTTAGCTGTCAATGAGATCTTGTTGAGATGTGCATAAGCGCTACCTCTGGGATGGCCTCCCAACTAACTTTGAATTCTCTTAGCCATACAAATTCATTTGTCTTTAGCTTTTTCCCCTTTTGGTCAAGGTGTTTCTTGTTTGTTTGTTTGCTTGTTTTCCAGATGCATTGCTTGTTGGTACTTGGTAGCAATCCCTCGGTGCCGAGGAGGCTCATTCATCCCTGGGAGTCATGTCCCGCACTGGGGGGAAGTTATTGCTTTTATATTCTGAGTTTGGCTCAGAGAGAGGCTACATTTGAGCAACAAGGAGGCTCTCAGGAGGTAACTCTTAGGCATCCTATGTCACTAGGCTAAGTTTCAATTTCAAGAGCAAAGGCTCATAAGCATAGTCATCAATATCAAGGGACCTTCAATGGACCATCCTCCTTCACAAGTCATTGTCCCTGTACATGGGGCATTCTTGTTGTTCCATTAGAGAATGTGGCAGAGCTCCCCTGGATGGGAATTTGATATTTTTTGGTTATTGTGTGAATCTCCACCCACTGTGACAATGCCCCATAAACATTTGAACACATTTATATGCCTTATATGTATACCCAGGTGAACTTCTTCCCATGTATCCCCCCTCACTAACACCCCTCACCAATGATTCTCCCCTGTCACAGTTGTAACCCATCTGTGATCTAAAACTTCTTCAAAAATGAAGCCAATAAAATAGCCACACACAATTAATAATAAAATGAAATAGTAATGATAGTTTTATATATAAGAAGTAAATACAGAAAAAATTAATAAAAAGTAAAAATAGAATAATATTTTCTAAAAATGGATTAAAAATAATGAAAAAATATTTGAAGAAAAACCTTTTTTTCTTTTTTTTTTTACATTTGGCCTTTCATCACTGAGACTGTGATGACTTGTCCTGTCGTCAAGTCCTGTATGACTTGAATTTAACTGAAAATATTGGAGCAAGTCTCCATTGCCAGGGAAGGATCAGAACTTTCCATCTTAATTTTCTATGCTTTTATTTTCTTCTGCTCAAGGAAACTGTAACTAATTTAAAGATCCCTGAAGAACTCTTTTTAATAAATTGGACTTCAATGGGATCCCATCCGTTAATATTGAAGGTCTTTTTAAAAAAAAAACAAATCAATTTTATTGATACATATTAATAAAGTATGCAATTTATCAAAAGTGTACAATCAATGGTATTTGGTATAATCACATAGTTGTGTGTTCATCACTTCAATCATTATTAAAGCATTTTCATTATTTCAATAATAATAATAAACACAAAACAGACAAACAAACAAACAAGAAAATTCACCTCTCAATCTCTCTGTTTTCCCTGCTGTACATAGCTGCTATTTCTGGCTATTCATTCACAATTATTCATTTGTTTATCAAGCAGTTTTATTGAGATATATTCACATACCATATGATCTCTTCAAAGGGTATAATCAAAGGCTTTTTTTTCAGCTGTTAAAAAGTCCTTTATTGTAAAATTATAAAATAAATAGAAAAATAGATTCAAAGAAATTACAAATTTTAAAAGAGAGTGCAAGGCCAGGTTAGATTTAATATAATCAATTATAAAAAAATAGATAGCATAGCAACAAACCTTTATAAATGCATATAATAATTTAAATATAATAGAAATTAATTATAATTCTAATTTTTATATTATAGTTCTATTGGACATAATAATCTCTAAGAATTAAATAAATTATTGGCTTAGTTATTTAATTTCCATTTAGGCCATAATTCTTTCTAGATAATTAAATTCCTATTTGGGAATTCCTCACATCTTATTGGAAGGAATTACAGAAGTTAACAATTTGCCAACTCATAAGTTTATGAGTGAAAAAATTCAAATCTTGTTCAACAGTAGTAATGCAAAATCATTATTGATCCAGATAGTTTATTTTAATTAAAGAGTAGGAATAAGAAAGGGTTAAAGAAAAATGAAGCATCCAAAAATATATCTCTTGTCAAACCCAATATTGAGGGTCTTTATGAGTAAAAGCCTGTGATTCTAACATCGTGATCAAAGAATGTATTTTCCACATAGCACATCATCCTCTTTATGAAGACTCCTGGGAGAAATTCCTGCCAGTTCTCACTAACAAGAACAGATGTATTTCCTTTGAGTAGTCAGTGTGTTTTTATCTCATGGACTTTGAACTATGTAAGTGACCATGTTTTCTTCACTAAGCTGCTGACAAGTTTACTGCTAAATTGCTTCCCTACCTTGCCCCCTATCCCTATATAGTTGTGGATCTCAATGGTCTCTGTTTTTTGTTGTTGTTGTTGTTGTTTTTCTATTTCTGTCTACTCTTTGTCCCTGATTTTATTCCTTTTATTCTACTTTTAACTTACAGCACTTTACCAGTTTTTATATATGCATTGCAAGCCTCCTGATATGCATTAGGGAAAAGACAGAACATAAACAGATAGTTACAATAAAACAAACAAAAAAAATGAGTTTACAAGTGTTCTTGGGAAGAAATATCTGACAAAATTCAAGTGATGCAATTTCAAGCATTAGTCCAAGTAAAACAAAGAAAAATGCATATAGATTTTAAAAGAATGCGGTGTTTCGAGACTGGTAAAAATATTTATATTTTTATTACTACCACTGCCAGAAATCTAAAACGAGAGCTTCAAATGTAGTATTCATAGTTTAAATATCATTATTTTTACTTTATGACTCCCTTTGTACATCTCTCATTAAGAATGTTCTTCATAAAATTAGGCTACAATCTGAAGTATCATTTGGTTATCTCTAGGGCCCAAACGTTTTTTGTTTCACCGCTACCAGACTGTACTTCCATTTTAGCATTAAATAACACTGGGAAAATTCACCACCAGCGTTTAGGAAGAATTCTGACTAGATAAATATTTCAATGTCTTAATATCACATTCTTGCCTTTGGGCTAGTTAATATTTCTGAGCCTCAGTCACCTAGGAGATAGTACCTGTCATTGCAGGCAAACAAGAGAATTAAAATAGCTAATGTTTGTGAGAAAGCCTAGGTCATAACAGGACTCTAAAACTGGTAGCTATTGTTATTGCTATGATAATCTGTCTCCTTCTTGAGCTGGTTCCAGTTTTCTGACCTGCATAGTACACAACTGCTTGAAAAGCAAACTCATCCAGCAAGTCATTATTTTTAACTACATGAGGCCAAAGTCAATGGAGAGAGTTTGGGTTGAAGGGGCCGGTTGCTTTAAGGGGAAGAGGTTAATTTTCTGGGGTGCCAGAAGCAATATCCTTGGAAACTTTAAGTGACATTGGTATAATCCTTGAAGTAGTTTTGGCTGTTTACAGAACACCATGTAAGAATTGTTTGCTGTCCTGACTGTGTTCTTTTGAAGTCAATGCTCTGCTTTGCTTTGGTAGCTCATCTGAGAAGCTGCTGCTATTTTTAAATAGCATTAGGTCCGTCCTATTCCCTGTACAGGCAAGGCTGTGGTGGCGGTGGGAGGTTTGTCCCACTGTTTCCAGGGATTGCCTGGAGAGAGCTCTAACTACTTACTGAATAGCCACAATATCCAGGCAAAGGTTTGCCTTATCTCCAAAGAGATCACGTCACACAGATGCATGTGAGACCATCTACTGAGAGGCAACTATTTCACTTTTGTGTCAATTCTATTGATTGCAGAATGGCCTAACTGTTCAACATTCATCTTCCTAATTCCACTGAAGGTATCACCCAGAAACTTCTCTAAGAGTGACCATCACCTCAGCAACAGCTTATACTGTGTTTAATCCCGCAGGTCTGTGGTTGCTCAGCTCCACTACTGTCTCTTCTATCAGAATGGGAGCTCCCAAAGAACATGGTTTCTCATTGTGGTTTTGTATCTACATTGCAGAGCACATAGTAGGTGCTTAGTGAATGTGAGTTAGTGGAATTAAACAATCTGGCCAATATGAAGCCCCCCACATACAATGTTAGAAATGTTTTAGACACTTTTTTCCTGCCTGTATATTTGCTAACTGGAATCTTAAAACTAGAGAAGATCAAAAAACATCTTCAAGTGCAATCGACGAACATTATTCATGATGATTCTGAGAAGGAGAGGTGAAACAGCCTGCCTAAGGTCACAGTTCTGACCAATGTCAGAGACAAGACTTGAAACCAACTCTCTGAATCAGTTAAGTTTTTTCCAGATGATGTATGTATTGGGTTGAGTGGTGTGCCCCTAAAATTCATGTCCACCCAGGACCTCAGAATGGGACCTTATTTGGAAATAGGGTCTTTGCAGATGTGATCAAGTTGAGATGAGGTCATACTGGATTAGGTTGGGCTCTAAATCCAATGGCTGGTGTCGTTATATAGGAAGAGAGATTGGGAGGCACCTAGACATGCTCACAGGGAAGAAGGCCATGTGATGACAGAGGCAGAAATAGGAGTAATACAGCTATAAATCGTGTATAACCAAGAATTGCTGTCAACTGCTAGAAGCTGGGGGAAGCATGTTATGGATTTTGCCTCAAAGCCCTCAGAAGGAACCAACCCTGCTGATGCCTTGATTTCCGACTTTGAGCTTCTAAACAGTGAGAGAATACATTTCAGTTTTAAGCCACAGAGTTTGTGGTAATTTGTTACAGCAGCCCAGGAAACTAACATAAATGTAATAAAGCCAGAAAATCCCTTATTCTCAGTGTTAGTGTTTCTTTCTGTTATCTATGACAACTAAAGTTTCAGTGGGATTTCATCTTGTTTGTGGGAATCCACAGGACCAGCACCTTAATCTCCTCTCCATTTTACTACTTTAAAATTCTTCCTTATATGCTCCAAAAATAAAATAAAAATTCTTCACAAGGATCCCATTCTGATTTTCCATTCCAACATTCATTTTCTTTTTGTCAAAATCAATTGAAAATAAAAAGTAAACTAATGTTGTTTCCCCCATTCCATTTTGGATGTTTTCTCTCAAAATTAGGGTCTACCACTGCTATCTCAAAGCATTAAAATATTGCAAGTTTGCTATAGATCTTATAAGTGAGATAATCTGGTTGGCATTTTATAAGCTGAAAATGTTTTGATTAATCCTGTAAACTGAAAGCATAAAATATCATTTAAAACTATCAACTATATTTAGGATTTGAATTCTAATACAAGGGTGACAAATAATATTTCTGTCTTTATAGTATTTTTTCACAGAGTTTCAGCCCAGAAAGACTTATTTTAAGAGAACAAAAGTTTAGAAGAGAAATTTGAATCTAGAAAAAAATGTCACATAAATTACAAATTTGAAATAGAATTGGTTTATAACACTGCAATAATAAAACATCTGTCTTGAGAGCTTACCAAGTGTAAAGCATGGTTCTCATAGCTTTGCTTTAAGTCATTTAATACTTTAACCCAAGGCTGTCTCTGTTTTACATTGTAACAAAAATATCTAGCCCACCGAACATCTTCAGTGTAATCGTATGTACCAAACATGAAATTAGGCATGTCATGTACTTTTTATTATTTAATCCTCACAGTGGCCATGGAAAATTAGAATATTTTTCACATGGTCACATATTAGAATATTTTTCACATTAAGGAAATGTTCCCAATTTAGTCTCTAAAGTGAGTTCACAATGCTGAGCTCAGAAGAAAGTAACTACAATATTTCTTTTCAAATATTTATTTTTTCTTTTCTTTTCCACTTAAAAATTATAGACACTATTCATGTTCATGGTAACAATTTAAGCAATATAAAGGGGTATTAATCACCAAAAAATATTTAGTGGGGGCCCACTATATTCCAGACAGTTTGATAATGAAGGAGTATATAATGAGATGGATAGTTAGAAAATTGAAGGAGCACGCCCTTTCATTTACTGCTATATACCAGGCAATAAATCATGGCAGGATACAAAAATGAATGACACCATGACTGCTTTTATGGAGCTTACTACCTGGTGACAATCTAAAGATAATACACGATTTTATGTTAATTGGAAAAGAATAAAGCACACAGTTTTACGGGATCCCTGGGGACATGGAAGAATTCTTAGTTGGGTAGGGCTGAGGTAAACTTAGGCCAGGGTGACAGCCTAGAAAGTCTGAAAAAGTATTTATCCCCACAATTGAGAGGGAGATAATCAAAGCAGATGTTACAAATAGTGGTTGAGGACTAAAGTCAAAGGTCAGAGATGGTCAAGCAAACCAAGTATAAGTTCTGAGGTATGCAGTATAAGTCAGAGACTGAGAAGACTCAGAGTTGGGGGAGATGAGCTTGAAGTCCCTAGCAGCGGTGAGTTCAGCTGCAAGTTGTGGCCAGTGTAACGGTGCCCAAGATCTATTTTTGTGTGAGATGTGGAGCCAGGACTGGTCTAGTAAAGGATCCCAGTAGGCCCACAAAGACTGATAGAAAAAGTGGCATGAGCTTTGGGTCTTAAAGAAAGAGCAGGAATCTGCAAGGCAGACAAAGCAGGGCACATTCCTGAAGGAAGGGTGGGAACTGGCCAAGACACTAGACCAAAGGGCCTGGAGATACGGGCAATGGTGAAGGACGTGGCTCCTGGGAAGCAGGGAGGGGCAAATGGCAGGAAGAGAGGGCCACAGGGCCTGGTAGGGAGTTTGGAGGCCATCCAAGGGCCTGAAGTTAGGAGAGGACATGAGTAGGTCTGTTTTTTAGTTATGGGTGGAACTGTACAGGTGGACACTTAGCAAGGTATTAAAACAGCCCAGCAAGAAAAGAAAAAGAGGGCCTGAAACAAGGAGGTTGATACACAATGGAGAAGGGAGAAGCTGGGAAAAAGCTTATGTCAAAATATTTCTAATTCTTTTCCTCTGCAGAGAAAGTTCAAGGGAGAATGGAATTGAACATTTCTTACTCCTTTTCAATATACTTTCCAGTTTTGGAGCATTTACCTAGGTCAAAAAAAATATTAAAAGTGCAGTGAGAAACATTTTCCTTTCACTTTTGTCCAAAGGCAAGAAGTATGTAATCACATGAAAATGAAAATTGGGCACAAGGGAGATTCTCAAACCCCTAACAGGGGTATGTGACAGTCATATTTCTGACCCAGAGGTATTTTCTAACAAAATGGAATTAATTTTCAATGAGTCTGTAAGCTTGGTAACGATTTGAATGTGTCCTAGATATGTTGCTATTTTCTATTAGAGAAGACTAACATTGCTTTGTATCCTCTATCCTATTATATGTGTGTCAGTGTGTGTGTGATTTATTATACTATGGATAAAGAAATAAAATGATAAAAGCTTAAATTCCTGCTCACAAACTTAATTTCATATCCTAATCTAGAATCTTTATTCCCCTCTACCAATATGATAGAAATATCACCCAATGCCTCCTTAGAAACATGATTTTTAATTGCCTTTTAAGGAATCATTAATTCCGGAGTGTGTCACTGGCCTCAATAAGAAAATAATTTCCTTAATTTTTTTTTCTCTGAATATAGCCTATTCCTCTCTCTAATCTGTTTTGTTTGCTGCAAAGTTCTTTTAAAACATGAAATGCCCTTATGTGTGTTTCTTTCTTCAGCAGCTGCACTTGCCACCACATATTTATATAATCCGGTGGCCAGCTCATCAGTCCATCCCTCTCATGTGGAAATCACAGGAGCCCAAAGGCCACTCCAGGGTGGCACTGCACTAATTATTTGTACGACATCGCTGGAGGAACCATGCGTACTGCGGACTCATTTTGAACTTATCAAGGAAGGATGTGGATGACATCAGGGAAGGATTTTACAAGACTCTGTCTAGACTGCCAAAACAATCTGTGGTAGGAGAAAATTGCATAAATATGGGTTACCAGGAAACAGTCATTTTTCTTCTCCCCTCCTTGTGGTCTTTTTTTTTTTTTTTTTTTTGGTGTGGGACAGAGTACAGCCTGGGCTGGCAATTCTGTAAATTATACTCTTTGAATCATGTAATAATAACTCAAGGACCAGAATGATTTAATGCCATATGGTAAGGGAATGTGGGAATCATCTCAGACCAAATAAATAAATAGAAGAAGCTAGTGACTTTGAGCTAGTTTTAACTTACATGTTTCTTCCAAATTTCTTAGTTTTATCCAAGGTTTTGTGGGCATTCTAGGTAGACAGATACTTCTAGGATAAATAATAGATGGACAAGGGATGGTCCCGTTTTTCTCCTTTAGAAGAGAGTTGGGGCACTCCAAGGGCACTGACGAAAGTCACTTTGCCTGCACCTGAGCCAGTCAGGGCCTTGGCAGACACCTTGGTCCGATAAGTTGAAGAGTCCCGAATGCCTCCCACATGCCAAACAATGTGCTCTTTCCAGAAATACAAAGATTCGCTGATTTAAGGTGATTATTTGCTTGGTCCAGTGCCCCAAAGGCATGACTTTCTTCATTGAGTCTCCCTTTTTATTCTCATGCTCAGGAATGATCACAAAACAAGGAAATAGAAACACACCTTGAGGGGTCAGGTGGGCGACATTTGTCTCTATTTTAAACAAAACCCCGAACACAAGAAAGAGATTTAGAGTCACACAGAATGGAATTTCCAATCCTTAGGAATGTTGGTGTGTTTTCCTTTCACCTCTGTATTTCCCTTTCCAGATTCTTATTCCATCTAGGACATAAATTCTCTCTTCTCCCTACCCATTGACCACAAGACACCGTCTACCCTCATGTTGCCATAAATCACCCAAGTCTCTCCAAACTGGCTTATCTTTTGGTCCAAACTTTTCAAGGCCTTGCTGACGGTCACTGAACATTCAGACTAGGGTGTAAGAGACCAATTGTGGCTAAATTTGTTACCCTGGGTGTTTCCATTTCCTACTGCTGTATAACAAATCACCTCAAACCTAGTAATTCAAAACAACAAACATTTTATTATATTTCATGATTCTGTGGGTTGGCGAGGACTTGGCTATGTGGTTCTTCTACTGGTCTCATTTAGGGTTTCTCATGAGGCTCCAGTCAGATGGCAGCTGGGCTGCAGATGGGGCTTGGTGGGTGGCACCTCAGGGCTCCTCCACAAAGCCCGTCTCCATAAGGTCTTTCATCTTCCAGGCTTCCGTGTAGCCTGGTCTTACATGGTGGCTCATGGCCTCATTAGGAAGGAAGCAAAAGCTTCCAGGCCTTATTAATGCCTGGGCTTAGAAGTCACAAAACATTAATTTCTTCTCGGGGGAAGGAGACATAAACTCCACCCCTTGGTGGGAGGGGCAACATGCAGGCACACAGAAGGATGAAATTGTTTGGGGCCATCTTTAAAGATCACCACACTAGAAATCTCTATGTATGAAAAGAAAAAAAGAAAGAAAGAGAGAGAGAGGGAGGGAGGGAGGGAGGAAGGAAGGAAGAGAGAAAAAGGGAGAAAGGGAGGAAAGAGGGAAGGGAAGGGGAGGGGAGATTAGGAGAGGGGAGGGGAGGGAGAAGAAAGGGAAGAGATTTTCACAGAGGCCATGCCTGAATTTAGCCTAAAGGACTAAATCTCTTCTCTTGTGCGTATTAAGTGGCATGGCCACATTGCAGAAGAGATGATCTGGAGTACCCTTGAAGCTTGAATTGTACCAGGTGGGGATATTCTACATTGACTGCAGTTAATCCACACCACATCTCTCCTGGAGCCACACACCTCACCCTCCCATTCAGGCACATTTGGGCTCAGCCTTAACTTACACAGAATTGTATTGGAACAACTAGCCTCATTACAGAGTACAATTACCTCCAACAACTACCAAACTTAGGAGAATCTGTGAGCTGGGTAGGAGGTAGACCCTACGTAATCAAGGGTAAAATGACTATAAGTGAAAGCTTAGACGCAGGAAAGTGTATGGAGTAGGTGGGGTTAAAGGGAACTTGGCATTAGAATTCCAACGTTCCAGTCACAATTCTGTCATTTGCTGGTGATGTGACCCCTAACAAATCATTGGAACACTTGAACCTTGAGACTTCAGTTTCCTCAACTGGACCATGGGGATGTAGAACGGCCAACACCTCATGGTTGGATTGAAAGTAACAGGAGTTGCATGCATAAAATTTCTTTGTAAACTCTAAAGTGCTTTGAAAATGCAAGATATCAAAAGCATAAGATGAGAAGATATAAGATATACTAATAGTTTATAACATTATAAAAAGAAAATAACAGAAAGCTTAAGGGCAGTGAAGCTAGAAGAAATTACAAAGCATATAAATGACATAAATGACCCAAGTCATTAATCTGTTCAGGCTACAAAATGCACTTTATGTTGCTCTTGCAGTTGAATTTTTACTCCTTCTGGTCTACCTTGGTAATGAGCAGACATTTAAAAAGTTTTAGTTAGTTAGAACTGTTTGCAATGCCTCCACAATCATATCTAAAGCAGAGGTGATCTATCAAAAGAAATTATTCTATTTTTTAAGGGTCCATAGGTGTTGCCTCTCAGATCCTAGGAAATTACCATTCGGGGCATGCAGTAACCTTACAGATGGCATGCATAAGACCTCAGGAAAAACAAATGAGTCACAAGGAAAATCATTTTATGTCCAAAAGTTAACTCCTTGCCTTGATTCAGATGAGTTGACTCTGACTTTGGACCAGATGTAGGTAGGAGGGGAAATAGGGAGGACTAAAGGGAAGAAGCTGTTTCCTCTTGCCTTTAGCACGTGGGTTCAAAGGGTGTGTCTGCCCATAACTCTTGGGCCGGCCCTGACACATGAGTTTTCACAAGCATGTGGAGTGAGGAGTTAGTTGAAGGTGTGCCTGCAGCCCTGTGTGAGTTTTCCCTTCCCTCCGTGTTGAAACACAAAATGCTACATTTACCTACAGAGAATGACTCACTTACAGAGCCTCCCTCGAAGCCCGCGGCTCTAGGAACCTGTGTGTAGTCTCCAGGAGGACTGCAATCGGTACAATGCTGAGCAAGCATAATGGGGAACTTGCCATTAGCCAACTGTGCAGGATTTAAGATGGTGCAACTGGCAATGATTCATCACTCTGGGAAAGTGGATTCAGGCTGTGGGGTGATCCTGTCTTTGCTCCATCCAAATTGACATTGATGATGATGCCTCCCTGAACAAGGAGAGGTACCAAGATGACTCAGGTTTATACTTCATGGCCTGCTCTTGAGATGTCATATGAGTCCATTCCTTAGATTTCTCTCCCTTCATATTTGCAATTCTAAATGGTGTCACCATGTGAAGCACTGAGAAGGCTGGTCCAAGGGACCCCAAGGAGCTAGATCCACAAGGTACATGATAGACTGGTACATAAGGAAAAAAGATCCATTGGAGAATTTGACTTGAGAGCACAGCATTTAAATTCTATGCAGACAGCAAGCCCAATTTTGACTTCTTTTGGTGGAACCACAGATAAAATGCCCTCAAATTTATCATCCCTGGGTTCAAAGAACAGACACAAGAACTTGCAAAATAATATTCTTTAAAAACCTCGTTCACATATTTAAAACCTTGGAATGGGAATATCTTCAAATTTATTAGTTAAATAAGAATTCACTGGTATCACCTGCATTGTTTGAGTGCCAGTTATAACAAAAATTGAAAAAGGGAGTTCTTGGAAAAAGAAGGGACACACTTGTTTGAGGACATGCCTTTTGAACTCCTTAAATAAATTACAATTACAATTAAATTGAATTGGCAGATACTAAGGATAAAATAGACATGATGGACAGCAGAAGAGAGAAAACCCTCCCTGTCCTTGAGAGGCCAATGAAATACTCCACTAAGTCTCCTATTCTCCTGGTGGGCTCTGTGGGATCGTGGCTACATTGGGAAGCAAAACTGTGCTTTGAGAAACAAGCACAACTGTTGAGTCAGCCACTTCTGTCGGCAGCCATTTCTGTCGGCAGAGTTCAAGCCCAGTATAGGAAGCCAACCCCATATCCATAATGCCAGAGGGCCCCCATCCAAAGTGACTCACTTGGCATGGCTGCAACTGTGTGGGAGCATTTAATTATTTATTTATTTTTATCTTCTACTAATCTCCCTTTTCTCGTATGAGGTATCTCAGGACGTGCTAGGAACGCGATCTGATTCTTTTATTTTACCTAGCATTCTTAAGAAATTAGTTCTAGAGGAGGAGACAGGGGAAAATGTATATATATGTATATATACATATATATATATACACACACACATATATATACACATATATATACATCTTTCACAAGGTCTAAAGTGCTATCTACATAAAATCAGAATGATTCAGTCAAATCAGTTTGACATCACTGTTGGCAAAATAATCCATTGTTGGCTTCAGGTTTGGCATTATGTATAAGTGCAGCCTAAGTTTTTTTTAAGGGTAGAAAAGGAAAGTGCTGGGTAAAAATAAACTTTTTTTGGTAATACTTCTTAGTTTTAATTTTCTCAGTCTATTCTCCAACTTAGAATGTTGAGGTGAACCCCCAAATCCCACTCATTTATATAAATGGTTCCTGGCAATGTTGCTTCAATCGTGTCCAGTTTCTGAATTAAGGATGTTTTTCTTAGCTTTAGAGTAAAAAGAAATAGGCGAAAGTGTGCCTGTTTAAAGACTAATCTCTCCATGTAGTGAAATGATCTTCTGCGGGGAGGGACAGTGGGTGCTTTAGGATGGTGGGCAGCATGTTGTAGGGCAGAGAACACTGGCGGCCGAGAGACCTGGATTCTTGTCCTGACTCTGCCATTATTTAAAGCATCTTTAGTAAGTGGGTTAACTACTTTGGGGTCTATGTTTTTTCCCCTGTAAATGAAAGGGTTGGATCCAGGCATCCTTATTGTCTCCTCCAACTTTTATGTTATACGATTCTTTTAATGTTATATAGGTCGAAAATGTAGAAAAGGCCCAGATATAAAAAGTCAAGTCATTGTTCCAAATAACATGATTTGATTTCACTACAGAATTGATCCAACAGGGTGAGGTCCTATTAAATTATTTTAAGTGTTTGAAAAATATTCAGTTGACCAGAAAATGGATGATTGTAGGTTGAATGTCCCAATTGCCCACAAAGAACATAAAAATATATGTGGTAAGAAATGCCATAATAAGGATCAGTTTACTTAGCCCAGTTTTTCTTTGTCTGATAACAGTTCCAAGGGAAATTCTAAGGTGAAATATCAATGTTGACTTATGCTGAAGATTTCCAAAGCTTAATGATAGCTCTTAAATGTCCAAAACGTTGCTTTAACAAAAGTATATCATACTTCAAGTTACTGAAACTCTTCCTGCCCTTATTTTTAGAAAAATCTAAATATATGCTTTTCTTAGCAAATTGGGATCAAGACTTTTCTCTACTCTTTATCTCTTCCTGGGCAAGCCTATCAAATCCTCTAGGTGTAACTATTATTTTTATGCAGACAAGTGACAAAGTCTGTGGCCCAAACTTGACTTTATTCCTAAGCATCAGACCCATGTTGTGTGTGGAAAAATCTCCACTTGGAAGACTCTGTGACCATTTAAATTCAAATTTATTACCCTCATGCCAAAATCTGTTCTTCCTCCTGAGTGTGCTGCTCTTTTTAATGCCTTTGTCTGTGTGTCACCCAAGGTAAAAAGTTGGCAGTCATCTGACACATATCTACCTCACACAACAAATGCAAATGTTTAAGAACTGGCAAACTAGGAACAACTCTAGTTTTTGTTAAAAGATGATAGTCATCTGTAAGAATGGGCCATATTATTAATAATTTCTAATGTTTTAAAATGGAGAAAATCTTGTTTTGGTCCCCCCCAAAAGGAGATTTTTACTTTATTTTGCAGATTCTACAAGAGAATCCTTTCTTATATCCATTTTTCATCTCTAGTCTCACCATCATGGCCTGAATTTATGTATTCATCACCATTTACAAAGGGGATTTAGTAGTCTCCTAAATGTTCACAGTCATCCTTCGCATATCTACCCAAGTTACCCATCTGAAACATACGTCAAATCATGTTATTCCAGCTCCTCGAGAACCTTCAGTGGCTCCACATTGCCTTGTCAAAGTGGTTTTTGAAAAATTTCTGTTTTAGTTGTATCATTCATTACTCTTCTGTGCTCTGAGTTTCAAATCGTCTCCCTATGCTCTCTACTTTAATCATGTTGGACTAGTCAACAATGTCTAAATATTCACATACTTTAACACCTCTGGGCCTCTGATCATTCCAATCTGCAAATTAAATAACCTCACCACACCCTGTCGTAAAGCACTTTCTGGGTGATCCCTTCTCTGATATGCTCACCTGAATTAATTATTACTAATTCTGGGAAGAAGGAAAAGAATAAATACATTCTAGCTTCGTGCTGTGTGTATACTAGACATTTTAATCTTTATAACAACCATATAAATCCACTGCCATGATTCCCATTGTACAGATGAGGAAATTGAAGTCTAGAGAGATTAGGCATTTGCCCAAGATTACACTCATTCTAACTGGTGGAGACATGATTCAAACTCAGACTTATTTGTGGATCAAGGCTGACTATCTCTTGACTTTATCAAGATATGCCTCCATCTAAGTTCTATTTCAATACCTCACACTATAGCCATGTATGTGACTGTATCTTCTATAAACTGCTTGAGGAAAGGTATCCTATAAAGGTGCCCGTTGGCACTAAATGCTGCATACAGGTGAATGCTCGATAAATTTGTGTTGTCATTAAAGTGAATCAAATTCTTTTCCAGCCCCTTTCCATCCAGCAACTGAAATGCTTTTCAGATGCAGTAATCTCTCTTTAACTCTGATTCTTCTTTAGGGATAGAGATACTCTTCATTAATTTAGTCCCTATGAGGGGTGAGTGAATCAATGCTGACGCTGGTAAAGTTTTCACTGTTTTGCTCTACAATGCTGACAAGGCTTCTGATGTATGACATACATCTTGGCTCAGCTCAGATTTAATAAACGAAACTGTTTGTACATGCTAATATAATAGATGGCTCCCTTTCCTCTTGCAGAAATTGCAGCTTGATTATTAATTATAAATGCCCTAGGACTGTGTGCTTTTGCAAGCTACAAAGTTCTTCCTTGTCCAAGCTTTTCTTTACTTTACAAAATGAAAAATGAAGAAATGTACAGTATTTATATCAAGGGATTAAGTGCAATAGAGAACTAGGCAATGGTTTTGAGAATTTAATTGCTAAGGCCAATCTATTTAAAAGTGACTGAAGTAAAATAATTGACTAAATTTCTTCTTCACAAGTTCTTCATAGATCCAAAATAGATTGACCCACCCAGACCAACGGGTTTGGGCCTTAATGTCCTAGCACCAACAGGGTGGGCTCTAAGCCTGTATCATTCTGACCTAAGCTTGATGTCCCCATGAACTATATGGCATCAGCACATTGCCCCAAATCCCAGCTGCCCAATTAGCAGCTCATCTGCCCTGTGTACACAGGTTTATCAGATGATTGGAGTCCTGATTGGCTACTTCCTGACAGAAGTGCTTTCTCTAGACACCACCTTCCCTTCTTTTTTCTGAGATTCTGCTTTTGAAGTTACCTCCTCTTTCAAAGAACTCAGCAGGCTGCTTGGCTTCAAAGCAGATTCAAGGACTGAAAAGGTTCAGCAAACTTAAGACTCTAAAAACAGAGCCCAAAAGAGGCAGAGGAAAGGAAATGAAGAGTTAAGATGGTTCCAAAAGAGGTCACTATGGAAGTGAACTATTGATCTTTCTGTAGAAATCAGGCACCATCTGGGAAGTATAAGGAAAAGAAATTTAGGTTGACTCAGTTATCCATTTAAAGAATCCTATATCAAATTATCAAAGCAAAGAATTTTATTGAACTTTCTCAACCATTACTAGTTGTTGAGGAGATAAAACTGTATTCTATGTTATTAAGACAACTCCTATTTGTCTAATTCAACGGAATTGTTCCATGTTCATCCAGTTTTTCAGGACAGCAGAGGAAATAAGAGAATGAGCAAAATCTTAGTTCTTTTTTACAGACTTTATTGCTCTCTCACATTTCCAAATGACAGCAGTTCATTCCAGAAAGCCCCATCCAACTGGATTTCCTGCTTTTCATCTATTTTTTTTGCCAATGTCTCTTTCTGACTTATTCTTTCACTAACCTTTTTCTCTCAGCATCTTCTTTTCATATTTCAAAGTGGCAGAAATTGCAGGATAGCCAGGTTTGGGTCATAGGCTTAGGGCAGGAAGGTGTGGTTAAGGTGGAGGTGGTAAGAATATATTCTAGTGCCTTTATTTTCTAATTTCAGGTCTTGGTAAAAATGCAGCCATTGCATATGTGAGTTGTGCTTTGTTTGTTTTTTTATGATGCACAGGTATGCATAACTCTACTTGCTCAAATGACTAACAATGAGTATGCCTTTCTTAGAATAGGCTATGGATTTACATTAACTATTTGGGAAATTGTACATTCAGACAATTTGGCATGGGTGCTTAGCTCTTCCAATAATGCAAACAATCAAATCAATGCCCAGAAAGAAATTAAGGGAATGATTTTTCATTTGATTTTTATTTTGGGTGAGAATAGCATATGTTAAGTAAGGTATTTTTTTTTGAAAAGCATTACTCTGAATGGATAAATACCTTCATAGGAGCTAGCCAAATTTAATTCAACATTATATTGGTAACATAATGAAAATATCCTGGAGCTATTAATTTCCCAACAAAAAGGCAGATAATTTAGTGATACACAGGGAATTTCTGAGACCAGGTTGAAGCAGGCCAGTAAAATAGGTAATCAATAGACGGATCTGGAACTTGGCAAAAAAAAAACACGAGAACATCAATACCCCCAAAATGGCTGCAGGAAGATCCTCAGAAGAGCTCCCATTCGGAATGTGATTTCCTCTGGAAGCCAGGAGAAGCCCCGGATATTCTCCAGGGGCCTTATCAATGGGCCCTCCCTGGGACTGATAGGTGAGGTAATCAATCAAAATAGCAAACAGCTGGAATTCCCCCCACGCCATTAGCAAAGAGGCGAAATAATTAATGGTTCAAAAAGCATGCGCAAAGGCCTTTTGTTCTCTCTTGCCTTTTGACCCTATTCCGGCCTTCTTCCTCCCTGCGTGGAATAACATGCAAGTAAAATCTGGGCATTTATAATCTATAATGGGGAATTGTAGTGTGTAAATCAGTGCTCTTTATCACTTTTCAGCCCCTTCCTCTCTACCTGGGACCCATGATCTGTTATTTTCTCCCATTTCTCTTCCCTCCCCATCTTAATAAATTACTGGCCTAACTAACCAGTTTGCTCTTGAAATTCATTTCTCGTAGCTTAGCCAAGAACCTAGAAAAAAATCCGGCAACGATGTCCCCAGAAATCTTTACTGAAAGATATTTTGTGGATGGTTTTTTCACTGTCCTCCTTGGAGTTGGATGGCTAGAAATGATGACCTGGAATCAAAGATTGTTGATGCAGTAAGAGACCTTGGAGACCATCTGGTCCAATTCCTCATTTTTCAAAAAGGGATTCTGTGGCACTGAGATGAGTGACTGCATGTCATTCTTCTTATTAGGGGCAGAGGCAGGGTCTGGCTTTTCTGCATTTTCCATTAACCCATATCACCTTTTGAGGCTCCTTTTCATCTAGGATGCTATGACCTTGAGCATCCTACCAGGATGATAAGTGCTGAAAGAGGTAAAACACTCTTGGGTTTTTAACATTGTAAAGAATGATGTGGGTGGCATAGATGTTTATTGTAATCATGAGTTCAGTCAGGTACACTTATGTTCTTATATTCATATTGGTATAATTGTTTTGTCTTGTGCCAATATAATTTTTTTTATAGCTGTGACCCTCTAAGAAAGCCACAGTGCATAAATATGATATTTATAATATGTGGGGAGGACTTGGATTCCCAAAGTCATTATAAATGACTTCTGAATAACACAAAAGCGGTTTAATTTCAGCTTTTTTTCTTATTGAGGAAGACTCAGTCAAGTTTCATTACAAACTGAAAAGTCAATATTAAATTGAAGCTCCCTATGGAAATAGATTCTTGATAGAAAAAGGAAATAGGTGATCAAACTGACTGAACAAAATATACATGATTGAGTGGAAAAGCCCTTGGCCAACTCCTAGAAGTGGGACAATTTTGTTCTGATCTTACCGAATGATATGCACTTACTCTAAATAAATTGTAGATTTCAACATTGAAAACTTAATTTTCTTCTTACATCCTAAATCTACCTCATTAGGGCTTTCTCTTCTTTCCTAAAAATTGCTAAAATAATTTAGTTATTTGACATAGTATAGTTTAGGGGGAACAGTAAAAATAAATATAAAGTACACACCAGGTTAAAAAAAAAAAACAGAAATTATTTCCTCCAGTTATTATTTTGTTAATTTGTGTACCTATATATACATAAATTACATACTTTTTGGCAATGCATTGATATTGTCTAAAAATCAGTGTCTTCTTTTGGAGATATTTCTTTTTTCCATTATTTCTCATCTTATATTCATTTTTTCCTAATTTTCCCAGTAACACCAAAGAATGGAGAAACAGAAAATGAAACATGGAAACAGATTCAAGAATACACACAAAGCTTATTTTGCTTTTGTTTGCTTATTTGTTTTTGCCTTCTTTTATCAGATATTGTAGGCCCAGATGGATTCTACTCTCTCAACCTTCAGACTGGAAATCCTGGGAGCTGAGCACCAATGGATCTTTGGGGTGTGTGTGTGTGTGTGTGTGTGTGTGTGTGTATGCATGATGATAAAGTAGTGATTGTGGGGGAGAGAGAAGGAGAAAGAACAAGAACAGGAGAGCATTCAGGTACCTTCTTTTCACCTGAACCACCAGGCTGACTTACCTTAGAGTTACCATGCATCTCCATTCATAGAACCATTTTGTCTTGAAATCATCTACTTTTACAAGTCTGTCTTTCTCACTAAACTGACTAAACTGGGAATTCCTAGTGGGTGCTCATGTTGTCCCCATAGCATAACATGGGAATTGGGTTATTGTACCTGCTCAATAAATATATATTTTTCAACTGAACTTAGAAAGAAAAGAGACACCAAGAGAGTGCAGAGGCAAAGGAATATAAATTATTTAAATAGGGGAACATTTATTTTTCACTTTGTCTTCTCTCCTAATAGAACCTCTTTCTTTTTCTCTAGCCCTTTACATGTTTAGTTCGTATAAAACCATTTCTTCTCTCATTCCTTTCCTGTTCTCTTGATGTTCCTCCTCCAATCTTGAGTCTCTCTAAACTAGAAGGTGTAATCTGATTCCTTTTGTATTCCATGAGCTCCCTAGAAATGAAAGCTTTTCAACTCTGTTTGCTGGGGAAAAAATACAAAAATGTCTTCATATTCTCATCAAGGATATGTCTAGATTAATGGAAGGAGATGTAATTGAAAAATGACTTCAACAGAAAATCAAGGGAAATGCAGAAAATCCTTCATCATTAATATAATTAAAAGTATTAGATTTTATCCCTGTAGCTCTGGGATTGAGAGTGGATAAATCTGTACAAGTTATGAGGATCTAATTACCAGGAGAAAGCAAATTTTCAGTCTAATCAGTCAACAAGAGAAACTT
Source organism: Tolypeutes matacus (assembly GCA_026826555.1). NCBI lineage: Eukaryota > Metazoa > Chordata > Mammalia > Cingulata > Chlamyphoridae > Tolypeutes > Tolypeutes matacus. The sequence continues at coordinate 9,522,915 of JAKSZT010054324.1, read as the reverse complement.
CCTTGCATTTCTGCCTTTCCCCCTCAACATTATATACTTTTTTCCCTTCCATTTCTCTCTAGCCCCTATTTCCAATTCTTGAAACTATGTGTCTTTCCTCATTCATATTCAACAAGGATTGTTTGATACACACTCTATGTCAGTCTCTGTGCCAGGTACTGGGGATAACAGCAATAAATTAGTCCCAATTTCTGCTTTCACTGAGCACTTATCCTAATAAATTAGACAGACCAAAGGATATAGTAATGTACAGTGTTGTATCCAGATTCTTTAGAGTCATTAAATACTAAAAATATTTTGGTTATCCTGTCCATATGTTATTAAACATAAATATAACATTAAATTCTAAATATATGTAAGGAAATATAACAAGTTATGGATTTCCTTATAATGCCTACTTTAATGTTTTAAATATATATCTAATATTAAATTCTTCCAAAAAACTTTTTATTTTTTATTTTTTTATTTTTTTTTTACAGAATTTACTTTCAATTTTATTGCAAAAATTATTCTATGGGGACACTAATACTTATCACTAAACTAAAATTATCATTCAAAAAACTTTTTAAACCATATTGTGATATCCTTTTGTACCTGGTGACATGTTTAATTTGCTTATTTACCATCCTACAATGGTGGAGTAGATGCATAAAGCACAAGGTAACATGGTAGCTCAGATTAGGGCACCTGACTTTATAGGAGTGAGGGAGAACACTTTCTAAAGAAAGTGGTGCTTGATCTGAGTCTTAAAAGCATGTTGGGTGCACAGCAACAGGAACTCTTTTTCACTGCAGGTGGGAATGCCAAATGGTACAGCCACTTTGGAGGATGTTTTGGTGGTTTCTTACAAAGCTAAATATAGTCTTACCATACAATCCAGAAATTATGCTCCTGGGTATTTACCTAACAGATTTGAAAACTTAGTCTACCCAAAAACTTGCATGCAAATAATCATAGCAGCTTTATTTATAATCATTAAAAATTAGAAGCAAATAAGATGTCCTTCAATATATGAATGGATTTTAAAAACTGTGATATAGCTATATAATGGAATACTATTCAACAAATACAAAGAAATGAGATGGGATCGGATGTGGCTCAACTGGTTGGGCATCTGTCTCCCATATGGAGAGACCCGGGTTCGATCCCCGGGACCTCCCGGTAAAAAAAAAAAAGAAATGACTTATCAATTCACATAAAGACATGGATGAATCTTAAATGCATGTTGATAAGTGAAAGATGTCAGTCTGAAAAGCCACCTACTGTACGATACCAACTATATGACATTCTGATAAAGACAAAACTTAAGAGACAGTGAACAGATCAGTGGTTGCCTGGTACTAAAGGGTTGGGAGTGGGGAGTGTTGGGTAGGAGAAGCACAGTGAATTTTTTGTGGTGGTGAAACCAGTTTGTATGATACTATGATGGAGAATACAAGACATTAAGCATTTGTCAAAACCCATGGAACTTTATAGTACAAAGAGTAAGCCTTAATGTGTAATATTTTTTAAAAATCATTTAAGTTATAGGGGAATTACAGGATAGAATTCAGAATGTAACAAAAGAATCTAAATATGTAACAAATGTAAGAAACACTGAAGGCAAGGGTGGTGGTTGTGATTAAAGTGCAGACCTAAGTAACTTTGGAAATGAGTTGTGTCTATAAGACTAAAGGCAAAAGGAACTGTACATAAGCACTGGACTCTAGTGGATAGAGTTTTTCCTACAGGGGTGCAGATTAACGATTTTCAAATTGTTGTACATGTATACTGGAATCAAACAATTAAACAAATGGATGGCAAATCCAGTTTCTCATTTTTGGAGTAGAGGTTACAGATAGGCAAGGGAAGGAGGTTAGAATGACCCATAAGGTAATGGATTACAGTTGCAGGCATCAATCAATATGAACTTATTTTAAAATAGATACAGATGGTTACATGTTGAAATATGAATTGATGTGTGTAGATAGGTGTATATACACATTATTATATACACATATATCCCTTTTCTGTGCCAGATAAGAGAGCCTTGAAACAATGACACCCCAATAACAACAAGCATACCTAGTACCCAGATCTTAGTTTTTCATATCATTCTCTAACGATACCATTTCTCCTTGGAGAAACTCATGATTCCAGAACTGGAGCAGGAAATATACAAGATGACTATGGAGCATCTTGTAGTGCCAGAAAGTAAGGGAGTGCTCAGACCTATTTCATAATAATAGGAAATATCAGAGACACAGGAGCCAACCAAAAGAGCTCTTAAAGGCCAAACTTGGAACAATTTGAGCAATAAAATAAATAATGTTGTACTGGATTATAACCCAAAATATTACATATGTATATGAGTCCATAAATACATAAATAAATTTTTGTTTACATAGATACTCTGTTCTTAAGGAGGTAGAGCATAAATACCCACTCCTAAAGTGTGGGTTGTTCTTAGTGACTTTCTTCCAAAGAGTACAGTATGGAAAGGTGGGCAATGACTTTACAGTGGATAAGCCTGACGAACACTTCTTCAACCAGGTGATTAAGGTTAACACCAGTAGTTATAAGTCATATTGATAGTATGTATGTTTGCTATAATGGGATTAGAATGACACTTTATCTCTGATCTTCCTCCCCAGAAGACATAACTACTGTCTAATTGTGAGAAAAGTATCAGAGAAATCCTAATTGAGGAGTGTTCTACAAAACACATGACCAGTAATCCTCAAAACAGTAACCTCAGGGAAGCGGCTGTGGCTCAATCAGTAGGGCTCCCGTTTACCATATGGGAGGCCCCGGGTTCGGTTCCCGGGGCCTCCTGGTGAAGGCAAGCCCGCCCGCACGGCGTGGTTGGCTGACCCAGCGAGCACAAGCAGCAAGGGGGGGGATAAATGAATAAATAAATAAAATCTTAAAAAAAAACAGTAACCCCATCAAAAGGTCTTAATTAAAATGGGTTCACACTCACAGGAATGGATTAAATTTGAGAACATGCTTTTCTGGGGTATATACAGCTTCAAATCACTGCAAGTGGGGAGGGCATTTCAGCAGAAGGCATATCACATGCAAAGGCTGCTATTTTCTTAGAACCCTCCATCCCATGACAAATAGTAGCATGGAAAGAACAATGGAGTTGGAAATAGAAATCTGGGCTTCAGTTCTGTTCTCACACTTCTTAGGTGCTTAATTTCACTAAGCTTGTTTCCTTATTTGTAAAATGGAACTAACAATTTCTGCTTACTTAGCAAGATTGTGGTGAGGATCTAATGAGAAAACAGATGTGAAAGAAAAAGTGAAATTTGGGATTACTTTTCCTTGGCATCCTGTCTACTTTATCAATCCTTGCTTCCCCTCAAACCCCAGTGACATCTTTTAATTACAATAGCTGGCTCTGTAGGTACTGGGGGTGGAAACCTCTTCAGATTCCCAGTTTGCTCATGTGCAAGGTGATTGGCCCTAATTCTTTCCTGATCAGCCTTGGGGAGGTATGGCCATGGAAAAAGTGGTAACATAAGCAGTGAGTAGCAATGAGCTTGGTCCTAGCCCTAATTTGTCCACATCTGCTAGCCTAGGAAATGACTATATTGGAGTGTTTTGATGTAAGCATAGGATCTGTGGTCAGAAAGCCAGGGTTCAAACCCCACGTTTACCACTTTTTGCTTCATCAATATCTTGTAGAAGTCTGAAACTTCTATATCCATATTTCACATCTATGACTAAATCAGTAATCTCATCTAATCTTTGAAATTAATCTGATAAGAGGGAATTAATATGTCCATTTTACAACTGAGGGTTCTGAGAACCAACAGTACACGTGAGACCAAGAACACACATCTTATTCACGTACTGAACACCTTATACTGAATCCTAATTCAGGTCTCCTGCTCTAGGAGGCTTTTTCCTCTTCTTTCTTCCCTCTTCCTTCCTCCCTCCCTTCCTGCCTTCCTTCTTTCCACCAATCTTTTATTATGTACTAAGCATTGTGCTAGGGTGCTAGACCTGTAACAAGTTAACAAGTCGGGTTTTTACCCTCATAAGCATTTAATTAAATAGGGATGCTAGTCATTAAATAAGTGATTAAAAGTGTTCTGCTTCTTATGAAAGAGAAAATGTACAAGATACTAGTAGTAGCCAACAAGTGGATGAATCTCATTAGAGAGGTCAAACAAAGCTCCCTGGAGCTAGTAAGGCAAAACCAGAGGGCAAGAGCTTTCTAAGCAGAGGGCACCTGTGCTGAAGGCCTTGGTGCAGGAAAGAGCAAGGTACATTTCAGAAACCAAAGTGAAGCCAGTAGGACCGGAAAAATGCACACGATCTACCTTCCCTGCAGTTAGAGGGAGGAACTCTTCATGCTTATAGCTGAGGCCAACCTTTTGTGCCCTGAATCTTTTCCATTCTCACTTACTCAAAACATTGCCCCCAATTGCCTCTTCTGTCTTCCATCAGCAATTCTTCCCCCTTTCCAAATTATTCCCTATAGCCTATAGACATTTTCCAATTAAAAAAAAAAAAAAAACTCTCAACCCCATTTCCTCTTCTAACTACCACTCTCCATGTTCCCTTTACAATAAAAATCAAAATACTTGCTTCACAGTTTCCAATTCCTCTCTCCATTCTCTGAAATCCATCCCAGGCAGATGTTTGCCTCACCATTCTACTGAAACTGCTGTATTTTGTAAACAAGGCTGTCAATAACCTTCTCTTTGCTAAACCCAAATTATCCAGCCTTGTCTTACTTGATATATCAGCAAGCTTTGATCCAGTTGATCACTCTTTCCTGCTTGGATACACATTTGCTTTATTTTCCTCCTACATCACTAGCCTTTTTTTTGCCTGACCTGTTCATCGTGGACAGCCTTTGAAATTTTCTTTAGCAATACTCATTCCCTTAGGAAACTCATCTCATCTCATGATTTTAGAACCATCCATTAAACTCCTGAATTTTTATCCCCAGCTCAAATCTTCCCCCTGAACTGCAGACTCATATCCAGTTGCCTATTTAAAATATTTATTTGAATTAATAGGCACCTCAAACTTAACGTGTACAAAACTCAACTCCAGCGAGAATATAGAGCTCCATTTTGACATGTCACAAAGTAGAGTCAACATCTGACTCCTTCTCACTCCACTGCTACATGCTAGTATATGGTACTATCATCTCTTATCCGGATTATTGCAATAGACTCTCAATTGTTCTCCCTGCTTCTATCTCCTCCGCCTGAAGTCTATTCTCAACCCAAAAGCCAGAGTGATCTTGTCAGATCAGGCATTTCCCCTGCTCAAAACCATCCATACCCACTCAACTCCTTCAGAGGAAAGGCCAAAATCCTTACATTGGCCACAAGTCCTACATGACCTGGCTCCCTCTCTGACTTCATTTTCTACATTTTCTTAGTCCATTACAACTGTCCTCACCTGCCTTCTCTTTCTCAAGCCCTGAGGCATGCTCAAATTCTGGGCATTGACCAAATCTGAATACCCGTGTTTGGAATGCTCTTTCCCAAGGTGCAAACACGGTTTGCTCTCTCACCTCCTTCAAATTTTTGCTCAAATGTCACTTTCTCCCTGAGGGATTCTTAAACAACCTACTTAAAATTTCAAAACTTTTTCCTACCGCAGAATTCCCTCTCCTCTTGTGTGCTTTATTTTTCTCTATAGAAATTCTTATAATCTAACTTGCTAAATAATCTACTTATTTATTTATTATCTGTCCTTCTTCTCCCCCATTTCCCCCCAACACACCTAGAAAGTAAGCATCATTAGGCCAGTGATTTTTGTCTGTTTTGTTTTGAATGAATTTTCTAAACAAAATTGCCTGTTTTGGCATATTAAATGAATTTTATAGCTATACACCCAGGGCCTAAACAAGTGCCTGACATATTGAATGAATGAAGGGAATGAATTAATATTTTAGTCCCAGCTCTGCCACTAGCAGGATGAACTCAGGCAAGATCACATGTGTCTTTTCCAACCATCAACAGCTTTCTCTGGATAAGGGAGAGAGGGCCTGGAATCTATAGATTACATTCAGTTCTACTATTTTATATCACAGGGGTTTTTTGACTTTGCAGTGAGTGAGTATCCTTAAATGAAATGTTTTATATCTTTATAAGATTTTGTTGACACTGTTGTATAGTTTGTTTTAATGTCACTTAGCTCCCTTCATTAGAGAATAAGAGTAATGCTTAGAATTCAAGCTCTTGGATCATCCCAATGAAATTCCTACTGACTAGGCTGAGTCATGGAGAAGGAATTAAAAATAAAACCAAGGAAGTTTCTTTACTACCTCTTTAAAGAATTACTGGGGAAGCAGATGTGGTTCAAGCAGTTGGGTGCCCACCTACCACATGGGAGGTCCTGGGTTTCGTTCCCAGTGCCTCCGAAAGAAGATGAGCAGGTTGGTGCAGGGAGATGATGCAACGAGATGACACAACAAGATGATGCAACAAGATGCCACAACGAGATGACACAATGAGGAAACACAATGAAAGACAAAACAAGCAGGGAGTAGAGGTGGCTCAAGTGATTGACTCCCTCCCACATGGGAGATCCCAGATTTGGTTCCCAGTGCCTCCTAAAAAAGAAGACGAGCAGACACAGAGAGCATACAATGAAGAGACACAGAGAGCAGACAGAGAGTGCCAGCAACGAGGCAGGGAATAAATAAATAAAATAAATCTTAAAAAAAAATAATTACTGGTTTACAAAGTCCCATTTGTGTTAAGAAAAAAAAGACAGGATGGGAATTATGTGAGCGAAATAATTATAAAACTCAAAAAATGGGGGTTGGATGTGGCTCAACTGGTTGGGCGTCCGCCTCGCATATGGAGGGACCCGGGTTCGATCCCTGGGACCTCCCAGTAAAAAA